>CM021102.1:8289611-8506294 GCA_007115665.2 Sequoiadendron giganteum
CACTTAAACTTAAATTCTATAACAAACAATTCAGAAGGCCATTTGAAATTGCTAAGCATCCAAACTTAGTTGACAACATAGAGTACTACAATCTTTGAAGAATGCTAAACAAAGAGCAACAAGCCATAGTAAAGGACATACTAGTAAAAAAACAAAATAAATTACTTGAACCATTACATTTGTTTCTAACAGGAGGTGCTGGAACAGGAAAGACATTCACTGCCAAAGCCATATACCAAGGCTTACTGCGTATATACAATAACTCTATTGATAGTGACCCAGATAAGATAAAATGCTTGTTACTTGCATACACAGGTAAAGCAGCTTACAATATTGGAGGCACAACTTTGCACTCTGCACTTTTCATACCATTTAACAAATCCACTACTATTCCATTAAGCTCGGAGAAATTAGATATATTAACCAAATAATATCAACAACTGTGTATTATCCTTATTGATGGAATCTCATTAGTTGGAGCGAGACTCTTGCGTTGCATAGATAAAAGATTGTGTGACATCATGCAAACACCTACTAAATATTTTGGTGGTTTAGACATTATTTTTTGTGGTGATTTCTTCCAAGCAGAACCTATACATGACTGTCCAGCGTTCCAGACTGTCAAATTCGACACCCAACTAGTTCCATACAATTTTTGGGAAAACATCAAATGCTATACCTTACACACAACAATGAGACAAAAAGATGAAGTCTTCATCGAAATTCTAAACAGAATACGAACAAACTCTCAAACAAATAGTGACATAGCATACGTGAATAACAAATGCTTACGCCCTACACCTATTGATCCAACATTTCCATTCCTCTTTTACAAGAGAAAAGATGTTAATGCACACAATCAAAAAATATTATTTTCTCTTCCTGGAGAACTAATAACAATCAATGCAATTGACGAACATGATAATTCTGTTAATTTAGAACAAATTTTCAAAAATAATACAAATCTACCAGACCATATTATGTTAAAAAAAGATAAACTAGTTGAAATTTAATGTGGAAACTATGATACACAGGATGGTCTCGTAAATGGATCAAATGGAATATTCAAAACATATAGTCATCATGCTGACATTGACATTATATGGATTGAGTTCAATGATCGTCGTATAGGAAAAGCTCAAGCCAAAAAACAATCACATTTAAACCAAACATATATTAACAGTGGATGGGTACCAATACTCTGAGTTGCCAGACCAATCTTAAAACTAAATGCTCAACATAAAAATATTGTTAGAAAACAATTCCCAGTACATGTGCTCGAACAATACATAGATCACAAGGACTTACAATGCATTGCCTTGCATTTGAACGATTAGGCGTACACCAACATGGGTTAACTTACACAGCACTTTCCCGCACATCAACAATTGAAACATTGTTTTTTTTAAGCCCTCTTACAGCAAAAAATTTTAAAGTATGAAGAGAAATCATAGATGAAATGACACAATTACAATCAGTAGCAAAGTGGACTCTACAAAATGACACACATTACAAATCTCAAACATCATGTATTACCATATCTACATTAAACACTCATCATTTCCAGCCACACAAACAAGACATTGAACATGACAAAGATTTAATGTCATCGGACATTATTTGTCTCCAAGAGACATATTTGGAAAACAGTTTTAAAAATGATGTGTTATCAGAATATAATTGCTCTACAGCATACCATATACATGGAATAATGACCTGCACAAAAAAAAATATACAAGTATCAAATGCAATTCCACTTACAGAAGACAATGTTGAAGCAATATTGAGTACACTAATATTTACTAAACAAAGCCTTTATATTTGTAATATCTATGCCAGACCAGCAACATTGCTTACAAATATCATAAAAATTATTAACAAAGCAATGACAATTGTTCCCACTGGAAGCCTTATTTATATTGCAGGTGACTTTAACATTGACATTTCCAACACCTCAAAAAAACTAGACATGCTAAAAGAAAACATGGAAATACACAAGTTGTTCTTATTACAGGAAAATACAAAACTTTTTTCAAGGACCATTATTGATTATGTCTGGACAAATAATTATGAAAATACAACAAACATTGAAAGGTACGAGTCATACTGGACGGATCATGACACTCTTTTATTCCATGTTGCCAACATCATGTAGCCATGCTCTGCATTCTATAAAAGGTAATCACATACAAATATTTTATATGAAATTTTGATTTTTTTATCTACATACATTAACTCTTACTCAAAAAAAAGTACTAAAATTCATTACTTTTACTATTCTACAGATCATTGTTCATATAACGAAAAATTTAGCAAATATTGTTTTGCAGGTGACTTGCAATAATGAACATTGAGAAAGAAAAATTATCTACTGCACTACCTGCAACATCACAACATGGAACAAATAAAGAGTAAGTTACATGGAGAACATACACAATTTTTTTTCTTTAACAAATATCCTCTTGAAAAACAATACTTCACTAACCTCTTTGTTTTGTCAAAGCCAATTGGGCATTGTCAAATTTAACAACACTCTACCAACAGCTGTGCATACAATCAATATTACATTGGATGAAAGGTATTTATACTAATGAAAAATCAATTACAAAACAATTTCCAATTATATAAGGAATGTATGCAAATGTAATAGAAAAAACTCTACTTTAAAAATACATTACTATACAAGTAAAAAAAATGTATTGTACAGTTTTTTCAAAAACATGGAAATCAGTGAAGAGGACCTCGATGTAGATGATCTAGATGATTCTTTCTCTGCACCTAAAAAAGAACGCATAACAAAATGGTAATACATGTCATATCTTCCAAACTAGTTAAACATTAAATACTATTTTTCACAAATTACATGACTAAAAATTACATTTATTATTGCTGCGGCGCTTGGAAGACATTGAACTAAATACCACTTCTCCCACAAGATTGAGCATTGAAAGCAACAAAGAAAGGTACTCATTTTTTATAGTCTTCTTCTCTACCTATTTTTATGAATAAGCTATGTATTTATAAGTACACCTTCCATATAATTCTATAAACAGGAACATACTTAAACAAAAAACTTTAATTTATGTTCACACAATTAAGAATCGCATACATTTTCAGTAACTACATAAGAATACATGACAAAATGGTTACAATTGTCAACTCTTCCAAAATAATGAAATATTAAATAGTAACATATACTAATTTCATAACTAACAATTTCATTCCCTATTACAGACGGTTGAAAAGTATTGAACTAAATAGCACATCACCAACAAAAACAACTACTGAAAGCAAGAACCAAAGGTATTAATTTTCATTACTCTTCTTGCAATCCATAATTAGTAAAACATATACGTATATGATTGTACATTTTCTAAATATTTCTAGAAACAGTAACATACATTGTGAAAAATCTTCAATTTACATTCGCAATATTAAGAATAATATAAATTTTCAATCCTTCAATGTTTACAACTATAATGCATATTTAGAATGCATAATTAACTACACAATATATTTTTGACAGTCTAATTTCAACAAAGCAAAAACCAAGTACAATATTGGAAATTTCCATAGAGCAAACTGGTTCAGTATTTGAAGGCGATGTCTTTGTTGTCTATGGTCCCGCTTCTACAAGAAACAACAACACTCCAAAAAAAGCAGAAATAGTACATGTGGATCTAGTAGATGCCCATGGTCAAATGACTATTACTGTAAACATTAGCAACAATTTGATCAATACATTTTTGCCCCGTATGTTCATTGGGTCTAGTATTCGCATCACCAATTTTTTAATAAAAAATAAAACTCAATATGAAAGATGTGATGCAGACTGTTGTCTAGCCTTAACTAGTAGAAGCATAGTAGAAAGTGTACCTACTGTTTGTAAAAAATGTAGATTAACTCCAGATGTCACTATCGCCCAATTAATACAAGCAGACTCCAACTATTCTGTTGGCTCGTTTGGAGCAATTGCGACATCTTATCATTTCAACAAAATCCAATTTGAAGTACATGTGAAAGATGGAGACCTCCAAGAAGACATGGCAACTGTAAATACCTAACCATCTTCCTTTTATTTTGTTATGCAATTGAACTTATTTACTTAAATTCATTAACAATTTTCTTTTCTAGGTTGTTATCCCAACTGCCAACACAAATTTGTGTGCATTTTTACATCAAATCTTTTCAAAAGCAGACATGCCACTGCTCCTTTTCAAAAATGTTGTTAGAACTAGTTCGCAAGGTTCAAATCTAATGCACGCAACACAATCAACATTTTTTGAGGAGCTTAATGATACATGTACAAGAACACAGCTGCAAAGTCTTGCAAAATCTAACATTCAGGCAAGACTGCATAAATTAAGAATTCTATTTTTTAATGAAATATTTTAATGTTTCCTAAACAATACATAACATGCTATTTTTATTGATAGGTACTTGGGACACTGAAACCAAAGAATGTCTACTTGCCCCCGTTTGAAGCTTGTTGTAGCACATGTCATCACTCCATGCTACTGGACAAGTGCCTTCAAAAAGGATCTGCCAATTGCACATTCTGCAAAAAAAACACTCAACTTTCCTTCCGTCACAATCTCGCTTGCACGCTGTTTGGGAAAGAAGGAAACATTGATTGTTGGTTAAGTGGATAGCTGCTTAAACAAATTTTTCCCAAGCTTCAAGAGATCTCATATCAGCAATATAAAGAAGACATCTCACCTACAGTTTTCTTATTATGCAGATTCCAAATTCAAGGAACTTTTACAATTTTTGTTAACAATTTCATCTTTAGAATTCTCCAACAACGACTTTATTACTATTTCCACAAATTGCAATTACACAAACAATCTGTTATACTCAACTACACATTTTGTTGTGTTATGTAAATAAGTAATTTTGCTGTGTTTCAATTTTAGAACAATCAAACACAATCAATAAAATGTTTGGCATCTTTCATGCACATTCCACAAGTGACCTGTCCTAGTCTGTTAGGATACACTTCTACCCGGCAAGGTAGATGCAATTATTTTATTCAATATAAACACTTGACTTTATTACCTAAAAAAATCTCCAAAGTTTCATTAGTGAAAAGAGTATGGAATGGTTCATTAACAGAAGCTTCATTTAAAGTGTGAATGTCTCTAGGCTCTAATTTCTCAAATTTTTTGGCTTAACTACCCATTTCTTGTGTTGTAGAACATTGTTTGGTTGAAGATTTGCATGTTTTTGCCAGAATTCTATGAGTTTAGGGCATTTTCTTGTACAATGTGCCAATATAGCTCGAGTTGATGCATTTCTTCATATTGTGGCTTCTTTGTTGAAAAAATCCCCAAAAGTCGTGAATTTAGAAATGTGTATGAAAATTTGGACACTCGTCGTTAAATTTAAAGTCGTAATGGTATGTTTGATAAATTACGAAGTTTATTGGTAACACTAGAACTGTGTTTAATACCAGACGATAGAAATGAAGTATGGAAATATCTTTTTTTTTTTAAAGAACTTTGCAAGGGTTCAATATAACGGGGTTTGAATAAGCATTTATGTTAATTATAGCTTTATCTGGCATTTTGTTATGCTTTCCTTGATTACTTAGGCATCTTCGTTAAAAATTAGCCTAAAAGGTTGGCAAATATAGAGCTCATCATTGATGGATAAATTTAGAGCATCTCCTTTACCTTGTGGTTCGATGAAGGGGAGGTCGAGAATTTACTTAAGAATATGGCTGTGAAAGTTATTTACTATAAAATAGTCACATGTGAAATTATATTTTCTCTTCTGCTATAGGTCTTTTCAGAATCAAAAAGCATACTGCCAGTCATATTGTCAGAGAAATTTTCAAAAAACATTCAGACTATAAATATACCTACTATTTGGCACAAAAATTCTTAACATATCTCAAGCGGGGATTGCATATATTCATAATCCTATTGCTACCAACAGCCTAAGATTCTCTTCCGAAATAAGATACGAGTTCTAAGATATATTATTTTCTTTTCAATTTTCCATTTTAAATAGGTTAAAAATGATCATCTGCTCCAAAAACATTGCAAAAGCAACCTCCCATGGAAGCCTGCCTTATTCCTGTGAAATATTCTACTTGTACCTGGATTGAAATCTTCGCATATTCTTGTAGTTGGATTTAGTCTTATATTTTTTAGTCTTTTCTTTAGGTTTAGCAGGGTTGAAATAGCAAACAATGTTAGCTTCTTTTTTTTTACAAACAGAGGGAGAGCGTAATTGTACTTCTTTTTTTTGTGAGTTGTTTGCTTCTATAAGAATGAATGTCGCGAACTATTTTTCCAATTCTTGCTCGTATTCTTGTTGAACACAAACTTCTAACAACAGATGTTGGACAGATGGCATTATTTGTAGCCGTTGTTAATGATGTTGTTGCTTGGATCCTTCTAGCTATAGTAATTGCATTTTCAGGTTCAGACACAACAACCTTGATAGTTGTTTGGGTTTTTCTCTCTGCTATTGGTTTTGTTATTCTCATGTTCACTATTGTCAAGCCTCTGTCGAGTTGGTTAGAGAATTACAACAGCTTATTTTATGCTATTCTTCTCAAGTCTTCACAGAAAAAGTTGAGTATTGGAGAGAGAAGTGGTCTCATTGAGTATCAGAATCTGGGCCAGAAATGGAGGAGTCATTAGTGTCATCAGTAATTACTATGAAGGGGGAGAGAAAAAAAACACAGCAGACCAAATTAATTATGTGCCAAATTAACCAGACCATGCCTATACAACTGATTACTCGAAAAAGACTCACAAGCCTCACACAAAGTGAAATTAATAATACCAAGAAACCAAAAAACAAATTAATTTTAAATCCAACAAGAAACCCATTTTCATTTTGTACATTCTTGATTCTTGATTATTAATTATTGAATCAATCTTGGTTTTGTTTTTTGTGTGAGACTCTAACTTTTTCTCAGTATAAATGTTTAGGACCAGGCTCAAATAGCATGGGAAGAGTACCATGGTAATTTGAGCTAAGTGATAAGGATGTCACACCTACTACCATCTCCTTTCTATTTACTGGCTAAACCCATTTCTTCTTTCCTTTTTTTGGAGAATTTTCTGCCCTTATTATTGTGTTCCTCAGAAGAAGATGATGTTTTTATCATATAAGCATGTCCCTTTTAAGGTGTCAACAAAGACATTAAATGCTCTGCAATAGGGTTTTTACTTAATGCATTGAGTCTTTCCCTGTTTCCACAAAATAAAGGTAAGGGCCTAAAAGCCTGACAGTTTGCTTTCAACAATTGTAATGAGTTGAAACTTGAAAGTTCTTCATGTACTTATTGCCTACTTTCTAAAGTTCATTGAACAAATCTTTTAACTTTGCAATGTCAAAAATATCTAATTTGTGCTGCTGTTTCTCTATATGCAGCAAATAAGACATAAGGATCTGTAAAATTATGATGACTTTTTTTGTGAAATGCCTACCTAGTGACTCAATACACCATTGTCTTGATCACACTCTCTTTTCCAATTTTCATGTTCTTTGATGCGATTGTGCAGTTCTAGAAGCTCCTTATTTTGCTACTTTGCATGATCCCTCTACTTCTATTGGCATTCATGGCATGGTAGTCTTCACTGGCACAATAGCGACATATCAATGCTCACCCTTACCACATGCTTAACATATTTGTTGGTATTCTTGCTTCTACTACCTTTCACCTTTCTATTATTGGATTAAAACCAATTCTTATTTCTAGCTTTGGAGAATTCATCACCCTTTTTTTTGTTATCCTGTTAATCCCCAGATTAGTATGCTCTTTGCAAAGATTTTGGGTAACCTCCCAAAAATTCAAGTATAAATCATGTGTATTCCAAGTTCTGAATTTCCTGCCTAGAAAAGGGCTCATGGTAATTTAATTAATTGAATTGTTTCCTATGGATAATGTGCTTCAAGACATCTTAATATCATATTGGCATTTTACTGACATAAAATATGAGTTTCAGTCAGTGAACTATGGGGACATGCCCCCTGCTCTGTAGGTCTGTCCTAGACACCTCAGGTATTTTGGCAATGCAAGGATGGCCACCCACATCCCCCTGTTTAAATTTTTTTCTCACATCCCAGGTATGTTAGTGGATTTTTTTAATGTTCCTTAGACATACCCTCTTTTGTGGGGGTACTTGGGGAGACCCATACATTCCCAAGACTTTGAGGGACGTCTCTCATCTGCCAGGGATGTACGTTTGTGGCTATCTAGCATTCTGGATGCACTTTTTACACAAATAATTCTAATTGTTAAGTCTAATACATGATACACTTCAATTTTAATTAATAACTATTTTCATAAAAAGTGCACTTGGAATGCTGGATAGACATTGCTGGATGTACCAGGGATGTCTGCAAATTACTCATCTCAACCATTCAAAAGAAGAAAGGAAAAACATTTTTTTTGGTAAACTAGTAAAAACAATAGGGCATTTTGAAACTCTTATTTTCATGATCATTGATAATATAACAATCAGGTAATCATGATATGGCAAATAGATATTCATATGTACAATATCATATTTCAGTGTTTCACTCAATTTTGGATTTCAAATTTCTATGGTCAACATTGAATATTGATTGTTCAATGTTCACTGTCATCGATGTTATTGTATTTAAAATTTTTAATGATGTATCACAATTTTATCATAAGATTGAAAAGTTACAAGTGTATACAAAATTTGTTGTTGCCCAAAATTGGAAAACTTATTGCCATCCCAAAAATGCATCCCCATGCCCCCCCCCCTCAATACACCCATCCTCAAAACTTGGAGAAACATTGACAAGTGTTATTTTTTGCATAGTGACAAATTATGATGTTGTGTGCTAATGAGAGATGGGTTTGTGTGAACCACTTACTCATGAGTTATCAGTCAATGAGTTCGACTAAAAGTTGCACAGTTGAATCCTGAAAAAACATCATAATTGGAAAAGCATTGCTATAAAATCATCAAATTTATGGCATGATTACACTCGTGTATGACACTATCATCTGAAGTCACCTTGGAATTTCTAGTTTTAGAATATAAAGTTGATATTCTTTCTTTAGACCAGCCATTTATTGATTATTTTACACATTTCACTTACTGGGACCAACTAGCAGCCTTGTCAGCCTTATTTGTTTGGTACTCCATTGCATGCAACAAGGGACTAGTAAAGAGAATTGAGGGAGGACTGACAATTCCCTTAAAGTTAAAATCTCTATGGTGATTTCAGAACGTGGATTGTCAAGTCCTATAGTGTACATTTTGATTACCATGTTTGTCAAGATTGACTGTTGACTTGTGTAAGTTACATTTCGGGATAAATAGAGGTGTTAATTAACATTGACTCTTTTCAGAGGTATGTTTGACGGTTTTGGGTGTGTTGACTAGCAATAAATGTTGTTCCTATTTTTTTTAATGAGGACTGTCATTAATGCTTTATATCTGCAATAAATAGTCCTCTTCTATGTCATGAAAGCAATGGCTATATTCTTAATTAGCTTTCAATGCTGCATGATGGCTTTTTGTTTTTTGCATTTTATGAATATAATTTTTATATTTATTTCTACACAATGATAGATTGTCTCTCATTCTTCCGTTTTGGAGCACTTTTATTTTATTTCTTCTCTTTAGTGCTTTTACATTTAGCCTCTCTGAGTGAAACTCCTATACTAGTTATTGGAAATTCTAGTAGTTAGTCACCAGTATTCTTTCCTCACGGGATATGGTTTTATTGATGTAAACTACTCTTTCTTGGACTTTTCGGATGTGACAGTTCATTTTTTTATTTCAGATCATATATCTATTTTTGACTCTTTAGATACTGTAAAATGTGGGATGATATAATTAAAACTTCCAAGTGTCAACAAGTTAGATTCATAGAGTTATTAAGTTATTGGCTTTCCAAAAAATAGGTGTCATTATGGACACGATCTCTTTCATAGTTCCATATAAAAGAGACTATGTCCATAATGACATCATTGACTGATATTTTTACAGAATTGATTATCTGAAAACAAACCTTACAATTTTCGTATACTGTTCATTAGTCTTCAATAACAAATTACAAGATTTTCTTTCAATAATTTTCTTGCTTGCAAGATTTCCTTATTTTTTTGTCATATTTAGTTCTGTAGTGAAATAACATCTGAAGGCCGAAGGATTACAAAGCTTGATCAAATTTTGGAAACAATGTAAGTGCATCCAGAAAACATTTGACCCATATTCTTTAGCTTCTCTTTGGATTGACTACTTGAGTATAAAAGAGCATCCTTAGTTGAAATGAAACAGTAAAAGTAGTGAAGATAAACAACAGAATACACCAAGACTGGAGACATTACTCAATATAACTTGTGAGCTGTAATATATTATTATTTTGCAAAAGTACAGATGTTTTAGATCATTTAAAATGGGTTTCAAATTTTAGTGGCTATAGTAATAGTTGCAATTTAATTCTTAATTGTTCTTAATAATTTAGTCTTTTGTACATATTTTATTGTCTTTTACTAATCTGTTTTTGATTTTTCTCAGTGACCTTCAACTTTTAAGCTATAATAATTATTTATTAAAATTGTACAAAACATGCCAAAAAAATAGGCTTCTATGAAAGATACAACCTGCATAGTCACAGAGATAGTAAAAGTAGCCAAGATAAATAGCACAAAGCTCCAAGAGTGGAGAGATTGCTCAATATGTTTTGTTACAGTTGTAAATATATTATTATTTAGCAGAAGTACTGATGATTTCGACCATTTAAAATGGGTCTTAATTTTTACTGGCTATTAGTGATGATTGTAAATATTCTTTGTGTTCTACTGATCTCTTTTAGATTTTTCTCAGTTAACCTCAACTTTTGAGCTTTAATAGCTATTTATTAAGATTGTAAAACTTAATAAAATGTAATATAATTATATGTACTTCTAATATGTTTTTTATTTTTCCTTTTTTAGATTTCAAGTACAACCCAGATGAGGATTCACTGCTTATGGTGACAAATGCATCCTACTACTCTTGTAATACTTCTAATCCTACATCATATACTGATGGTAATACAATCATTGAACTTCGTTAGCCTGGTCCTTTCTTCTTCATCAGCGGAGCTCCTGGTAACTGTGCACATGGACAATAACTAATAACTATAGTTTTATCACCAACTATTCATGTTGTTTCACTAGCTCCTTCTCAAGAGAGTAATGGAGTCCAAAGCACTCCAGGCACTAGATTTTCATCTAGTTATAGTCTAGTCTATGCAACAACAATTGCTCTCCTCGGTCTTGGCATGGCTTTCTAAAGAGTGGAAGGCATCGGATAATGTATACATACTGGAAATGCATAAGCTCTTAAACTTCCAATATAAATTTTGGAGTTTGTTGAACACTTACAGTTTAATTTTATAACCCTTCTAACATGTTCTGGTTTTATGGAATGGCAAAAAAAAATATAGTTTTGTACAAGGGTAAATCCTTTTTAAATGTTAAATAGTTTTTTTTGGGTCTTTGTTTCTTATAAACTGGTGGAAGCAATGAATTTATGAGATGGCATTCTCATTATTGGGTTCTTTACTGGGTATATTTAATATTGCTACATAAATTTGTTCTTATGTTAATCAAAATCAATAATTTTATTTTTCATACATTATATTTTAAATTTAATACATTATATTTTAATTTTGTTAAAGTTAAATGCACAATTTTTAACTTTTAAAATTTTGAAAATTATTTCTCTTCAATTTTATTGGCTAAAAAATTTGGACCAATAGGGGCGGATTTTCAGGAATGCTAACCATAAAAAAAATTATTTAAAGCAATTTTTTTGCCATGAAGATATTAACTTTTTACTTCACTTCTCCCAAACCATAAAAAAAAATATTTAACTAATTTTTCAAATATCATTGACTAAAAAAACTGAAATGAATATAACATTTTAATTTTCTAATTTTTTGAATTTTTTTGTGACAATTTATTCGCCACTAATTAATGTTTGGTAAATATTTGTTAGTTAAAAAAAATCTTTTATTAGTAGTTTTTAAGTTAATAAAGAGCAGAAAAATAAGCTTTATTGCATAAATTTCGGTTAGTTAAATGTTTTTCCTGCGCCTCGGTTAGTTAAAAAATTTCTTGGACCTCATGCATATCAATATCCATACCAATACCAACTCAATTTATATATGATTTTAGGAGAGTTTTGATGTTAGGGAGAAACACTGGAGGATTCTCCTCCTTCCATTGGAATTGCTGCCGAATCAAGATAAGTGCCATCACATATCAAAAATAAGTATTTTCTTAGTTCTTATAATTCATAGGACCATCTAAACTCTGAAGAGTTCAGGTTTTTGTGAATTCTTTTCTTTTTGGAATGTAAATGGGATAGAAGTTTCTTCGTCTTATTTTATGAGGATGAAGAATTGTTCTGTGAGTAGTTTCTATTTCATTCTTAATAATTGTCTTGTAATATATATCTTAAAAGTTTATAAAATATATTATAATATTCTTTTGATTTTGTCTTCGCCTGAAAAAATTCTACTAGTTGTATTTTCCCTTCAATTGATAAAAAAATTTAAATCTTTAAATGCATTTTGGAGCACCACTTCCACAAATATATAATGATAATACCAATGTTAGAATGTGAGGTTCGACAAGTTAAAGCCAACTACATGTTTAATGTTGGGAACATATTTTTCCTTTCTCTTTTAAGATAATGGGGTCTCATTGAATATGTTCTGTGAATTCTCTGAACTTTATATCTATACTTTTTGAATTGCAATTCACTTTACAGCCTTTAGAGTGGGCATCAATGAAGCCAGACCAAATTTTGGGTGAATTTGAGAGCAGGAAATGCTGATTGTATTAGTAATATTGGCAAGTTAAATTATGTTAATTATGTTATATGCAGTCAATTTCAATTTTGAATTTGCACAATCTTTGTCCATTGATGTCCCAAAACCCACAAAAATACAAAAGTTTTAGCGGCATCATTCTTCACACGAAATGGATATGGTTATACTTAAATCTATTGAACAGAGCCCTGGAAATTAAGAAAAATGGCAGCGTTGAGAGCTTTTGTCTTAACACCATCACGATCTGCTGCCATTTCCAGTCAAAAACGCTTCACAGGGGCAAATGTAATGTTGCTCTTTGCGCCAAAAATACCCTCAGTTCAAATTCAAAAAACCCCAATACCTCATCTTCAGAAGAAAAAAGTGTCGAGAGAAGTTTTAAAAATTCAAGTCAATCTTCATGGGATGCTAAAAATAGCGAAGGGAAAGATTACTTATACAGATTAGGGCAAGAAGCAGACAACTTAAATAGAACTCTCGGGGCACGCAAGGGCTTGATTGATGACCTCTTTGTTGGAAACTTCCCTAGAAAAGATGGTAATTCTCTTCATTACACATTTGAATATGTATATATATTTTAATTTTTTAATTTTTTTCCGAAATACAATTTGGTGTTATTATAAATTCTCTTTTGGAAGTTGAGCTTACAAAAGTTGGACAATCTAAGAAACAAGTTTTAGAAAAATCTATGTATGGTTCTTTTTTGCATGTAATTGCACAACATATAAAGATTGATATTGAGTGTATGGATAATAAGGTTTAGAAGTATTCTTTGCATTGAATTTAATGAGAAATTGATCTTTGTCTCTTCTCTTATAGGATAGGGTGTGTGCATTCACGCAATAATTGATATTTTGTAAAATCTTTGTACATAATTTTTTATTTATTAGTTTTAAAAAATATACTCCTCTTTTAAAATCTACAAATTTTCTTTCTTCAAAAAATTATACTAAAAAAAAATGATAATTATTACTATTTTAAACTTCTTGTTATTTAATTAATTAGTTAATCCTCCTTATATGGTAATCTTAGAGATTTTCACAAAAGTCTTTTATTTAATCAACAACTTTTCCCTATAAATATTATAATTATTGCTATCTTTTATTTTTCTCTACATTTGTAGTGATGCCATTTGACGAAGTATTCCAATAGATATATATCATTTTAAGGGAAGAAAATTAATAAAGATAAATGATATTTCCATAGTTCATATGAACATTTGAAAGAACATCTGTAAATTATTGTTTTATAGTTTTTGAAAATAAATTGTAGGGGGTTTTTAATTAAAGTTGTTGCTATAATCCCGTTGCTTAATCACAATATCTGTAATTGGGGTTTTATTTGAATTTATCTTTACAATTTTCATGACTTCTTCAATCATAACTCCAACTCATATTCGATCAGATTTGTACTCGTTTTCAAGCTGGTATAACCAAATCCATCTCTCTTGATGGCAATATATATAATATAACCATATGCTTATTTATGTATCACCGTACCTTGATTTGAAAATAGTGGGTCTCTCCTTGTATGCCTACGACTTGTATTCCTAAATCTCTATGAATGTGCAGATAAATTGTGATTTATTTTAAATAAATCATGATTTTCTCAATGTATATATCTCTACTGCAAAATTTCCAATCATTTCTATCTTGAAATTGCAATGTCTTATTTATCTTTCAAAAGAACAGATTATCCTGGTTATATGAATAAAAAAGGACACAGTTTGGATCTTTTGAAACAATAGATTTTGGGGCCTCTATGACAAGTACCCGATTCCATTGGTTAGCATAATTTTTATTTTCAGAGCTACCCAAGTTCCATTTTTTGAAGCCAATTTAATTCTTTGATCTACACTTTCTTTAATAAATCTGGAATTGCTTCCTTCTTCTCGATCATATTCATTAATGCTCAAACATTTATTTTAGTTTGTATTCACCACATAGTTAGGCATGATTTTTAGTGAATTTATTAATTCTCTGATCTAATACAATAATTTATTTCCTCGAGCCTTGGACTTCCTCTGCATTAGGTTTAGAAGATTTATTTTTATTGTTTTGTGAATCAATATTCCTTTTCAGAATGAGGCAAGATCTTCTAACATGTACATACTTTTTACAAAAGGAAACACTCATTAATTCCCCCCATAATTTCTATTTTGCAGATTAAACATTTTTCTAATGTTTCATTTGCTATCCCCTCCGGGATATCTATGCCTAGATTTAGGGATATTCTGTCAAATTTAAAATGAACTGATTCAGTGCTATTTGTGCAGTCAATCTTTGAGAAATTTTAAGACAAGTTAATTATTTTAAAATGGTTACATGGAAAAGAGGAAACAATAATTATTTTATATCAATGAATTTTGATTTGTAGAATTAATTGGTTAATTTATTATTATTTAAATGCAAGTAGGGAATTAAATATTGAGTTTTAATTTCTCCCTTGTCTGAAAAAGATGTATTTTAATTCATTTTATTAATGCAATACATTACTGAATGTTAATAAGGAAATGGATTTAAAAAATTCAAAGTAGATTTAATTCTTGTCTTCTTGCCCGTTTTGAATGTGAACTGTTTCCGTTTTCATTTAGGGGAAATTGATTTTAGAGCATGATAAGTCTTCCAGATGGGGTTTCAATTATGTGGGTGGTCGTATCATGTTGTCAACCTATTGTGAATTCCTTGGGTAGTGCTTGTTACGTTATCAGTTAATTACCTGGTTTCCACGAACGGGGATGTTTTGTGCCTCCTTGTAAGGAGAGGCTTTGTTTTTTTTGTTATCTCCAATGTTAGGAGAGGGTTTTGACTTATGTCGCCTCGTGAGAAAAGGGTGATCGTAATATCTTTTTTGTATGCACTTTGGTACCCTTGATGTTGGATGATGTGTATGCTATCAAGTAGAAGAGTGGCTTTTGTTAGGGGCTAGAGCCCATAAGAGGTAAACTGGGTAACCTTCAGAGGTGGTTTAATCAAGTGATAACTAAAACAATATACTTAAAAGATTAAGCAGTAATTCACACTAATCAAGATAATTTTCCCTCACCCATAGACACAAGTGCTCGTTTAGACTTGGGATGAATGGGAAGGCCTGGAATGGTAAGGTCATCTATCTGGTCTTTATGACAAGTATTTGATTCCGCATTAGTAAGTATGAGGGTCGGGGATCGGTTGAGGCCACCAGGATAACCCATAATGGGGGCCGGAGCCTATGAATATCCATAGTGGGTAACTCCTGACGAGTTGTGTGATGACACACTGTCTAGGACAACAGTCGGTTTTCAATTTTATGGGTATGGTTTCCATAACATACCTAGTGTGACCATAGTCGGTTTTTGATTTTATGGGTATTGTTTCCTTAACATACCTGATGTGACCACAACCAGTTTTCAATTTTATGGGTATGGTTTCCTTAACATACCTGATGTGACCAGAATCAATTTTTGATTTTATGGGTATGGTTTCCTTAACATACTTGATGTGACCACAGTCGGTTTTCGATTTTATGGGTATGGTTTCCTTAACATACCTGATGTGACCACAGTCGGTTTTTGATTTTATGGGTATGGTTTCCATAACATACCTGATGTGACCACAGTTAGTTTTTGATTTTATGGGTATGGTTTCCTTAACATACCTGATGTGACCACAGTCGGTTTTTGATTTTATGGGTATGGTTCCATAACATACCTATTGTGACCACAGTTAGTTTTTGATTTTATGGGTATGGTTTCCTTAACATACCTGATGTGACCACAATCGGTTTTTGATTTTATGGGTATGGTTTCCTTAACATACCCGATGTGACCACAGTCGATTTTTGATTTTATGGGTATGGTTTCCTTAACATACCTGATGTGACCACAGTCGGTATTCAATTTTATGGGTATGGTTTTCATAACATACCTGATGTGACCACAATTGGTATTTGATTTTATGGGTATGGTTTCCTTAACATACTTGATGTGACAATAGTTGGTATTTGAATTTATGTGTATGGTTTTCTTCATACTTGATCTATTTTGTATCTGGAAGCAATGTGACCATGTTAGAGTTGTACTTGTGTTGTACATGTGATTGGTTGTGTCATTTTGGTTCAGTTATGTTTTAGCCTATGTTTTGAGGTAGTTGACCTTGGCTAGGAATCCTTGTTATGATCTCCTAGCATGGGGGTGGGCCTTCGAGTACCACTTGGTTGGGTGGAACGTGCACCTTACTCCATTGGGTGTTTTTTCTTGTTCGTGTGGATGAGATTTCTAGTTGGAGAGCTCGTGGGATCCAATTTCATTTCATGCTTTATTCATTTCAGTTGATCTGGTGATTTATTACCCCTCATTTTTCATCGAGGTGGAAAGTTGTAATTGTAATCATGCCTATTGGACTTACCTCATTCAGGGAATGAGAGATGTAATCTTATTGTTTAAAATTTGATAAATGAAATTGCATGTTATCTCGTATGCTTTGATGTAATTTATCATGTATGGAATGTATGTGTTTTAATTTCTTAAGTACAAATAAATGATATGGTTTCAATTCATGTTTTTTGTTGAGGTTATAAATTAACCTCGGTCTCGTAACCTTAGAGGTTGTTGGCAATGGGTAGTGAACTTGCATGTTAATTGTACTTAAACAAAAAAAAAAATAGTTCGTTTAAGTAGTTAATTGCAACTTCCTCTAGGGTTGTGTGGCGAGGCGTTACACATGGTATCAGAGCCCGGGTTTAAACACTAGGTACTCTAGGATTATGATGGACACATTAAGCTTAGTTTTGTAGGTTTTTAAGTTGTGTACCTTGCCTAATACCTTGAGGTGTCAGTGCAGGATACTCACCCTTAGGGGTCGAGGTTTTGTTTTGGATGCAGTTTGTTTGAGGGAGTTATATCCCTACTTGTTTGCAGGCTTCTAGGAGTAAGCCTGGCCCTAGGGGGGAGGATGTAATACCCCTGCATTTTTCCTTCTAGCTGGACAGTGTGTCCTTGTTTTGTTTTGTTTTGTTTGCTTCGAAGTGTTTCTGGATATTCAGATACCTTATTATGTGTGTTTTATGTTTGTACTTTGACTTTGGAATTCGGTTACTATTTGATCGCTATCTATAAAGCGATGTGAATGTTATATTTTGATATGATGGTATTTTATTTTGATGTTATCATTATGGCATGTTTTGGATTAGCTTAGTGGATATTCAAATTAATGGTGTGTTATGCTTTTGATTATATTAATGATGTTAGATTCGTCAGTTAGTAATATTGTATTGGTGAAGGGGACAGTATTGCATCACTCGCTTGCGAGCGCCCTGTGATTCCATGATTTCCTCTTCACGGTGTGTTTTAATTATGACATATATATGCATGTGAATATACTCTTTGTTCGCAGGTTGACAGGTACAGGATATCGACTCCACCTGGTGTCACAGGTTTGAGCGTGTCCATTGCCCAACGACATTCGATTGGGAGATAGTAGCTAGGATTTCCATACCAAGTCATCACCCTAGTCATAGTGTGTCGTCGGGTCTTAGTCGGGTTAAGTTGCATTAATATTGTGCTATTTGCCTTGTTTTTATTTAAATTGCAAGTTAGAAAAAGGTAAATAAATGGCTTATGTATTTAAGTTGTTGATTAAATTAATCTGGTTATAATGTTAGAAATTTTATTTGATTTATGAATTAATTTAATTTAATTGATAAAATAATTTAATCTTGGATTAGAATCATTTTATTGATTAATTAAATTAATTGTGTTGAATTAAATTAAGTTATGCATTTTGAAATTTATAGATATTTTGTGTGAAAGTGGAAAATTGAAAAGATTAAAGTGGAAATTTTGAAAAAGGTTTTAAAACTTCATTTTTGAAAATTTGAAAATGCAAATTGAAAATTAGAGATATTTTCTGTTTTGTTTCTGAAAATTGATTATGGTGGTTGAATAGATATTTTTCTTTTTTTTTTGCTATTATTTGGAATTTTCATAAAAAATTTAGAGAGGATGAAAATTGGAAAAAAGAGAGAAGGGAAGAGGATTATTGTTGGTTGTGGGTTTTGGATTTGGTGCTTTCTAGTGGAGTTGAATTGGACTGTTGGGAAGGATATTGAAATTGAGGAGAAGGCTTTGCTCCATTATTCAAGAGCATTAATTTCTTTGTTTCTTATGGAAATAATAATTTCATTGCATACCATACTTGGGTGTCCACTATGATTATTTTGAAAATCTAATATATTTATTTAAAGTTACGTATAAAGAGTTTTTAAAAAAAATTTGAAGACATTTTTCATTGAATATGTTATTTTATTTTAACATATTTTTTTTTTAAATTATTTTATTTTATTTTAAAGAGGGTTAAATTGATGCAAAGCATAAAAAAACAATATTTACCTCGAGAGGTGTTATATAGTGAAAGCAATGAAGGAATATTTCATATTCTGTAAACTTTTTAAACCTTCATTGAAAATGACAAGAGTGTGTTACATTGGAAAACATATATGTTGATTGTTCATTTTATAATTTTAAATATATGTTGATTGCTCATTATATAATTACATATATGTAAATTTTACAAATAGTAAATAAATAAATATATTTAAATGATTTAATTTATTATATGTTGAATTTTTAGAAATTATGAAAAAAAAAAAATGTCAACAAACAAGTGATATAAAATATTTAGATATAATATAGTTAAATATATTTAATATTGAAATATATTAACATATATTAAAATTAACATATATGTAATTATATAATGAACAATCATTTTAAATCAAATATATTTTAAATGATTGTTCATTATTTAATTACATATATGTAAATTTTCCAAAAGCAAATAAAAAAATATATATTAATATATGTTGATTGTTGATAAATATCATAATTTAGTATAATATCATATATAACATAAATCATAGCATAATATAACATATATATACTGTATAATAACAAATATTTCAATAATACTATAAAATATGTTATATATAAATCATAATATAATATGATTTTTTTTTTTGAAAGATTTTAGTTATGGACTGAGAAATAATTTAGTTATTTTTAAACAATAACCCCTACATTCACATAAATTGGCAAGTGGATGAACAATCTGAAAAATTTAATTTGGGAAAAGCAATCCTCCTCCTTGGTGGATGCGATTTAATCTCATTTTGGGAGATCATGTTTCCAATAACTACCTGGGGTAACCGTAAGTTTTAGAAAGTTTGTTTTTCGGAAGTGAAGAAGGAGGTAGAGAGATCTCTGGAGTTAGAGAAGTGAGAGTGATGGTTGTAGAGGAGAGAAATTCTTGGAGGAAAGCCATGGTGAATGTTGGAGGAGCAATTAGAAATGTGAAGAGATGAGTAAAATTTGGGAATTAAAAAATGCCCTATGGGAGCTCTGTATAAAGACAAGAGCTTGGCATCACTAGCTGCAAAGTCAAGTTGAAGGATTGGCATTGTTTGTGAATCTAAGTGTTAGGCCATTCTCTTGGAAGTCGAGAATTGTGAGTTGTGAGGTGTGTGCTTCCTTATTCACTTGTTAGCTATGTGTTTTTTGCAAAATTTGTTTGACCCTTGCTTTTTGCAGTTAACCTGTTTATGGTCTACAAAAGGTGGTATGAGTGTAAAAAGACATGCATATTTGAAGATAGCCATTAATTATTTGTATGCACACATAAAAAAATCATACAAAGATATAATTATGATTGATTTCTTCCTTTTGTAGAGCTCCAGAAAAAGTATATACTCCATTTGCATAAGGCTCGAGTTGAAATTCTATTCAGTGTCTGGAAATAGATTGGTCGAAACTCAGTAACAAGTAAGTTTGCATTATCTTGCTTTGTTTTTGTAAAATAAAAAATGCATATTAGGACTATAATTTCAACAAGCCAGTAAATCCATGTCCTTAGGAAAACCCAAGCAGTCCATAAAGATATAGTATACGCCCTGTAAGCATGTCTATTATAAGAAAACCTATAAACTTCAAAAATGAACTAACTATTGTCCAGATTCAACAAGTTGTCACTTGTAACCCAATTACTCAAACTATCATCATAGAAATGCACATTAAAAACCAGTAAATCCTTTTCCTCAGGAAAACCCAAGTATTCCATAAAGATATAGTATACGCCCCATAAAAATATAGTATTTATATTGTGATCAAAAAAGAAATAAAACTTGCAACAACTCACAAAAACTCATATTTTTATCTTGGAAACCCTCAGAGTGGAAAAAAACCAACTTTTATGGTTGTGGTGATGGCCTTCTTATCTCTTTTATTAGCTTGGGAAGATGATTACAATAAGTGGGACTCCACTTATTGACCTGATACGATCTTTGTGTAATTTAGTTTTTTCACATTTAAAAAGAAATCCTTTTTAGCGATCTGAACTGTAAGTAGATGACAAAAGGTGCCTTCGAATCTTGGACACTTTAAATTTGTCATGTACTTGGTATCATTATTTGTACTAGTACCACCGCCAATGCCATCATCATTCCCGTACGGTGGCAAGGGTTTATTCCTAAAGCTTTGATCTTGTCAAATTTGCATGTTTGCAATTAAACGAAAAATTATTATTAGAAGGAAAATAGTATGCAACATAATTGTTTTTCTATGCAAAATTGAAGTGTTTTGAGTGCAATAACACTCAAAACACATTACAATCCCTTTTATATAGTTTTCTCATGACAACAAAGTTCTTCTGGGCCCTACATAATCTTTGTATACACAAGAAGCTCAAATGACCATTATACAGTCCACATTCCATATCTGAAGTGCTCATTCTCAGTGGATAGTAATGAAACTGTTATGCAAACCAGTAGCTACCATGCTCATAGTCCCATCCAACTACATTCTACTCTATTTTTCCTTTTTCGGTCCTGTTCTTATATCAACATTCACTTTACTATTCAATTTTTTGTGTCTAATTACATTTTCCAGACCCATTTTGGATCACAGTGCTTTATTACCATTTCCAAGGTTTTGTTGGTACTTATATTTCTGTAGAAATAATTATGGCAAGTTGTGCTTAAATGACTTTAATTCATATATACTTATTTTTGTAAAAGAACTTCTGGAATTATTCCATTAAATCTTGTGAGTTATATATTGTCAAATTCTAGGTACTTGAATGTATAAGATTAACTAAGATTATCAAAATTACAAATTGAACGGTGCTTTGAAAACCTTACAACAAGTGCTTCTAGAGAAACAAACTGCAATTTTTTCCAACTAAAGTGGTCACTCAGTTTCACTATCAATGTCTTTAGGTTATGAATAAATCAAGTTTCTTATGGGTTTGATATGGGTTTGAGAAGCACTGCTCCTCATGGGGGTGGGGCTAACATCCTCATTACTATTAAACTTATAATCATGAATATAGTTAGACTTAGGGCTAGGGTTAGAATAGTAATTAACCTTAGATTTAAGGTTAAGATTAAAACTCAATGAGGGTCAATTCAAATTAGGGTTCAATGAAGGTTCTAAGATGAATCTTGGGCTTAATATGAGGTTCAAGATTGGTGTTAGGGTTAGGGTTACAATAGGGTTACAATTTTACTATTAAATGAACCATTAAGACAACCCTTGACATTGAACAATAAACCACTTAGCAATTTTTTTGGTTTACTAGTTTTCATTGTAAATGTGCAATTTGACAAGTGCCATTTTTATAAGAAAATTAATTGTTCAAATTCCGCCTCAATTCTTCAATTGTTTCCATGAGACAACCACATTATATAAGATTTAACCACATGTGACAACCACACTATATAATGTGGTTGTCACATGTGGTCAAGCCTTGTTCAAACAAATGTTGTGGTCAAGCCATTTTCAAGAGATCTTATAGTCCCTGGATCTCTACCATAAGTTTAATAGTATAGGCCTCTCTCTTTATGAATACACCTTTTTACCATTATAGTAAAACCGCTTGGACCATTTAAAGAGAATCTTATATATTATTTTAAATCCCAATTTTTCTTTTTTCTATATTGGATTTAGTGCAATAAATAAATCAGGATAGTTTACTGAAATAACTAGCAGTTGAAAAAAATGTGCTTCAAAATTACAATAACATATTAGTTTATCATATGATAAAACAATTATATAACATTATTATTTACTATTATGACTATGCTTATGAATTAGCAAAAATTATGAGTATAATTGGGTTATGATTATGGATATGGGTTAGAATTAGGCTCGTCAGTAGAATGAAGATTACTATTAAACTTGTAATCATGAATAGAGTTAGACTTAGGGATAGGGTTAGAAGAATAATTAACCTTAGATTTAAGGCTAAGATTAAAACTCAATGAGGGTCAATTAAAACTAGGGTTAAATTAGGGTTCTAAGATGAATCTTGGGGTTAATATAAGGTTCAAGATTGGTGTTAGGGTTATAGTTACAATAGGGTTACAATTTTACTATTCAATGAACCATTAAGACAACCCTTGACATTAAACAATAAACCACTTATCAATTTTTTTGGTTTACTGCTTTTCATTGTAAATGTGCAATTCGACAAATTCTAAACTCAATGAGGGTCAATTCAAATTAGGGTTCAATTAGGGTTCTAAGATGAATCTTGGGGTTAATATGAGGTTCAATATTGGTGTTAGGGTTAGGGTTACAACAGGGTTACAATTTTACTATTCAATGAACCATTAAGATAACCCTTGACATTAAACAATAAACCACTTAGAATATTTTTTGGTTTACTACTTTTCATCGGCTGTATTTGCAAAAAGAAGCTTTTAGGACATGCCAATCACCATCAATGAGTTGCATCAACATATGGAAAACATGCCACAATCCCATCTAGTTGATAGGTTAATGCGATTTGGAACAACATTGAGGGGTACATGGTCATGCTGGACACAATGTCGTGTAGAATTGATTGACATGCTTCTTCAAATAGGCTCTCCTACAATTTTTTTCACTTTGAGTGCAATAGATCTATATTGGCCAGATTTGCATGCACTAATGCCAAGAACATCACCAACTATGCCACAAGAGGCTCAAATATGGTGAAACAAAAATTTTATTGACTATCCTCATACAGTCACACAATACATGCATTTAAGACATTCCATCTTTAGAACAAAAATACTAGAAAAAGGAATGAAAATTCAAGATTTTTGGTCTAGATATGAGTGGCAACATAGGGGCTCACCACATGTGCATGGATTCATTTGGATACACGATGCACCAAATATGGACAAATTGGATTGGTCAAATCAAGAGCAATGAAAAATGCAGAAAGATATTTCGATTCAATTGTTCAAGCATGGAATCCTAGACACAATCAACATTAGCAAAACATCCAGGCATGTACAAAATTTCCAAAAATATACGCATATCATATATGTCACAAATGATTTGTATTTTATCACATAACTAATAAATTTATTTGTCTATACAATTTTCGGCATTCCAAAAATTTCCTCAACATCCATGTGTGAAAAAAATAAGACAACTTGCAGACATCAATACTGACCATGACTGTGAAGAGCTACTAAATTCTATAGAGAGAGACATAGTCTATAGGGAAGGTGTATGCCTACGAAAAAATGAGGAATAATGGTTTGCAGGTAACAATTTCCATCAGTTTAAATACTTGAATTCAAATCAATAATCATATGTTTCTAAAATATGAAAAATACATTATGTATTCCTATTCATAATAGGCATAAATCTCATTGGCCATTAAATATGGAGAAATCCAAATTATATGAAGACACAAAAACAGGTGACAAAAAAAATGAGGCAACAAGGAATGATGACAGATTAAACTTACACAATCATTACATATTGCAATTGTGGAGAGAAAATATAGATTGGAAACCTGTTCTTTCCAAACATGTTGTAATCAAATATATTGCAAAATATGCAGCAAAAGGAGAAAAAATTTCAGAAACATACCAAGATATGTTAATGTGACTTGCAAACATGGAAAATCCAAATGATTTGGCTGCAAAAGCATATAGAAGACTTATGACTGATACTATCATAGAAAGAGACATTAGAGCTCAAGAGGCATGCCACATGCTACTTGAACTTCCATTGGTAGAGAGTAGTAGTATATTTATCAATATAAATGTGTCATGCTAGGTTTTCAAACCCGTAAGTCTAAATGATGAACAAAATAATTAAAAAAACACAACAAATTTCATCCAAGGATATAAACTAAGGCCTTTATCTATGGAAGGTGTTACACTAATTGATGCAACCAAAATGTGGATATATAATCCTAAAAGAAGGGAGAGGAAACTAACAAATAAAGGCCAAAAGAAAAAGAGGCGATTAGTTGGTCTGTGAGCGTGTTGGGAAGGGGAGATTTTGATAGACAAATAGGTTGGTGTAATGAATATCAAGGTGAAATCTATCTGAATCAAGCAATGAACTTCGTCAGTGACATGAGAGAACATGGATGCATTATACATGATGAAATACCACAACTTATGGACTACACAAGCCTCAATGACAAACAAAAGAAGGCACTCAACATAATCATGACACACTACAATAATAATCAAAATGCAACACCCTTGTTGATGATAATTCAAGGAACAACAGGGACATGAAATTCATATCTAATTGGTGCTATTAGTAAAGAAATTAAAAATGCAGCATATCCCCAACCTTCTCCTCTTCTTTTACTCACACTAACTGGAGTTGCAACATTCAACATAAAAGCATCCACCATTCAGTCAAAACTCTGAATCCCAGTCAAATATTATCTGAATTGGAAGGATCAAGACTCACAAGTTTTCAAGAAGAAATAAAAAACATCAAGTACATTCTAATTGATGAAATGAGCTTCATTGGTCTAAACTTGCTACAAAACATTGATTCTCGACTCCAACAAGCATTCCCACAGAATGCAAATAAAAAAGTTGGAGACAAATATTAATTTGATTATTCAAATTAATTATTTGATATGGGTACATACAAAAGAAACAAGGTTCTATAGTATTGACAATAATTGTTATCAATGTTCTACTAGGTATATCTATCATTTTTGTTGGAGATTTAAGTCAGTTACCTCTTGTTAATGATAGACCGGTGTATGAAAACAATGCACAAGCTATGTTGTTATGGGAAGAATTCAAAACTGTGATTACTCTAGATAAAATATGCAGACAAGATGGAAAAAACATCAATCAACAAATATTTCGTCAAATTTTGACAAATCTGAGAGAAGCAAACCCCACAATAGATGATTGTAAATTTCTTATGACAAGAACAACTAATACATTAGATGCAACAAGCAATCATGAGTTTAAAAATCATGTGCATTTATTTTCCACAAATGAAAATGTTAATAAGCATAACAAGAAAATGTTATACTCATTGCAACATCCTATTACACGTAATGTTGCAATAAAATCAGGAAGTAGCAATGCACAAGAAGAATGCTCAAATGATGAGCTAGATCTAGAATTATTGATATGTAAAAATGCAACGGTTATGTTAACCTCAAATCTACTAATACATGCAGGCCTTGTCAGTGGAGCTTTAGGATATATACAAAACATTGTATACAAACCTAGAACTGGTCCACTAGAAGCACCAACATATGTAATGGTTGCATTTGACAACTATTCAGGGATTGCATTTGATGATCGTAACCCGAAAAAAATTCCAATCACAACAATATAGAGGGGCAGAATAAGCCAAATTTCGTTAAGATTGGCTTGGGCATTGACAATTCACAAATCACTGGCTTTGACTCTATCAAAAGCTACTATTGACATAGTTCCAAGAGAAAGAACACATTTGTAGCTATATCCCGTGTAAAATACATCGAAGGCTTAAAAATTATGCCACCATTCACATATGACCGTTATGAAAAAATGAAAAATGGTAGACAACTTTCCAAGAGAAAGGATGAGGAAAATAAATTGAAAATATTAGAAGATACTTGATGTAACATGCTTACTTTCTTCATTCTTAATGCCATGAGTCTCAAATTCAAAAATGATATATATGTGTATGATAATTATTTTTCTACTATATGAAAAAAATCAACAAATTATCAATGTTTCGAATTACTCTACCATTGTTTTGGCCCTTTTCAAAATCTATTGAATATGATTTTTCTTATACAACGATGATGGAGGCATGGATCCTATCTACAATCCACATAAGAACCAATTTTTTTCAAAAAAAGAATCAGAATACTTGATGTAACATGCTTATTTTCTTCAATGTTAATATCATGAGTCTCAAATTCAAAAAAGTAATATATGTGTATGATAATAAGTTTTCTGCTATATGCAATTCGTCTTCTATATGAAAAAATCAACAAATTATCAATGTTTCCAATTACTTTTCCATTACTTTTACCCTATTCAAAATCTATTAAATACATTTTTTCTTATATGATGGTGATGTTTGCATGGATCCTACAAACAATAAACATAAGCACCCAATTGTTGCAAAAAATGAACCGCATACAAGAACAATTTTAATTGCAGTACTCAATCCATACCAGAATAGATGGTCAATAAAAGCAAGAGTTACTAGAAAGGGTCAACTTCGACATTTTAACAATGCGAGAGGAGATGGCCAAGTGTTTACTTTTGACTTGGTTGATTCAGATGGTAGTGAAATAAGAGTAACATGTTCTAATGCAGTTGCATAAATTTTTTATGAATGCATTCAAATTGGGAAAGTGTTTCTCATCTGAAAAGGGAGACTCAAACCCACATAAAATAATTTCAACCAATTACACAATGAACGGGAAATCTTCCTAGAAACAAATTCAACTGTTGAGTTGTATTTGGTGGAGGATAGTTGTATACCAAAACAATAATTGCATTTTACATCAATAAGAGAAATTGAAAACATGAAAACCAATTCTTTGGTTGATATCATTGGTGTTGTTCTCTCAATCAACACAACAAACACAATATTCAAAAAAAATGCCACACAAGTTCAAAAAAGAACACTTCAGCTAAAAGACATGTCAGGGTGTATAGTGGAATTAACAATGTGGGGTGATTTTTGCAATAAGGAAGGTCAACTACTCCACGAAATGTGCAATGTAGGAAAATTTCCCATTGTTGCTATAAAAGCTACAAGAATTAGTGATTTTGGTGCAAAATCTATGGGAACAATAATGACAACACAACTCCTTATAAATCTAGATCTTCGTAACTCACACCAATTGAGATTTTGGTTTGATACAGAAGGGAAGAATATCCAACCTCATTCAATTACAAAGGAAATCTCATCTGCAATAAAAGAAAAAATGTTAATAAATATCTCACAAATACAGGATCAGGAGATTTGAAATTCTGGTAAACCTTATTGGATAGTGATAAAGCTACATTATATTTCATTAAGGTGGACAAGTTTTTTTATACAACTTGCCCCTTGAAAATTGGAGATAGGCACTGCAAAAAAATAGTCAACACTAATGAAAATGGCCAATGGTATCGTGGAAGATGTGATAAAACTTTCCCTAAAAGTGATGGGTATGTGCAGGATCATGATGGGCCAAAAAGTGGCGATATTTAAGCCATATGATGGTCCATGTGGCTGACGACTTTCTTTTTATCCAAAATTGATGAAACTAAAAGGGTTTTTAGAGGAGATTCTCAACTTTCCACCAATATAAATTATGCTTTTATTTGAATTTAATTAATTATTATTATTCATTTTTTTATTATAATTACAAATAAAGTCCTGATTAATAGGTTGATTGAAAAACATCTATAAATTTCAAATGATAGCACATTTTTTGAATCTGAAATATGTGTCACATTCTATGCTTTGCATACTATAGGATTAAAAAAGAAAAAATTAAATTTCATGAATTTTTGACCAAGTTAAGGTGGTTAGATAGACAAGCTTTTATATAATTTAAAATTTGTAAAAAAAAAATCATAACTAATTATTTACTTGAAAAAAATTATAAAAAAATATGCATCACATTCGTACATGAGTCCTCTACTTCTATCTAAAATATTAAAAAAAAAAATTCTCATTTTATTGTGGTTAGGGTGGTCAGACAGACACCTACTTCTTATTTTTACCCTGAAATTTAAATACTACTGCATTGAAATTTCAAATTTTCACCAAATAGATTTTTTTAAAAAAAATAAAGGTCTAGTAGTTTAGAAACTATATTCAGTTTTCTACATATTCTATTTTTACATTTTTTTGAAATAATATAGATAACTTATTCAAATTTTTACATCAAGTTTTCTAACTCTAATTTTTTGTTTTTTTATTACCACTTAAGGGCCTATTTTTCTCATGATGATCCTACACATACCCTGATTATAAATGTATACTTCAATGCAAAGTGCAAAACCATACATCATTCACTTTCATAACAAATTTTGAAGAAGCGGTGGAAGAAATTATGGGCGTTACAACAAAAGAATTGAAAAATTTGAATCATGAAGAAAAAGATGATGTGAAGTTTGCACACATTATACGAAAGACCCTATTCAAAAATACATATTTAAAATTCAAGTGAAAGGAGAGACTTATAATGATGAACAGAGGATGAAATGCACAGTAATAAAAACAACAAATTTTGATTATTCATTTGAGAGAAAAGCTCTATTAGATTCAATTGCAAAGCTATAGGTTTCATGACATTCAATTGCTTTAATGCATATAATGTTTACAATGTATTCAAACATTTCAAAAAAATAAATAGTCGATATATCTAAGTTAGTGAATGTTATTTTGACGTGATATTGTTCTTTGATGCTCTCAAGAATAAATCAAATGAATGATGAAAATTCTTGATTGTACATTTATTCTTCTTAGTTGATTGTTGTAATATACAACTTGGTATAATTTCAAATTTGAATGTATACCCTCATATATAGGGATTGAAATCAATAATGACAAAAAAAATTAGAAAATAAAATAGATTGCTTTTCAAATTCATATTCACAAAATGTAATAATTTTTCTTCTATACAAAAAGGATCTTAATAAAGATAACTCTCCACGTGTTTTACATATATTATTAATTAATATAAGTATGCTAGTTTTATTTCAATGAGCTTTGAACCTTGTTGAGAAAAACAACAACACATTTAAATCATCACATTATGTTAATATAAACTTTTTAATTATTTTATGTATTATTTAATTTAATACTTAAAATTATTTTTATTATATCCTTTTAAAAATAAAAATAAAAAAAATATTATATATACTTATTTTTAAATTGAAATATGTAATTATTTTAAAATTATTACTTACTAATTTATTTATAAAACTTATTACTTAATATTTATTTATTTACTAAATATAACATAGTGAAATGTATTCTCAATATCCTTGAATTTAATTTACACATTTTTTATTCACAAAATTTCATTTAGTAAAATTCTAAAGTTTCACTTACATTTATTTAACAATTATTTATCTCTTTTTTTCTAAATTTTGAAAAAAACATAATAATGGATCATAAATTTTGTTAAAAACAATTATTATAAAAAATATTATTTAGTATTTTATTTATGCAATTATTTGATTAAAATTACTTTATTTACTAATTATTTTAATAAATTTTGTTGCAAAATGATAAAATTTGAAATAAATTTACATATTTAACAATATAGAAATTTAAAAGTATTAGGCTATTTTACCTACTAAACTTGATCAAAGTATTTAGTTATTTCACTCAAGTAAATCTTTTATATTAGATATAATTAAATAAAAAAAACCTTATATATATTGGCTTTGTAACTTTTGGTATTACTTTTATTTTTTTATTTTAAAATATATAATAAATATCATATATTTATATGTATTATTATGCCTTATAATTTATTTGTATTTGAAATAGGGTGTTGAAATAATGTGGCCTATAGTTTTTCTTTCGTGTTCATGATAATATATACTTCTCCCATTTTGTCATTGTATCGTACATCTCTCAACATAATGATATTTTAATATGCTCATTTTTTTTTTAAGAGTGATATGTTTCTTTCTATTTGAAACCTCCAAAAATATAAAACAACAACCATATCTTATGTCAAACAATTATACTTAGCATTTTATAAAATCTATTTAATACTCTCTCATAGATGAGGACATGCTTTATTTTAATTCATTTTTTTCACATAGTCTTAGATTGTAAGAGAATCAACAATCTCATCTTGAAAATATCATGTTAAATCTAGTTTATTTAGATTAACTACCTAGATTTAATTATGCTAGAAGAGGTGAAATTTGTAAATGTCTATCTTTATCATTATATTTTTACCATCTAGTATGAGGCTCACTTCCTCTATACTAAGCACTCAAAGCGTAGTGGAGGATCCTTGTTTGTTAAGTTAATTTTTGCCTCTAGAACAAGCCCTCACAATTCTAGTGCACATGGTTTTATATTCCTTTCCAAGGGAAATCAATTATTATTTTCCCTTATTGTATTACTCTAGTTCCCCTTTTCATAGATCCATTTTGTGGAAATAGTTGCATCTCTTTTTTTCAACTATGGAGTGGCTACTTAGGGAAATTTCAACATAATTGAACACTCTATCAAATTTGGTTAGTAAAGCTCATTCTAATTATCCCAACAAGAATTTAAAGAATAACCCCCTTTCAAAAAAAAATCAGGTGTTTATAGTTGCATCCGAAGAAAATAGGTTTCCATAGGCCTTAATGGTTTGCTTGGAGTGAATAATGTTAAATATTCTTAAGAAAAATGAGCCAATTAGATAAGTTTTACTTATTCCCTAATTTAAATATATCAACCTCCATATTTGGTCATATAATTCATCTTTACCTTGTATTCACCCTACCTCACGACCTTCTCATCATATCCTTTACTATCACATCTACTCTGATGAAGGAGCATCTAGGGGTACTAGCAATCTTGCATCACAAAAAATATTGCTATTTTATTTTTGTTTATTTTCAAGAAAGTGCTTAGGGGTTAGGAGAATAAATATTTTGATTTGTAGCTTTGTAATTTTCCTTGTGGTGAAATTTTTGTTGTAATTGTGGTAGGGATTATGAATTTATGAATATTTTCTGAGGAAAAATTAGGAAAATACCCCTCTTGGGCATCCCATTCTTGATGGGGACAAATTGGGGTGCATGTTATTGTATGTTCAAGTACATGTTATGAATGCATTTGGATGTTTATTCCACAAGCTTTGCATTTTGATGCATGTTCATAGTTGGAGCCATTAGTGTCATTGGGAATTATTGAAGGTGTCATAGTTGGCAAAGATCATTAGTCAAAAGTTAGGCACCCATGTGAAGGTTACGAATGCAAGGAATTAATTTATATTTTATATTTTTATCTCTCCTCAAGCTAGGCATTGGATTTTAAGGTGGTAAGTGAAGGTTGTTTTGGAAACCGATAATGTTTTTCTCCTCACGCATTCTCTATATATTGATGCATATTCATTTGGAGAGGGGGGCGTTTTCAGAAGTTGTGGTTGCATACCCAAATGTTGTTGGAATGATGCCAAAATGTAGAATACATTATGTTACATATTTTTTTATGTATGAATCCCGGATTCTAAGGAGGCACATGAGCTTCAGTTTGATGTAATTTTATGATCTAAGCATATAATCTTATGTTGTTGATTGTCTTTCTTTAAATCTAAAATTTAATGGCATATTTCAGCCATCTTGAAAGTCTCTTTATGTGTGTTTAATTTCAGATTTGTAAGGGGATCCCTCTTGATCATTGGTATCAGAGTTAGTGTTCTTGAGTGTGTAAGAAGAAGCACTGATTGGACATAGTTTGTGCTAGGACCTGAGGTGGAGTGTGTGTAGTGTGTATACAGATTATTGAATGTGAGGTAGTCTACGCCTAAGAGGTTGAAGATTGAGAGAGTGAGGAAATTTTTTGACAAAATGACAAAGAAGAAAGACAAGAATTTTGTCATAGTTGTGTATGCAGTTGAACATAAAGGAGAAAATATTGTAGAAGTATGCTTTGAGAATAACATGAAGGAAGATGGTGAGATTGTAGCGGAGGATGAGAAGCCAAAAGAAAATGCAAAAATCAAGGAGGGAAATGATGTTGCAATAGTATATGAGTGTCCTTTGGAGGACTTAAATGAATTAGAAAATTAAATTGCATCTGAAAGTGAAGGTGAGAAGTTGCAACAAAGAATGGGAAAAAGATGTTGGGGGCAGCGAACAATAATAAGGTAAATTTTAATTTTGAATTTACTTGTGATGATTCTATACCTCCTTTGGTGAGAGTAGAAGAGGATGTCGACCAAGAAGAGAGCATGCAAATGGAGATTTTTAATTGATATGGGGTATTAATTACAGATTTATCCAAAGATGTAGTAGATTTTGATTGTTTGAATAACACATTTGCATGGAGAAATTGTAGAGGATTTTATAGGTAAATATTGGTGGAGGTGGTCAATTAGTGGTGGATCAAATCTCACAAGAGAAGCGAGGAGAATGTTTGGTACTAGGAGGAGGAGGATGGTAAATGGTGGATACAAGTCTATGAGAGGAGAGAAGAATGGAGTGCAGAGTTTTCAGAGGGGGAGGTTTCTTGTTCCAACTAAGTGTTGGAAGAGGAGAAAGAAGAATCAATTGAAGGTACCAAATTCAATGATGGAGTTTATTGAGGATTTATTGCAATCTTAAGAGTGGTAATACCATGCTCAACTTCATTTTGTGAATCCATATTGATAAAAATACTCCTATCCCAAGTGTCTAATGTAGGAGCATTTAGAGGTACTAGCAATCTTGCATCACAAAAAATATTGCTATTTTATTTTTGTTTATTTTCAATAAGGGCTTAGGGGTTAGGAGAATAAATATTTTCATTTGCAACTTTAAAATTTACCTTGTGGTCAAATAGTAATTATAATTCTGATGGGAATTATGCATTTATGAATATTTTCTAAAGAAAATTTGGGAAAATACACCTCTTGGGCATCCCATTCTTGGTGGGGACCAGTTGGGGTGCATGTTCGTGCATGTTCAAGTGCATGATATGCATGCATTTGCATGTTTGTGCCACAAGATTTTAATGTTGATCATATCCATATTTGGAGTAGTCAAAGCCATCAGGAATCATTGAAGATGCATAGTTGGCAAAGATAAATAGTCAAAAGTTAGGCACCCATGCGAAGGTTATGAATGCAAGGAATTAATTTATATTTTATATTTTTATGTCTCTTCAAGTTGGGTATTAGATTTCAAGGTGGTAATTGAAGTTTGTTTTGGAAACCAGTAATGGTTTTTTCCTCACACATTCTCTATATATTGATGCATATTCATTTGGAGAGGGGGGCTTTTTGAGAGGTTTTGGTTGCATACCCAGATGCTATCAGAATGATGCAAGAATGTAGAAGACATTATGTTGTAGGTTTTTGTATGTATGAAGCCTAGATTTTAAGGAAGCCCATGAGATTTAGTTCTATGTAATCATTTTATGATTTAAGAAAATAATAATGTTGCTGATTTTCTTTCTTTAAATCTGATATTTAATGGCATATTGCAGCCATATTGCAAGTATCTTTGTGTGTGTTTTATTTCAAATTCATAAGGGGGTCCTTTTCACCAAGGGGGTCCTTTTCACCACTCTCCCTAATGCTATGTATTTTAAATTAATTTTTAATTATCTTTAATACAAATATTTTATTAAAGTTTATTTACTCATCTAGAACCTAGACCTAAACTTCAATATCATAGATGGATTAGCTAGTGGGAGAAATTGATTACCACTTGCACTCTCTTTCTTTATGACTCTATTAAGATGGTTGAAGATAAAAATCCAAGATTTGAAATATGGGTTAGAGTACATATTGAACATGTCATGGAAGAAAATAAAGCTTCCAACATATCCCTTCAATACTTAGTTTTGTACACAAATTAAATACTTCATAATTCAATTTGTTATAAAGGAAAAGGTGCCTAGATGAGGGCACATTTGTTATGGGTTAAATATTATACATGAGATCTATTTTTTTTCTATTTTATTCAACATACATTTAAAAATGAATTCATCTCAATCATGAAAATTATTGATTTCTCATCCCAAACTAACCATCACAGTATTATGAAATCCTTCCATGAACATTATGAATTTAGTTATTTACTTATGTCATAATCAACAACTTGTTTATCCCTATATTGGAGTGAAACTTAGTAGGTTTGATATGCGATGTTGATCTCAATTTTAAAACTTTTCTTGATCATTACCCTTTCTTCTAAGATATCTAGGAAGCTAAGAATATTATGAATTTGGAAAACACCTCGAGAATTGATGACCTTCGAATTTGATTTTATCAAGTACTTTGGCCACACACTTGATATGGTTTATGTGATTACTTTAAGCGAATTGGAACTAGGTCTTTAGGTCCTATTATTAATAAAGTTCTAATTAGGCTCATTACCAAGATAAAAAAGAGGATAGAATGAATGTTTAGCACCCCATCACCTTTATTAATACATCTTACTATATAATTATCAAATTATTTAGAAAAAAATCCAAATTAATTACTAAATAAATTATTAGGATCCAAAAAACAAGATTATTATTGGTTTATTTATACTAGATAGATTGGTATTCACATTGAGAACATTTTAGTGGGGCTAAAAATTATCTCAATATGCTCTCATCACTAAAGTTGATTTGACAAGGCTTACAATCTCATCTATTTGTTCTTTACTTTAAGAATTTTACAAGAATTAGGATCCTACTTCAAATTTTCTTCTCATGTTAGAATGTCTCTCATGGATGTGAATGCTATATTAAGAATTAATATATCTCTTTCCCTCGGTATATCCTACAATATTATGTCTACTAGGGCTACCCTCTTGCTTTATTCCTTTATGTCCTTGTAATTGATTCCCTTGGATGTCTCCTCTAATATACTAATGTAAATAACCATATCTAAGGAGTATCGTTTCTTGAGAATTCTAATAAAATCAACTTCCACTTGGGTATGTACAAGATCATGGGGGTCAAAAAAGTGGAAATGAGGAAAAACACATTTTTAACACGTCCAAATCATGAAAAAAAATGTTGACTTTTTCTATGGGTTGGCTACAATATCCGTTTTGGTTTGGTAATACCAAACCAAAACGGATGTCATTTTATATCGGATATCCATTTTGAAATGAATATCTATTTCAAAACAACTATCCATTTTGTTTTAAAAAAGAATATTCGTTTGGAAAGCAGGAACCCATTTTTTTGAAAAAAAATAGATATTCGTTTAAAATGAATATCCATTTTTAAAAACTAAACGGATATCCATTTTAAAGACCTAAAAAACCCTCTTTAGTAAAATGGGCATAACTTTTACGTTTCTTATCAAAATTTTCACTTTTAGAGGATTTGGAAAGGTGATTGAGAGATCTAAACAATGGACTAGGTGGTGTTTCTATAGTGTACACAAAAAAGTAATTATAATCATTTGAAATTCATATTTCATTTTTGAAACATAAAATGCTCACTACTTTCACATGAAAAGTCTTTTTTCATGATTGTTTTGTAATGCTCATCTCAATAATAAAATATTAATATTTTTTTATAGCAAGGAGATGAACACATCTTCATAAATCATCATATCTCTTTTTCTCTTTCTCTACCTCTCTATATATCTCTATGTCTCCCCTTAAGCTCTAGACCTATCACTCTCTCCCTCCTTTCTTCATTCTTTGTCCCTATTTATACCTATCTTTCTCACTCTCTCTCCTTGAGATCTAGACTTATCTCTCCACCTCTCTTCATCCTTCCTTCTCTCTCTCTCTCTCCCTCTCTATCTCAGGTCCCTCCCACTTCCTCTCCCTCTCTCTCTCCATCTCCCTCTCACTTTCCCTCTCCCTCTCCCTCTCTCTCTCTCTCCCACCATTTGAAGTCTCTCTTCCTCTTAATTCTCTCTCCCTCTTAGGTCTCTCTCTCAAGTCTCTCCAATTCCCTCTCTCTCTTTATTTTCTCCGACTCCATATCTCTCTCAATGTCTTACTCATGTTAGAGTAAAGTAATTACTTAACTTTACTCTCCTCTTAAGAATTCGCTTTATGCACATATATTAGTCATTTAATAATTAATATTAATTATTAAATGCACACACCTTTAGGGTCAGGGTTTCCTTTAGGTTTAGATCTCCTTTTATAAGGATTGATCTCTTGTATTTTTTTTTTGATTCATTCACTTTTTTGATAATACATCTTTGCACATTATCAGAGCCAAACCCTTGTTTTGTTCTCTCTTTCTCTGTGACAAGTTTCTTGCATGCGGGTGTTCATTGGGTTCTGTGGATTTGCATTTCTCAAATCCTACATGGTATCAGAGCCAGAACTGCTATAGCTTGTTCAGTTTTTTGAAAGAATTAGAGATCTAGGTTTTGGTTGCATCAGATCTGTGTTTATTTTCCCATTTTTATTTGGAATAGGGGGGTTTCTTTTTTCAGTTCACTTTGAGCTCAAATGGACCTCACCATTGAGCTCGCAGCATTCAAAAACCCCTATTTTGATATAAAATATGTCTAATTTGGACAAAGTTGCCAGGTGAAGCAAAAATTAGTCTAGGGTCAGACAAGTCTCAATGTAGTAAGATCTTCAGGTTAAACTTAAAAATGCATAAAAATTGATTTTTATTGATTTTAAAGGGTTTTTGTAAAAATACCATGCTGCCAATTCAGGGGGAAACCTGACAAGGCCACTGGCTGGGCCTCCCTCCTGGCCAAAATAGGTCATGTGATGACGGGAGCCTATCCCAGCCTCTGGGCCGGCTTCCTCAACTCCCGTGGATGTGGTCAGAGGAAAGACTGTGGGGCTCCAAAGACCCAACACCCAGCCTCAAGCATCATTCATGTGACCGTGGGTCGGCATCTTCTGTCTCGAGGGTTTAAAACCGCCTTTTGCATGCACCTTTTCAACCTACCTTCATGAAATCGGGTGTATCTCGAGCGTCTTAGCTCGGTTTTTCAAAAAAAAATAGGTGTCAGAAAGCTGGTTCTAGTGCCGTTCCAGTGGTTCTGGTTTTTTTTCTGATTTTTCCGTTTTGCAGTATTTTTTTGCCAGTCAAAGTCAGAACTTGAGTTTTTCACTCCCAGGGGCGTATCTTTTGCGTCCATGCTCCATTTTGCGCAAACGAATATGCATTGGAAAGGTGTTGCAGTCCTCTTTCCAGATATACCATCTATTTTATCAATATATTTACCAAGTATTTTTTATTCAGCTTTATGTGTTTTTACACTTTGCTCAATTACTTGGTCATTCTGGCTCCTACATGGGTTTTGTTTGCGTGGGATGGGTTATATTAATTTGATCTAAATGTTGTAAGGTCAGATTTCTCAATTTTTTTTATTTGAAGAGTTATCATGGGTTTTTCTACTCACCCTTCAGTTGTTATTCTGGAATGGGGTAATTATGAGTCATGGGCAAAGGGTATACTTACACATTGTAGGTGGCTTAATCTTTTTCCTTATTTGTATGATCTCATACCTGAACCAGCAGCTTTAGAGGGAAAATTAGCATGGGATATCATTAGAAATCACATAGTAGGAATTATATTGTCCAGTGTTGATCATGACACTATGTTGGCTATATCGGACATTGATTGTCCTCACCCACTTTGGACACGTCTTTGGGAGATCTATGGAGACCCTAATCTCTCTCCATTCCCAGAGGATCCTACTTTAGATTGTCTCTTACCCGTTGCTTGGAGAGAGAATACACCCTTTGATCATGATACTTTAGAGGAGCTTGCATATTTAGACACCCTTACATATTTTGATGGATCAGAGGCTTGTCTCATAGTTCCTACTCTTCAGACTGAGACTTCATTAGCATCTCCTATTGTTCCTGATTCAGTGCAGTAGGGCATCATTCACCTTCCAGACATAGCTACTTTGGACTCTTATCTTGCAGACATATCCTTCTTGTTTGTTGAGTCCTATATTGCAGATTTGGAGGATTATTTTGAGGATATTCATCTCCTCTACCTTGACAGTCAGGTTATTACTGTACGCCCACCATTATCAGTGCATTCAGAGGTTGCATTTCAGGATTCTCCACATCAGTTTGGATTTGACATCATTTGTTTCAATTCAGACAGAGAGTTTCTTCAGCATCCTATCATGGCACACATCTTGAGACAGATTGGTTCATCACTCTTCACAGGGTTTCTTCGACATCGTCCTTTGGATTGTTTCTTCCCAAGGGGAGGAATATCATCTACCGCTTCAGGATCTCTTTTTGGATTCTACATCAGGCATCTACCATTGTGACAGGAGTTTCTTCATTGTGGGGGGGCCTTCTTCTCTCTTTCTATCTCTCCTATGGAGACCATTGTATATGTACTTATATGATAGAAGTTGTCTATGGGGGGTATCATGTAATCCACCTCCTATCCTTCTTTCATTAGTACATCACATTCCTTTCTTTGCATTCTATTTTGGGGAGGAGTTTTGTTCCCACTGGGTTTTCTCCTTTACCCCGTTTCATTTAGTTTGCATTGCTTTTGTAAATGGGTACCTGATCAGGCCTAGTTGTCGGGACCCATGTTTATTTTCATGCATTGTAGTTACCTTTGCTTTCTTGCACATGTCTGTAGCTGCACTCTTGCTCATCTTAAGGGGGGGTGTTAGAGTAAAGTAATTAATTAACTTTACTCTCCTGTTAAGATTTCACTTTATGCACATATATTAGTCATTTAATAATTAATATTAATTATTAAATGCACTCACCTTTAGGGTTAGGGTTTCCTTTAGGTTTAGATCTCCTTTTATAAGGATTGATCTCTTGTATCTATTTTTTTTGATTCATTCACTTTTCTGATAATACATCTTTGCACATTGTCAGAGCCAAACCCTTGTTTTGTTCTCTCTCTTTCTCTGTGACAAGTTTCTTGCATGTATTGATCGGGTTCTATGGATTTGTATTTCTCAAATCCCATGTATGGGTAGCGGTCACCTCTTTACCACTCGCATTCTTGTCCCTAACTGCGGTGGCTGCAATTGGCTTCGTTTAGCCTGTTTCTCTGGTTACCGCCGCATCACAGATGGTTAAGTCCTTGACTGTGGTGGTCACGGTGTAACTGTCTATGGTCAGCTTGGCTATTACTGCCACACCGTAGGTGGTGGGTCCACTCACCACGGTGACCGCCGTGAGACTACCAGTGGTCTGGTTGACGGTCACCGCTCTACTGTGGGGTGGCCTATCGGCCCCCACGACAACACGGTCTGACTGTCAGTGGTCCCTCAGACAAGTTACATCATTGTCATGGTTAGTGTCAATGTCGATGGTGAGCTCAGGTGGTCATTATCGCCACACCGCGGATGGGTCAGTTGGACTCGGTGGTTGCGCGGGGTTATTTCATGAAGCTCAATGGATTCAAAGGGTGAGCTCAATTGGCTCACCGTGAGGTATGACTAACAAGGGCATGGTAGCATGGGTATGGTGTCTGAGCTCACCGCTATACCATGAGCAGGTCGTGTCAATTCGGCGGTGGAGCGGTAAGAATGTAGAGAGCTCGGACGAGCTCGGGGTTATTTTTGATCAAGTTGGACTCGATGACAGAAGCAATGGACAAATCAAATGCGAAAACATGGCTCATTGTCAGAACAATGATTGTTTAGAAACCAAAGAATTAATTGCAGCAGGTGCAGGATGACTTAGGCTTGCAAGCAATACCCGATTTGGGTGATGGCATTAATGCCTGGGTGGCTCGATGTAGGAAGATCAACATGGGCAGATCAGTTGCATGATTGGATGAGAGATTCATGAACCTGATGGTCGGTGCTCGATTGATGACATTTATTGCAATGTATGACTTTGTAAGTTGAGTACAACAATGGAAGAATTACTTCGAACTGTATGTTATAATATAACATTGTAATAGTGAGATAAGAAAGAGAGAAGTTGTTGTGAGAAGATTAGAAAAGACTAAACATTGTATGTAATTGTTTTATTACTAGAATACAATTGTCTTGACTTTCTGTGTTGGGTTTTTTACCTGAAAAGGTTTTCCCACGTATATCTTGTGTCAATTTGTGAATACTATTTTCTATTATCTATTTTTTTGGTTGTATTCATCTCAAGTAGTTTTAGAAGCTATTTGAACTCATTTATTCTCTTCTCCCCTATTGTATTAGTGTTAAGGGAATATATTCTGCACTGTTGGGTCATTAGATCCATCCTGTTTTTCCCTTCACTTTCTTCCATGGCTAATTAAATATTGTCTTTCTTTGTTGTTTCACTAGGTGATTGTGCCTTTAGTCTTTCTTCAATTTTCTCAATCAATACTTCTGATAAAGCACTTTTCACTTCACTTAGGTCAAGATCATTATGAATTATGTAAGTAGCTAGGGCATCTGTAATCTCATCTTGTTCATATGATGGTCATGATAACCATACATCTCCAATCTTCTTCACTCTGCCAGATTTCTCAAGAATCTTCAACACCATCTTAGTAATGTCTTCTTCATCATCATCATCATTTGATTCCAAATCAATTAATTCTATAATATTTTCTTCTTTTTCTTCTTCCTTTTCCTTTGAATTCAATTTTATTTTTGGAGGATAACTTCAGATAATTTTTCTTGATTTCCTCTTTCTAGAGGAGGATCCTACTTTAGACATGCCAATTGGACTAGAAATCATGCCAGATTTTTGTGTGTGATATTTTGTGTCTCGGGTTAGCACCCTCGTCAATATCCGTCTCTTTTTTTTTTGGAGAGTCATATATATATATCTCATTTATCAATTAGCTCAGCCTTATATAAGGTTAAATTATTTCTTAAGTTGGCCAAAAAATCCATAAGACATAATTAGTTCATATAAAATATTACACATGCTAATTTGGCCAAGATATTTGAATAGTCCAATCATAGCTTGTCTCATGGTAGAAATCAGACCTAAACACCAACGCACTAGACCACATATAATGGTCATCTTCGATAGAAAATAACTTCCAGTAAACAACTAATACCTTCAGTACTGTGTTGACATCAATGAAAGCCTATTGACATTAATGACAAACATTTGATGCAATTTTTAACTTCCAACAAGTACAACAACCATCTTTAAAATGGAAGATGTGGTTGGTTCAATGTTATCAGAAGAAATACAAAGGAAATATTTTGAAATGGCCAAGGAGGCCCTTGTTGTTCGGGGTAGATCAAAGAAGAGAGGCAAGAAGAAAGACAAGAATTCTAAATCCAAATCTGAAGGGAGATCAAATTCTCCTAGAAAGAAGTCTAAGGTGAAATGTTGCAATTATGGACAAAATGGTCATATCCAGAAGGATTGTAAAGAGGAGAAGAAGAAGAAGAAGAAGAAGAAGAAGAACTCTTTGAATAATGATTCTTCTCAGAGTGACTCAGATGCTTTCATTGCAGCCTTCACAACTTAGGCATCAGATGATGTCTGGCTTATTGACTTGGGTGTATCTTTTCACATGACATCTAATAGAGATTAGCTCAGGAAGTGTGAAAATTATGTTGGTGGAAAGGTGTACCTAGCAAGTGATTCATCTCTTGAAATTGTTGGTCGTGAAAGAGTTAGAATTCAATTTCCTGATGGAAAAATAAAAGGAATTGATGGTGTAATGCACATACCAGGTTTGGATCAAAATTTTCTTTATGTTAGTAAGTTGAATGATGTTGGCGTACAAGTCTCATTCTCGAGTGGTGGCTATAAGATGACTAAAGGCTTGATGGTACTAGCTAGGGGTGCATGAATTGGCACTCTGTATAAGCTGGATGTACATTCTATTCAATGTAATAGTGTCTCTACAAAGTCAAGCAAGGCTACTCATAAAGAGAAGGAGAACCAAGTTCCTCTGGGTGAAAAATAACTGGAGGTGAAACTCCTAGTAGAGAAAACCATGTTGTGGCATCATAGACTCGGTCACATAGGATAAAAAAGCTTAAAATAATTGAAAAATAAAAACCTGGTAGAAGGGCTTGATGATTGTAACCTTGAGTTCAATTTTTACAAACACTGTATTTATGGAAAAGAACATTGTGTTTCATTTTACTCTAGTCATCATAGATCTTTTGGCATACTAGATTATGTCCACTCTAATGTATTTGGTCCAATAAATGTTTCTTTTTTATCGAAGTCTAAATATTATGTTTCTATTATTGATGATTATTTGAGAAGGGCATTTGTGTATTTTCTTAAAATTAAATCAAAAGTGTTCAGCCAGTTTAAAGAGTTTAAAAACTTGGTAGAAAATCAGGCTGGAAGAAAAATTAAATGCTTGAAAAATTAAATGCTTGACAATGGATAATGGCGGTAATTTTTGTTCTATAGATTTCGAAAGGTATTGCAAAGACTATGGAATTAAAAGGAATAAAACTATGCCTTATACTCCATTGCATAATGGAGTTGTTGAAAGGTTAAATAGGACATTGATGGTAAGAGCGAGAAGTATGTTGAGTAGTGTTGGTTTGGAGAAGTAGTTATGGGTTGAGGCTATGGCTAAAACATGTTACTTGGTAAATCATTCACATAGTTTGGCTCCTGTTGAAAAAATTCCTATGGAAGCATGATCTGGTGAGAAGCCCTCTCTGAGACATATTTGTGTCTTTGGCTACAAAGCATATGTTTATGTGTCAAATGAGAAAATATTTAAGATGGAAAAGAAATTTTTCAAATGCATCTTCATTGGCTACGACATTGGTGTGAAAGGATACAAGCTTTGGAATCCTATTACTGAGAAGGTTGTGTACAACATAAGTGTAATCTTTCGGGAGCTAAAACCTTCTACAATTGATTTGTAGTTAGAGATAGAAAAATAAGAAAAGAATAATGATGTAGTTGAAATTCCTCAAACTCTAGATAAAGAGGTTCACTAAAAATTCAAAGTGTACCTGAAGGTGAGGAGAAATATAGCAGCTTTGGGAATTTTGAACAGGAAGAAGAACCACAACCTTAGCCTCAACCTATGAGGAGGTATATACGTGAAAAGTGGTAACCTAATAAGTATGGATTTTCTATGTTGGATTCAAAATATGCCTATCCTTTGATTACTAGCACTGAGTAGCCTAGGACTGTAAGGGAGGCTATTAATATGTTTGATTCAGATTCCTAGTTAGAATCCATGAATGAGGAAATGGCATCATTGAAAAAGAATGAAACCTAGGATTTGGTACTTTTTCCTAAAGGTTGAAAGCCTATTGGCTATAAATGGGTATTTAAGAAGAAAATTGGTCTAGATTGCAATGTGGAGAATTATAAGTCTAGGTTGGTCATGAATAGTTATTCCCAGGTGGAGGTAATTGATTATGGAGAAATATTTTTTCTTGTAGCTAAGTTGACATCTATTAGATTTCTATTGTCACTTGCAGTTGCATATGACTTAGAGGTTGAGGAGATGGATGTGAAAACAACATTTCTTCATGGAGATCTTGAAGAAGAAATTTATATGTCCCATCCTGAGCACTTTGTTGAAAAAGGTAAAGAAAGTCTAGTTTGTATGTTAAAGAAATCTCAGTATGGTCTAAAGCAATCACCTAGAATGGGATACCAAAATTTTGACACTTTTGTGTCAATTCATTAGGATTTGTGAGATCAAAATCAGATCTTAGAAAACTGAAAATGATCGTTTACTTATTATTTCCTTAAATGTGGATGATATGTTATTATTTGGGAATAGTAAGGGTATGATTTTTGTTTTAAAATCTCAGTTGTTAGCATAGTTTGAAATGAAAGATTCAGGTGCAGCTAGGTATATTATGGATATAGAAATCATAAGGGATAAGGGAATTAGAAATATTTAGCTTAGCTAGAGTAAGTATATTAATATTATCCTTGAGAGATTTAGTATGACATATTTCAAGCAGTTAGTTGTTCTAGTGTTGTAGGGAATGAATCTATCTCTTGAAGACTATCCAAAGTCTCCTACTGAGATGGAGGACATGACTAGGGTGCCTTATCCAAGTGCAGTTGGTAGTTTAATGTACACAATGGTCTATACCAATCCAAACATTACCCAAGTAGTGGGAGTACTTAGTTGATTTATGGCTAATCCAAGAAGGCCACATTGGGATGTTGTGAAGAGAGTTTTCAAATATTTGAAGGGTACTTCAGAGTATGCTTTGTGTTATCATGGAAACCCAGTTGCATCATAGAGATCTCTTAGCATTCATGGGTATGTGGATTCTAATTGGGCAAGGGACATTGACAGAAGAAGGTCTGCCAGTGGATACATCTTCATATTATTCAGTGGTACAGTTAGTTAGATGAGCAAGTGGTAGGTTGTAGTCACTTATTTACTACTGAGGTGGAGTATATGGCAGAAACACAGGCCTGTAAGGAAGCCATTTGGCTCAGATGTTTGTGTTTTGATGTTGGGTTTAATGCAAGGCAGATTCCTATTTCCTATGACAGTCAGAGTACTATTTTTTTGGTGAAAAATCCCACTTTCCTTGCTAGGAAGAAGCATATCGATGTTAAGTATCATTTTGTTTGTGATATGGTGGAGGATGGAAATGTTAATCTTGAAAAAAGTGGATACTCTGGACAATTTTGTTGATGCATTGACAAAGCCTGTGAGCATAGACGAGTATAGGTGGTGTGTCAGTTCAATGTTCCTTGGGGCCTATGAATTTCAATAACTTTGAGTTTGGAAGAAGCCAATAAGTCTTCATCAAGCGGGAGAGGGTGATCCCACAATAGCGGTTAACACTTTCTGGGAGATCATGATTTTTTTTGAAATCACATATTTTTTGAAAATATAATGATTTAAGCCTTGAAAATTTCCATTTACAGGATTCCAATTGAAGAGGATTTGATCAAACCACCTTAGATCAAACCCCCTTGGATAGAGCCTCACTAGTTTTAAAACATACCTATAATGGAGTCTCCTTTACACCTATCAAAATGTTGATTAAAAAAACAAATTGGTACACCTTTTGGGAGATCAAATGAATTCATTTAAAATTTATTTTTGTATATATGTAGTCCTTATTATAAGCTTCCCAAAAAGTATAATTTTAAATAAATTTAATTTGATTATTATATTTATTTTTTTATTTCTTGTGAATGTAGGTTTTCATTGAAAATCAATATCTTTGTTTTGTACATGTGGAAAAATAGAAAATTACTAAAAAAATTGAAAAATATTAATGCACTAGATATTGATTTCCTTAATCCAAGAAAAAAATTGAATTTCGATGCATACAAAAAAGTTGTGTTTTAGCCAATAAATCATGTATAAATTACAACTAGTTTGACTTTGAAACTTAATTAAGAAAAAAATATTCAATGAAATACTATGAAACCAATTTCATGTACTAGATATCATAGTTACAAATCTAAATTCATAAAAAAAGAATTTTATCCTTCATAGAAAAAAAATTGTGTTATCCAATAATGTCATTCTTTTAAAATGGTGTTTACTGTTAAAAACTAGTTTTCAAAGAGGATGGAAAAATATGTGCAATATGATTCCAAAAAATTTGAAAAAAATATATTTAGAATCTACAGAAAAAATGTCACACTGCTAATCATGTTAATGCCTTCACTAATTTTTGTAGTGACTTTATCTTTGAGGAATTTTTTTTGGCTAAACTCTTCCCCCGATCCTTGAAATACATGTCCTTGGATTGGTTTTATACATTACCAAATAACTCAATTTTTTCATTCAATGAACTTGTTCACGCCTTTATTAACCATTTCCAAGTGCACATGGTTCCCAATATGACATTGGCTAATTTGATGAGATGCAAGCAAAATGAAGGTGAAAAATTCACTAACTTTATTTCACGTTATTAGTCGCTTTATACCCAGACCAGTTTGAAGGTTCTTGATTCCCACCTCCAAAATATTTTCATAGAAAACTTACATAGAAAAATAAGGGAGAAGCTCATCATGATTAAATTTCCTTCCTTCATGTACCTATGCACTGCCCTTTGAGATTATCAAAATTCTATAAGTGCTAGTGAACCAAAAGTTACCCATATTCAACCTGAAAAGTATGAAACTTAAAACCAAAACTCCTATCAACCTTTCAAAAGAAAACATAAGAGTTTCCTACAACTGAATTCCACCTCTCAACCTACCCAACCCATTGATAACCAAGTAGCCGCTATAAATAAAAGTAATCCTTATATATTTGGGAATCCACAAAGACAATTTACTCCCTTCACAACATCATGACCCATCTCTTAAACAAAAACATGATTACCTTACCTCTTGTCCGACCCCTTGACCCTAGCAAACCATTACCTCCAAGCTTCAGACAAAATTATTATTGTTCTTATCACCAACAAAAATTACATGACATAGAGCATTGCAAGTGTCTTAAACATCTTGTGCAAGACCTCATTGATTCCAATCATATCCTAATTGGAGGTGTGAGTGATTAAGTTAATAATTTTGTAGCTCCTTCCAACCAAAACTTGCAAATATTTACCAATCCCATGCCCAACCATAATGTTTTATTTGTTAAGGCTAGCGAAACTAAGTCTTATGTGATGAATTTGACATGGATGATGAACATATGAGCACTCAAGAACACAATCCTATAGATGACGATGAACAAAATCCTATGGCTACTGATGAAAAAAGTCCTATTGATACAATGATAGGAGTGGTTGACATCGAGCCTCATAAACAAAAAACCATTGACATTACTTTCTCTTCAAAAGAAACAATTAAACATGCACCTAATGGTCCTCTTTACATAACTGGCATAATTAATAATGATCCCACTCTTGGGATTTTAATTTATCCCATCTTTGGAGAGAATGTGATCATAGAAGAACCCTTATATGTGCATTAACTCATTCAAGATAGATATGATAAAACAAAAGCATGGATCAAAAGGCATGATGGTTTTGATCATGCTACGATGGGCTCGATCACACTCCCTTTACAAGTAGGACCAAAGAAATCAAATGTATCATTTTCTATCATCTCTAATTCAGACCAATTATGTGTGAAGTTAGGCTACAAATGGATTTTCTCCATGAATGTGGTCCCATCCATTGTCCATAAGAGCTTAAATTTTCTAGTCAAAAATGAAATATTCACCGTAAACCATAGTGGCTTTAGACCCCCATCTTCCCATGGAAATTTCTCCTTTGAATATTTATGGTCTTAGCCAATGGAACCTATTAGAGAATTTGAAGACTTCCTTTTCCCATCCTACCAAAAGTTCAAAGTAAAATGCATAACCAGGATATCCTTTAAAAACTTTCCTCCACCCATGCTTGAACCTCCACCACCTAAACAAGACAATGCTTAGCCTAAAGCTCTTCCAACAAACCAAGACCCATCCATAAACACACCCTTACCTATTTCCTACAAGAGACCTAGAGAAAACCATACAAGTCCTAACTTTGCTCCTAAACAAATTTATAAAGCCAAAGATAAAGTGGTTGAACAACCTTCCATGGTTTCTTTCATTCTTCCCTCACAAGAAGAAAAGGAACCTATGGTTGATCCACCTGCTCCTACATAAAATGAAAATTATAATAAAAGAAATTGCAATGCTATAGAGAATAGGCATAGGAATTGTGCTATTGCTCGAAAGATGAATAATGAGAACAAAATTGAAAATAAAAATCCAAACTTGATAGAAGCAATAAACGATGAGCCTCCTCTCTTATCAGAAACTATAAATTCAACACAACAAGAATCAAAACCCTCTGTGGATATATTATCATTCATCCTCCTATTGTGATTAAGCTAGATGACGATGAGGAAATAGTTAAAATTGATGAGGAAGTGCATAATGATTTGAACTTTTTATTTTCCTAATCCATGTGCTTAAATGATAACAACCATTCACCATGTGTTGAACCTAGTGATTCTCCTTGTACTGCACTTGATGTGATCCCTCTCGCTAGTGATTTGCATTCCACATATACAAAACAAGACTAGGATGCAAATGACATGTTGGATGGTTTATTTACATGTGCCTTACTAGTCTTTTTATTTTTCTTTTCGCTTTCACTTGCATGTACGTATTGTGATCCCCTGTGATGTTCTATTTGGTGTTTCTCTCTCTCTTTGTACATTCCTCTATTTGTACCTTCATTCTTCTTTATGTCATAAGCTTTTATATTTTCATTTATTCTTTTCATTTTTGTCTTGTGTTTTCCTTCTAGGGATGACACAAGGCATCGAGACACCCTATGTATTTTCCATGTTGACCCAAAATATTTTTCTTTTGTCTTATGTTTTCCTTTTAGGGATGACGCAAGGCGTCGAGACACCCTATGTCTCTTCCATGTTGACCCAAAAGGATTTTTCTTTGTTTTTGCTCTCTTTGTGTCATTATTATAGTTATGTTTGTTTTGGGGAATGATGACAGTTCTGAGCTCTTTAATATCATTGCAACAAATATAGATGCTGACCCCAAATCCATAGACCCCTTATGTGTTTCTAGGGGCAGCCCTCTTTCTTGTTTTGTTTTCCATGTTTGTCTACTTTAAAGTAATTTCTCACAGCATGGTGTTAGTAATTTTTTTAAAGTGGGGTCATACATTGGCATTATTTTGGCATGATATCATTTTCATTTTCTTTTCCATGTTCCTTGATGTGATTTTCTTTCTTCATACGATGCGTTTTCCTCTTTGTCGTGACATTGGGAGTAATGTCCTTCAAGAGTTAGACCTATCTCAGCATATTATATTCCCCTTAGTGTTGGTGTGATGTACTACATCCCCTAAGTCGTGAATCTTTTATCCTTTGATTGGTCCTCTCTTGGAGACGTTAGGAATGATTTCCACTAAGAGTAAGACCTCACATGAACTAAGAAAAATCCCTTCAAACATATTTATTTCTTTTTGTGTGCATTTTTCCTTTTTTTCTTATTAAATTCATGGAGGTATGACTTTGATATGGACCCCTTGGGGCTCACCTAGGGAACAACTAGATTCACTAGTCCATGTGAGTGTGCATTTTCCTTTTGTCCTTATTATAGTCATGGAGGTATGGCTTTGATATGGATCCCCTAAGCCTCACCTAGTGAACAACTAGCTTCACTAGCCCGTGTGAGTGTATATTTTCTTTTTGTCCTTATTAAAGTCATGGAGGTATTTAGTGGAGGCTCGTACAACAATTCCATGTAGGCATCCATTTCTAGTGATATCGTTGTTCAAGAAATGTCACTCTTTAAAAACCTCTCTAGTGCACCCTTTGGATCCCAAGCTTAGTAATCTATTATGTTCTCATAAATTCGGATTCAGAGTATCTACCATACATCCTCCAAAGTTACGATAATCTCCCCAATAAGAAAGTAGAAAGTAATAGTACTACTATGCCACCTCTCCACCAATTCTATCAACACTAACATATGTGCCCTAATTTATAGTATATATGGGATGTTCCACATTCCACATTACTCTGAACACCTCTATTCTATCTCATCTAGCTATTCTATCTCATCTAGCTATTCCATTAATTATGAAACTTATGATCACCTATCTCATGTAGATAGATAAATCAATTTCTCTTTTATTTTTTGATAAAAAGGTGACACTAAATTCCATTGACAACTTATGAATATGATTAAAAATCTGAAAATGAGATTAACCAAATGAGATATATGTGTGATTTTACATTCAAAACTAATGTAAAAACTAGTAAACCATAAGTGATGCCAGATTTACATGGAGAATCCCTTTCGAGAAAAATGTCCACATTAGAAATACTCCACATGAGAAAGAGGGAAAGTATATTATTAATTTTCAATAAAGAGATACACAACAATACACTTTACTTCTATTCTATTATCAATATAGAAACACCTTATTACTTAAAAAATACTCAACATAAAACTACCATCTCATGGCTCCAATTTATAGAAACTTAAGGGAGGGAAAACCATAGTTGTAACCTAAAACATAAGGCAAGAAACCACTTGTAAAAACTCACACCTAGGATAATGGGCAACAAATAGACCTGATAGTAAAATATTAATATTCACATGGCTCAAACAATCCTTTTCCTTTCTTGATGCTTTGTAACTCCTTGATGACTCTTTTGATCACACACTAGGAAAACATTTCACCTTCCAATCTTGGGCATCCAACTCATGAATATTCATATTTCCAAAAGTGGACATCTTAATCCAAGTTGTAGAATCTAACTTTACACATGATTCACAATTGTTTAAGAGTTTATAAAGTCTTTTCAACATATATTTTTTCTATATATTCAATAATCATAGCATTCCATGAGGCCACATTTCAGCAAATAATTTTCTACTTTATGCATGAGATGATATTTATGTAAGAGTTGGTATAGAATACTCTACACCATGCAATATTTTGCTGAAGATTATAGCCACCCAAGATCTAGGAACTTCATGAAAGAACAAGAGGTATCAACTATGAGAGAATAATGATATTCTATCAATGGATATAATGATAGATAATGATGATATGATTTTTTTACACATGAGACCACTTGGTTATATAGTTAAAGTGAGACATAGCATTAGACAAGGTCATGACAAGTTTCAAAATCCTATGTCATGAGACAATTATTATTAAATGAATTAAAACACAATAATTAAATGTCAAAGGATGGGATAAGATCTTATTAAAAATAATAGCCTTCTAAAAATATTCCCTAGGACTTGAGTAAAATTAATGTGTAAATAAGACCCACTAATGATCTAGTTATATAAAACACCTATTTACACTAACAACCCCCCTTAAGTGCAACTTAGGGAGAAAATTATTATACAAATGATGTAAGGATGGATCCCAAATACAAGACCATGTTAGGTACCCATATAAAAATGCAATCTCTCACAAACAAAGAAAATGAGAAAATCCAATGAGACAAAAAATCTCCCAAAAGAGAGAATAATATGCTCTCACTATTCTAATGGCTGAAGTTCTTGGCCACAATCTTGAACGTAAAGTTTTGACTGGTACCTTGGCTGGATTTTCCCCTTCCTCAATTTCAAAACCGATTTCTCACCAAAAATTTGTTGATGATACAATCCTTCTAGGGGAAGCTACTTTAGTAGAGGCCAAGGGGTGGAAATTTGTTAAAAAAATTCTACAACCTCTAGCTAGTGTATCAATTTTACTAAAAGTGTCATCTTCTTTCTCAAAGTTGACCCTTCCCTACAAGCTAGGATATCTAGAATCCTTAATTTCCATATTCTCCCTCTTCCCTTGACATTCCTAGGAATGCAACTCATTTTTGACAAGGTGGACAACTTGGTTTGGTCTAACCTTGTAGAAAGAGTGCAAAGAAAGCTAGCAACTTGGAAGGAAACTCTCCTTAGCAATGCTAGTAAGGTTCTCCTCCTCCTTAAGACCACTCTTCAAAGTTCACTTGTGTACCTAATGTATTGGATCTTTATGTTTGCCACATGGTTAGAGAAACTTGAGCAAATTGAGAGAAGACTCTTTTGGTCAAGCACTGGAGAGAGGAGACATTTTTCTTTGGTGAATTGGGATATTGTGTGCTCTAGAAAATTTTATGGGATTTGAAAAGGACTAGGTAGATGATAATGGCCATCATAACTAAATCACTTGGAAGCTTCTAAATATAATGGATTTAAATCCTTAAGGATGAGTATTTGCAAGGAAGAGATTGTTTCTATCTTCTTGATAATTATATTCTTCATCTAGGATCCATAATCTAGAATAACCTCATCAAATCTAGGAATTTTGTCTCCTTGGGTTCTTCCTAACCAGTTTGGTTTGGTACTTTAGTTTCATTTTGGGATGAAAAATGGTTTCCTTGAAAGCAGTTGTCCTATATCTGATTTTGTCTACTGTGAAGTTGAACCTTTGTGCTCAGTTGGGGAATAAGGTCTCTGATTACTTGGAAAATTATTTGGACCCATATCATTAGAAGATATATCCCAATTGGTTTGATCCCCCCTTCATTCGGCTACTGAAGAGATTCTCAAAGCTATTAAGAATCACAAATTCTTCAACTCCAATTCATTGGAATCCTTGATTTGGGCTCTAAGGATGGGAATTACTCTGTTAAGTTTGGTTACAATATTCTTTCTTGTGCTTGGGATCCTATATTTGATTGGATGAAGATTTGGAGAAGGAATTCTCTTCCCAAAGTTTTTTTTTTTTGGTGGGTTGTCTGCTATCTCGGAGGCTTTTTCCCATGGTGACGACTTTTCGCTTAAGGAAAAATTTATCAAATGAAAGTAGTGTAAAGATGTACAGTGGTGCAACTTTGTGACCAATTAATTATTCCAATGCATCTAAATACGTAATTTTACACTAGGAATGGTCCTCTTTCATACCCAAACATGTCGAATCGCTCTAAGCTACATTCAACCGACTAAATCCCTTAAGAGTCTAAAGTACAAAATGGTTGCAATATTCGACTATATTTTACTCAAATACCATGATGATTAGAAACTTCTCATCTGATCCTATAGGATCATGTTGGGACCATCTATAATAACCTCTCTCAATTTTTTCTATCTCAGACGCATTTTCTTGTGGTGGTGACTTTTTTCTTGAGGAAAACGTTGTCAAATGCAAGTAGTGTACAATCGCAAAGTGGTGCAAATTTTGTTCTAAAACTTGTGTGACCAAAGGAGTTATTCTAACATGTCCAAATGGGTATTTTTATGCTAGGAATAGTCCTCTTTCACACCCAAACATGCTGAATCGCTTTGAGCTACGTTCAACCAGTTGAATCCCTTAAGAGTCCAAAGTGCAAAATGGTTGCTATCTTCGATGAGATATTACTCAGATACCATGAGGCCTATAAACTTCTCATCTAATCCTATGACATCGTGTTGGGCCTCTCTACAATAAAATATCTCATTTTTTCTATTTCAAGTGTATTTTCCCATGGTGGCGACTTTTCACTTGAGGAAAAAGTTGTTAAATGCAAGTAGTGTAAAGTTGCAAAGTGGTGCAACTTTTGACCAAACAAACTATTCCAACACATCTGGATGGGTATGTTTATAATAGGCATGTTCCTCTTTCACATCCAAAAACACCGAATAGCTTTGACCTACTTTCAACCAGTTGAATCTCTTAAGAGTTTGAACTATAGTTGTTGTCACGGAATAGTACACCCTTGTTGAGGTGCAAAACTCAACCTACTATTGAAACAATGGATCCAAATATTCAGTATCCATGAAGTATGGTTTTTTCGTACTCTAGATTGATACAACATGATGTGGTGGTAGTTATAGGACCATGTTTCCAATTACTTGTCATATTATTTCTCACGCATAGAAAATGGAAGGAGGTTTTTTAACTTATTTAAATGATAAATATGGGAGAAATGTGATAAATGCACATGGATGATGCATCCAATATCTTAATAATATCATTAAAATAGACCTTTTCATTGATTTCATTTAATGAGAAGCCAAGTGTTGTGATATTAGTAGATGCAAATAAATTTTGTTGGTTGGATCAATAACTATCATGCATTTTTATGCATGATCATAGAAGTTCATAGAGGTGTATATATACCTATGAGGTTTGAAGCATCCACTTGTTCTATAGATGTAAATGCAATGATTTCTAGGCTTTAGAATCATAACCATTAGTTGTTAGATGCCAACCTCAGCCATGAATTGAAAGCAATACATTTTGCTATGATATTTTTTTATGGGAAGGAGCTCTTATAGTTCACTTGAAACCTTTTGGTGTTAAAATCCTTGCCACTAGACAACAATAGAACTCAAGAAGCATGAAGAATACACACAAATACATGAAGTATACACATGAATCATAAAGAATACACGTAAACAAGAATTATACATTGGAAGCATGAAGCATACATGTTTATAGACATAATATACATGAAGTATACACGTGAATAAGTGAAGCATACATATGAATAATTGGAGCACAAGTAATGGAATCATTTCAAAGGATACAAACCACCAGGAATTAAGCTTATTTACACAATACACATTAAATGGACCTTATTGAGCAATTGACAATAATTATTTAAGCATTAGATGTAAACAAAAACCATGCCTACAACATTCAAGCATATAATTTATATAATATGCATGATAACATCATTCAAGAATGGTAATAGTAAAATAACGTATTCTTTAGTTAAAAATACTTAAGGCTATAAATGATAAATATTGATAAAATTATATACAATATATCTAAAAAACCATACAAGCTTAGTACAAAAGAACCATATGGACATAAAATGTCACATATATATCGATAGTACATAGAATATGTTCCAAAATTCCACATAGGCATACAAAAAATTACCCTAATACATAGTCCTTTCCCTCTAGGGGAAGGAAAAATATATCGTCCTGCCTTCAAAATTTGGCTAGATGGAGTGTCTATTAGTTTTTTTATCTTTTAAACACGCTCACTAGTCCTCCTCTCTAGACTCCTCTGGAACTACAACTGATACAATAAAAATTATAGATGTTAATACATATAAATTGTATTAGGGAATGAAATATAACAAAATATAGTCACTTACCACATAAAAATTGTCATCATGCACATTTATAACATTACCACATCCACGATCTGGAGTGATAGCCATTTGTAGAAACCATCAAGATAGAAACTAAACTATATATAAGTATCATGAAAATTTTCAATAATAGACCATAAAAGAGAAAATATAATGTCAAATCGACTAATTTGTTGCATACCTCTCTCAAAGGATCAAAACTGGCTATTGTTGCAGAAACTCCATTGTCCATCATGTCACCAACATCACCGTGGATGTTTGATGTCAACATCTGAAAATGAAACAACATATCTAACAGTCATATAAAAAAAATTAGGTAGTCCCTTTACTATCATGAATGAGTAGAAAATGAGATGAATATAGCAGAAATGTGACTATCATAAATGAGAAGGAATTAAAAATGTAAAAGTGCAGCAACTTCATAGATAAAAATACAGAAAATTCATGCATCATGAGTGCAACAAATTTTGAAGGAAGCTAATCAAGAATGTTGATACTGATAAAAAAAATCAATACAAGGTAAAGGTCAATGATAGTTGAAAGAACTTGAAACACAATGTTAAGAAAACTTTGGGAAGTGATGGCACCCTATGCAACAGTACAATCCCTATTGGTGGTAGTGACCTTGCATGAAAGAGTAAATGGTTGGCCTCAGTTGAGACTGCAGTATAGTGCTTATAGATCATAGAATGGTGAAATTACTAAGTCCACTAAGATAGGCTAAACTCTTGCAAATACCCAAGTTAGCTGCTCATTGAGATCACTACTATATTTGACTACAAATTTCAATGAATGTTTGGTGACATATCAACAAAATATTGTTGACTTACCGATGCAACACTGATTTAAATTTCATCACTGCATTTTCATCGCTTTAACGACCAATTTTTATACATCGAAATCATGACCCAACATCGTCGATCAGCACCACGAAATTTTTTGATAGTTTCCATTGCAAAATCAACGTAACTTCGTCCATCTATCGATGTAAAAATTCACAAAACATTGCAGAACACCCATTTGAAATCATAAAAATAACACCAAACATTCATCCATTTTTCGACGAGGTGGAGCAAATCATCGTTGCCATTATGATGAAAACTGCGTTGCACACATAACAACCTCATCAAAAAAAATTGTGGTTCATCGGGCTATATTTGTCAAAATTGTGACAAAACCCTACATTTAAAAAAAAATATATTCGTTCAAACATCTGCCCTCCCTAACATGGTTATATGTATGGGTTTTGTTATTTGCATGAATAATTTGGTTGATGTATCTTTTGGTATAAGTCACTCTAACAAGTATTTCTCTTTCCTTGTGTCCTTTATTAGTGTAGCTTATCCAATGTAATCCTATCAGAGAGACTTCTTTCTATCGAGCCCAAAGCTATTCATTACTTCTAATGGTGATACTCCCACCGATGAATTCCATTGGCACAACTTTCACCGATGGTGCATTATTTTATCAATTATGTCAACATATGAGATATGTTCTCTCGACTAAATGTTATCGGTGTAATATGTTTTGTCAGGCGGTCCATTTTCTGTTGTTTTGATATCAATGTGTTCCTTCGATGAAATATATCAGTGTACCTCATGCCGAAATCTTTAGTGAGTCTATCTTTTACTTTCTTGAGTAACCCATCGATAGAACAAAAAGAATGTGTCCTCAATATGAGCCTTGTATCTTCATCGAAGTAGTCTATGAGATCAAAATTGTCACGTGTTAGGCTTCCGATGGTCGATGCATATTTTTTCAGGGAAACTTTCATTAGCTATGCCAATATGCATTTATTGTGGTGCTATATTCTCTATTTGTTCATATTTAATCAAAATATACAACCCAATTTCTTAAGTCGATCGGTATGAATGCAATGTGCCTATTTCAATATTGTATAATGTGCTTCCTCATTAACATAGGCCATTCATGCAATATTTTTATTGGTGAAGCTTTCTAGTTGTTGTGCCGATATATTGTATCGTGCCAATATAAACATAAAACATGATCAGGGTGACATAGATATTGCTTGGCCGATATGTTATATCTCTTCAATTTTAAATGTTCGAACAATGGGTCTTGGATACATATAGTGAGTAAATATCTTATAAGAACAATGGTAGAAGACCCAACAATGAAGACTTGGGAAAAAACTGCCATAGAAATTGTTTGATACGTCTCACAAGACCTACAATAATGCAAGTCCCAAAGCATATGGGCATAGTGTTGAAAACCCACACATGGAAACTAGGGACCCAAATTTGTGTCTTAAGGTTGTGGAATCCATAAAAAAACCCTCATTAACCAAACAAAAAGTAAACAATTTTCTACTAAGTTGAAAGGATTAATCACAAAATTGGTTTTAATAGTTGAGACAGGTTTGAATGAAAAAATGGAAGACTTATGGTGAAATTTTAAATGTGTGAAGATCTCCTTGGGAAAAAATCTAATAGTCACCTTCTTCTCTCATAGTGGAGGGTGATCCCACAAATCTAGTTTACAATTTCTGAGAGGAACTATTTTTTGCTGAAATCACATATTTTTAGAAAATATAATGATTTAAGCCTTTAAAAGTTCTATTTTAAGGATTCCAATTGAAAAGGGTTTGATCAAACCACCTTAGATCAAACCCCCTTGGATAGAACCTCGTTAGTTTTAGACCATACCTATAAATGAGCCTCCTTTACACCTATCAAAATGCTGATAAAAAATACCTTTTGATTTACCTTTTGGGGGATCAAATGAATTCATTTAAAATTTATTTGAAATTATTATGGTATTCCTCTAAATGAGGTATCCCACGAATATAATTTTAATATGTTTTGGTTTTATTATGTATGTGTTTTTTTAGTTTTATTAAACATAGGTTTTTCACCGAAAATCAAGCTCTCTGTTTTGCACATGTGGAAAAATAGTAAATTATCAAAATAATTTTTTTTTAAATATGTTTGTGTTGGGTATTGATTTCCTTGATCCATTAAAAAAAAAAATTGAATTTCGATATATATATATATAATTATGTTGTATATAGTTTGCCTATGTTTGAATTACAATTGGTTTGACTTTGAAACTCTACTAAGGAAAAAATATTCAATAAAAAACTATGAGACCAAATGAAAGAGCTAGATATCTTAGTTACAAATCTAAATTCGAAAAAATTAGAATTTTATCCTTCATACAAAAAAAGTTATGTTGTATACGGTGAGCGTCACTTTTTAAAAATGTTGTTTTCTAAAAAAACCAATTTTCGTGGGAGATGGAAAAAGAAGTGCAATATTATTCCAAAAATTTTGAAAAAGATATTTTTAGAATCTATAAACAAAATGTGATGAGACTCTAGTTTTTATCATCTTCAAACTCCTCATGGTTTAGCTGCGATAGGTGTTTGAATGAGAAGATTTAGTTAAAAATAATAATTTCAGTGTCTAGTTTGGCCAGAAATTGTAAACCACTATTGTGGGATCACCCTGGAACAAAGTAAAATATGTTCTTAACATTTTATAGGAAAAATTTAGTGTTAAGACAACATACAAGTATGTTGATGCAATCATTGAACTACACACCAAGCTCACGAATCAAAACAAGTATTGGGTATGTGCAGGATCATGATGGGCCAAAAAGTAGTGATATCTAAGTGATATGATGGCCCATGTGGCTGACAAGTTTTTTTTTACCCAAAATTGATGAAAAGAAAAGAGTTTTTAAAGGATATTTTCAACTTTCCACCAATATAAATTATGCTTTACTTTGAGTTTAATAAATAATTATTATTCATTTTCTATTTGAATTACGACTAAAGTCCTAATTGATAGGATCATTGAAAAACATCTATAACTTTCAAACGGTATCAAATTTTTTGAATCTGAAACATGTGTCACATAGTATGTTTTGCATATTATAGGATTTAAAAAAAAATGAATTTCATGAAGTTTTGACCAAGTTAAGGTGGTTAGACATACAATTTTTTATATTTTTTAAAATTTGTAATAAAAAAATCATAATTAATTATTTACTTGGTAAAAAATTACAAAAAAATATATATCACATCGAGACATGAGTCCCCTACTTATATATAAAATATTATAAAAATATATTATCATTTTATTGTGGTTAGGGTGGTCAAACAAACACCTACTTCTTATTTTTTCCTTGAAATTTAAGTACTATTGCATTGAAATTTCAAATTTTCACCAAATAGATTTAAAAAAAAAAAAAAAAAACCTAGTGGTTTAGAAACTACATTCAATTTTCTACAAATTCTATTCTTAAATATTTTTTAAATAATACGGATAACTTATTCAAATTGTTATGTCAAGTTTCCTAACTCTGATTTCTAAATTTTATTGCCACTTAAGGGCCTATTTTTTCCATGATGATCCTGCACATACCCTAGATTGTTCTTGCAACGTATGAAGCCCACCTAATTACATTTGAGTTCAAATAGAAATTAAATCCACAACTAATGATTTCTAAACATACATTCTATTTTTGGTCAGTTGTGTGTGTGTGAGAGAGAGAGAGGTCACTTTTGTGATGGATCTCTAGAAAAATATGTGTGTGCTTTCTCATATGATACCCGGGTGAATAAAATTAATAGTTAAACCCAAACCAAAAACCAAACCAACAACATATAATACATAATTTTATTAATTCTATCCAATGAAATTATTTTATCATTAGTGCATGAAGCACATGACAGGCGATTACTAGGAGTAATCCATCCACTCACTTATTCTATTGGTCACTAAATAAGAGAATCATCTATAAAATTGTTACCCAGATTGAAAGGTGCCCCTCATATGGATCAAATCCCATGTAAGAAAGTAGAGATGATTATTGGGAGCAACTGCAGAATCAATAACCTACCAAACAATGGCATGAAATCATCACTAACTACTCATCACATAGTGAATTGTGGATGATTTTAGCATTAACCACATAATTACAATATCTATATGTTTAATGATTTAATACCAACTGTGTTATAAGGCTCTCTCCTAGACCCCTCATACCGAGACCTAGTTTGAACCACGTACCAATCTCAAGCCAATTCTTGTGTTGAAATGGTCGGGCTCTTTTTTATTTTTGCGCTACATGAGTACATCCCAAGTTTGTCTAATACAAACTCGTATATCCCCAGACATGGGATTCATCTATGGATACCTTCCTCTGCAAAATCTGTCATCTAGGGTAACATATGAGATGTGTTAAAAAGTAAAATAAGTACAAAGGGTAACATATTGAAGCAAAAATAACTAATGAAAATCGCATAAGCTTAAAAGTGCAGCATAATGAAATATTGAAAAGTGCATTACCTTATTGAGCTTCTCTTTGTTTTGAGAATAGTTTAATATTCTCTACTTAACAGGGCCAACCACATGATGGTGGAAGCCCATTTGGCCCCTCCCCCCCATCACATCACTCTCAATTCCCCATACCCGATCATATAAAATTAATCATTCATTCTTCCATTAATAACATATAAAATTCATTCATTAACATATAAAATTCATTCATTAACATATAACATTCATTCTTTCATTTTTTACATATTATGAAAAATATGGTTGTCATAATATGATTACAATCACTTTTTTTGTTTTTTTTTTGTAGCTAAAAAAAGAAGTGGAGTATCATTTTCTAAATCATCTATCCCCCCTTCAGTTGTTCTTCCCTCTACTCATGATCTTAATGTATGCCTAGTCATATACTCACGATGTGGAGATCGCTGCAAGGGGGGGTCTTCTACAATAACAAAGAAATGTTAAATTGATATGTTTTATTATTATTGTTACAAGTATTTCATTAATTAAAAGAACATTATAGTGGTTCCCTTTACCTGATGGGGCCACATCATGTTCCTGATCGTGTCTTATAGCCTTATGCTCAACATGTTGAACACCCTCTAAATCCTCCGGAGTTGAAACATGAAAGGTTGCATTAATTAATACACCAATTGCAATTAAATATGTTTAAAAGAACATTAGAGTGGTCCTCTTTACTTGATGGGGCCACATCATGTTCTTGATCTTATCTAGCCTGATCATTCTCAACATATTGATCACACTCTACATGCTCTAAAGTTGAAACACAAAAGGTTGTAAACATTAATTAATACACCAATTACAATTAAAGATGTTTAATTATATTAATCCATACCACATTTTGTATAGCACATTAATAGATCCAGTACTGAGATGCACACCATGACCTTCATCTGCAGGTTGTGCTCCACCCTCACCAGGCTGCATTCCAATGTCATGTGCAGTATTATCATTGCTTTCCTGTTTAAAACAAATAGGCACATAATTACTTTATGGTGGAAATTAATATTGAATAGATTGCACAAGTATTCAATTTTAAATAAAATTCATTGAGTTTATTTACCTACATGTCAGATGCAGTGGAAGCTTGTTTTTTCCCAATCAAGAGTCTTAGGCATTCAACCACATTTGCATAGCCTTGTTGGAAGGCAATCTTCAGGTCCTCTTCTGTGGGAACTATGTTGAATTCAAAGCCCTACACTTTTGCATAAGATTGTGAATTTTGCTTCTATGGTGTGATAAAACCAAAATTGTTTGCAATTTATTATTTGGATGCAATATTTCATTTATTGATACTTACCATTTGTGTGGCTAATTTAATATAACCACCAGAGCCAATTTTGTGTTGCCCGTATTTTTCTAGTCTTGCCTTTGTTGCCTTCGATGTGTCGGACAACCTATGAAAAGTTTGAAATATGTTAGATTATGTAAAAAGAAAGAGTAATCAGTATATAATTACATTTTTGATAGTATCACATACCTTCCTTGGCCCAGTGGTGTCTTTATTTTTTTCTTTTCAAGCTTCTCCTTTCCATTTGACATCAGGTCCTTCCACTCCCTCTCCAGAATCATAGGGAGATGCTCATACTTTTTGTTCTTCTCTAAATGTGACCTATATTGGTCCCTCACATACTTTAGATAGGTACCATCTTTCTTAAGGACCTTGGTTCAGTTGAATGTATTATTACTAAACAACACAATTAAATGGTTAATGAGCTCATAATTTAAATCTTGATTTTGGGCATTCCACCATGTACGTATGGTGGGCCCAAAGATCTCCAATGTAATATCATTTAGATTTTTATAAAAAAATCATTTCCTACAAAATGATCATGGAATCATTAGTCTAAAAAGAGTGATCAATAAGTAAATTTTAATTGGATTATATATAATAATAATTAAAATATTTTAAAGTACTTGGGACCTTCTCTATCTTTGTGGGAACAAAATCCTCAGTCACCATAAATGTGACCAGCAATATTTCTATACTAGTAATATGGGAATATCCAAGAAATGTTACTAAAACATCACCAGTACTAGTGGCCTCTGCATCCCCAAGTACATGTCCTAACGCATGTTCTAGCATGTGTTTTCTGCCAGAGGGTACACCTAATGCCTGCATGCTATGTGTTGCCAACATTTCAGTCAAAAATATAGGCATGTATGATGGGGTTGGATGATGTGATGTATGCATAGGAAGATCAAGATTGACACTTGTACCAACCCCTACTCCCCGAGCAACACCTACAATATCTTGATCATGGCCAACAACATCATGAGGACACAAAAAATCTTGTAAAATCAACACATATTTTAGTTCATGACATAAAAGAGTACAAAATATAAAACCATGAATGAACTTATGTTATAATTAAATATCTCATGACAAATTATTGGCAAGTTTTGTGCTCTCTCAGTCAATATTTTAACCATTTCTCTTATCTCATTTGTTTAAGGCACTATGAATAACAACTGAAGGATTTATTCATTGCATTTTTTTTGGGTCTTCCTTATCATATCCAAAGGGTTTGCAGAATATGTGATGTAATCATCACATAATAGTGACTGCACCTCCCTATGGATTCTCTCCTCTACTACTGGTGCCTTTCCCCGATCATCCGACTAAGAAAAGAATATTAAAAATATTATCCAAATTAACCCAATAAACTTATGAGAAAAACATGATAATAAAACATTTTGTTCGTATCTAATTTGTATAATTACAATGAGGTAAACCTGTTGGGTAGAAGCGCCTGAAGATGCATAACAATTTATGCTCTAGGTTGGAGCCTTCCCCCTATTATCAATGTCCCGCTATGACAAAAATTAAGTATAAAAAACATTACCGAAATGAAACCAATAGACTTACGAAAAAACATAATAATAAAATGGTATATTGGAGTCATTAACTGGAGGTTGGGTAAAATGGTATATAGTACGTACCACCCCCATAGTAACTATGTTTGTATCTATGTGATTCAAATTGTAATCGATTAGCAACTCTTCCCCTGCAGTTATTGATTTTATCGCACATACCAATACACAGTTTCACTCGCGCGCATCGAATATGCAATCGGGTTGCTTATTTGTTGACCCAGGTTATGTACTATTTATAAACCCTGCAATATTCCTTGATTCTTTTGGCCTTCCATCAATGTACATAGCCACTCCTTTATTTTTATCCTTATCTTTTAGCTGTATATAATTTGCTGATAGTGCATACCTACACATACTTCATGTATATTGAACCAGCTGCATCCAATCTTTGTAATTGTAACAGGGTCCAACATACTCCATCAATTCAATAACTTTGTCGTAACAAATCTTTATGTCATCTATGCAAAATAGGCCCAAACCATGTAATGACAATGGTGTTATATGATATATCCTCTATTTGACACAAAAGTCAGTGTTTATTGGAGGAAGTTCCTTGGGTACCCATTGTTACCGTAAATGTGTGTACCTCAAGGGCACCTCGATGTCACCTATGATCTCATCATCATAAGAACATGATCCCCCCTTCAGCAAGAAAAAATTCCATGTGTTTATGGAATTTCTTCTAATCTTTTGACCTCTAGTTGATCTCCCTCTTTTAGACCTACTACATGTCTCACTTTCCTCTTCTCTTCCTGAATTTCCATCGCTCAAGGAAGATAGATCTGAAAAATACCTATTTGGTGGTACCTGCACTCATAAGGATGTTGGATGAAGTTCTTTCATGGTGATGTGATCCCAACGTTTGGGGTTGGAGGATTAAAAACCAAGGTTGTCAGTACTATTCAAATGCATGTGGAGGTAACAATAGTTGTGAATGTATCAATAAACCTTGTAAGGGTCTTATGATCAGAGATCACTTGGTAAGCATGGGAATGGTTTGTAGGGTCACCAACCTTGTGTTTTGAAGCCTTGGGTTTTGGGAACATCTAGAGGAGTCACTATCTTGTTTCTTGGAGGTTGATTGGGTTATTTGGTGGAAGGTTGCTATTACTTTTTGTACCTATCTATGAAATTTTTAGGACCACCTTCCTCAAAGACAATAGCCCCTCTAAGGTAGTACTAGTGTTTGGTTAGTTAATTAGTCTATGATTTGTTTTGGACAACCTTTGATAATAAATATCCCCTCATGAAACCATACTTTTAGTCTATTTCTAAATGGACATAGCCCTTGCCTTTAATGATTAAGCTCCATAGGTTCCTACCCCTATGGTTTTTTGGATCCCCCAAATAAAATAATAAAAGATGGGCCCCACTCAGAAGAACCCCAAAATGTATCAGAGTTTGTTTCTTTTTTAAGAATCCAATTAAAGAGGCTAATTGGGTCCCTTCCTATCCAACATTCCTTCACAATTTTCCTATTATGAATTTTCTCTCATGTTTCAGTGGATTTAAGGAAAAATCATAAAGATAAGATGCAAGGGAATGCATTTTCTTGACTGAAAAACTATGTACAGCCTGTGAATAGAGTAATTATGAAGGTTAATCCCTTAGGGTTTTGTGAAAATACTTTGTAAATGAAATTTGATGCTTTGAAGAGCATATACCAATCAAACTAAACATGTCCCAAGTATTGGAAAAGTGTACTTTGGTCAAGAGTTAGTAAGCAACAAACCCTTATGTAAATCAGGCCTAATTAGACCTAAATTTTTTTGAGACAACAATATTTGAAGCTTGTGTTGTGATAGGCCAAAACTAGAGTAAATAATAAAGAAGGATTTCAGCTTGGTCTAAGAGTGTTAGCTTATTCTAAGAGTGTCAACTCAGGGATCATGATCTTGTGAGAAGTGTCGTGGTTATCTACCGAAGGGATGAAGATAGTGAGCTAAGTGGGGATGGAATGCAGCTAGAACACATATAAATTCCTTAAATGAAAGTCAGGTTTTATTCCTATTCTGTCTTACTGTCAGAATTGTGGCAAGAACTATGACAGGAACTGTCACCACCTGCAACAATAATAGTAGCAATTCCTCATATAAATTACAGATTGCATGATTGTTGTTAAACCTGAAATAATACCAATGAATTATTTAACAATCTCATTTAATGATAAACAATGCTTCATCAAATTATAACTATAATAAAACAATAATGGTGCTTAATCCAAAATTAAAAATAAAACATTATGCTACAAAAAACAAATGCACATTACTGTAACTACAAAAACTAAACATCACCAGATGTCCCAAGAAGTGGGGCCCCTCCTTCGTTCGCCAAGTGATGAAATACGAGAAGCTTCCCTACATGAGATTGATCATGCAACATTGATTTTATTCATCAGAAAATAATATTGTCGCTACAAAAACTTGTACAGAAATTTGTGTATATAAATCTACTTGCAATAATCTATATCTTGGGCTGATATTACAAACATATTTATAACCCATGGCTACAACAACTAATATCTAAAATAGTGCAAAACAAAATAACTTATTTTGGCATGTGGCCAACAAAATACTGGTGAACATGTAACCTTGGTCACAACAATAAATCAGAAAACTCTGCCTTTAGAAAACCACATGTATCATTCCACTCCTTCATTGTATGAGGATTTTGTCATGTGAAAACTTAATTGGGCCCATTCTGGACAAAACCCATGTCGTGGATTTTCCAAATTCGTCCTCATTTGCTCACAAATTGCAACGTAAAATAGACTATTCTAACTTAAGGCAAGAATAGAGAATGTGAATCTTTGCAGATTTTCCTCCAATTATCTAGCAACTAATCTCTTAGTATGGGTTTCCTCTTCATATATGGAAATTGCATCTCCACTTGGAAATAACCATGATTTTTGTGCTTATTCAAATTTGGCATTAAAGGGGTAACCAATGCCAGCTTGGAGATTGGCATCACCTTTGAAAAGATAATAGAAATAAATTGTTGATCATAATGTAATACACAAAAGTTCCTAGCCAGAAAATGACAAGAAGACATTCTGCATAAAAAGTGATAGGAAGTTCTTCTAAATAGCATGCTGCAAGCTTAATATGAAAATCACAATGCTTATTAGTAAAGGCAACCAATCATTAATTTTCATATTTGATCCAAAACTCTATTAAATACAACTTATACATATTTAATCATATGCAACATAAAATGGGGAAATAGTATGATATGGAATGAAATTGGAATTTGAAAGTGGATATGAAGGTATATGAAATAGGCTAAAATGTGGCATAAAATGGGACACAATTGGTTCTCATCATTCCCCCCAACTTAGCATATTGCACGCCCTCTTGTAATCAATAGGATCAAAAGGTATTTGATTTGAACTAGTAACCTTTCCGATTTGTGGCTTTGGCCTTCTTCTTCACCCTTAACTATTATATCCCATGCATAACCACAATGCCCTTTATTTTTCTTAGCTTCTTATGACAAGCTTTATTGCTTTGTTTTTTTAATTTTCTTTTTTCTTTTTCTTTGTTTTTCTTGTCATTTCTCATAACATCATTTCAAAATGCTATATATAGGAGGGTCATGAAAAATTTATCTTAACAACTATGAGCTATTTGAATTGGATGAAATGATAGGTAAAATGAATATTGAAATGATAAGTAATATGAAATAATTTTCCAAGGTCGAATAATGGATACTATAAGGATAATGGAAAGTAAAAGGTGAAAAAATGGTAGAACTCCTCCCAACTTAAAGGTTTGACCATCCTCCAAAAACAGGGAGAGGACAGGCATGGATGCAACATATATGATTAATATAATAAGAAATATTAATAAAGTTAAGAGATAAAATAATGAAAAATAAAATTTATCGTTTTACCAACTCGTATTTCCATGTATGCCAAGGTCTAGTAGCCAATGTATCTCAACAACTATGAATCACCAGGAAGGAAGGAACCAAAAATTGTGACAAGGACTGTAGCCACATCACACATGAAAGATATCCATGATGGTAGCCTGAATTCTCTCTTCATTTTGTCTAACACCTCAACTAAAAATTTAACTCTTCCGATAAGTGAAGTGGACCACAACAAACAAGAGTACATTTATACAAGTGAGCAACAGGAGCTACTAGGAGGTACTCAAACAACCACTGAAGCAATAGAGTATACCTGCAAACTGATGATCCCATAAAAAGAACAAAAATTATTACAATTTTTTTCTTTTTTTCTTTTTTTCTTTTCTTATTTTTTTTTCTTTTCAATTTTGATAACGACAACAGGTCGCTAGTATCTCGGTTTTGAACCTGCCACAACCTAGAGGCACTAAAAAATCAGTTTTCACCCCTAAGTTTATTTTGTAGTTAGTATCTACTGGAATTCGGTTTTCAGATATTAACCAACCAACAACACCTAAAGGTTTTCATTGTTGGATCTTTTATTTTATTTTTTTCTTCTTTTTTTTTCATTTTTTTTATTTTTTCATTTTTTTCATTTTTTCACCTTTTTTTTTGTTCATTTTTTAATAACTCCATTTAATGACCAAACAAAAAGAAACTCTATAGATGTTGAAGTGACACCATCTAAAACCTGAGTTCCTTCTATGACCCCGGGTGATCCCACAATAGTGATTTACAATTTTTGGCCAAACTGGACACTGAAATTATTATTTTTAACTAAATCTTCACATTCGAGCACCTATAGCGGCTAAGATGTGAGGAATTTGAAGATGATGCAAACTAGAGTCTCATCACATTTTATCTGTAGATTTTAAAAATATTTTTTTCAAATTTTTTGGAATAATATTGCACTTCTTTTTCCATCTCCCCTGAAAACTGATTTTTTTCAGAAAACAACATTTTTAAAAACTGATGCTCACCGTATACAACATAATTTTTTGAATTTAGATTTGTAACTATGATATCTATCACTTTAATTTGGTCTCATAGTTTTGTATTGAATATTTTTTCCTTAATAGAGTTTCAAAGTCAAACCAAGTGTAATTCAGACATAGGCAGACTACATACAACATAACTTTTTCTATATTTATCGAAATTCAATTTATTTATTTTTAATGGATCAAATACATCAATACCCAACAAAAAAATATTTAAAAATATATATATTTTGATAATTTTCTATTTTTTCACATGTGCAAAACAAAGAGATTGATTTTCAGTGAAAACCTATTTTTAATAAAACTAAAAAAACACATACGTAATAAAACCAAAAAATATTAAAATTATATTCATGGGATAGCTCCTTTTGAGGACTACCATAATAATTTTAAATAAATTATAAATGAATTCATTTGATCCCCCAAAAGGTAAATCAAAAGTGATTTTTTATCAACATTTTGATAGGTGTAAAGGAGACTCATTTATAGGTATAGTTTAAAACTAGCGAGGTTCTATCCAAGGGGGTTTGATCTAAGGTGGTTTGATGAAACCCTCTTCAATTGGAATCCTTAAAATGGAAATTTTAAAGTCTTAAATCATTATATTTTCTAAAAATATGTGATTTCAACAAAAATCAGTTCCTCTCATAAATTGTAAACCAGCTTTGTGGGATCACCCCCCCACAAAAGTTATTGTTGAATCTGGTTACATGAGGCAAAGCTTGAAATGATGACCAATGAAAAAATATGCCTTATCAAGATTGACCATGCATAGTTTATAGAACCCTTGATTTTCATGCCACTATGCTTGAAATTTTCCTATAAAACATTAGAATACATACCCACTCACTTGGTTTGAAAGAATTATTCACAATGGCCATAATCTTTGGAAGACACATTGTTCTATGATGACCAATTTGAAACAAATAATATGAATTTCTCACGAAGCTATGTTATCTTATCCTTCCGAGTATGAGAGATATCCATAACTATTTTCAAAGTTGTATGAAAATACAACCTCCTTACAATAGACAAGGGAGTGTAGTGAAGATTAGTTCTAGTCTCTCAACTAGTCCAATGTATCCATACAACTTTAGGTAAGTGAATACTTATCTTTATGTGTTCAATGAGCTCATAGCACCATTGATACAAATGATCTAGATCTTATGTAGCTCATGCCACCATATTTGAAAGCTTACCATAGAATTTTCAAATATATGCCCAACCACTGAGTTAAAAGGAAGCAACCCTCCAAGGACAAGGATTGTAGTGAAAGATCAATCGAGTCTCTCAACGTATCCATATAGCTTTAGATGAGATGGAAAAGTAATCCGCATGATGAAGTGCAATGATCGACATTAGATGGTGTTCAAGCTCCTGATATGTCCTTTGCATGTCTTTAAGTTATCTTTGGATGTGAGGCTTGTGAAGAATTAACCAAGAACATGGTATTGCAAGATTCATGGTTACACCAAGCTGCATATTTTCCTCTATATGGTCAAGCGTCAAGGATGGTGAAAATTATAATTTATTTCCTTATGAATTTGAACACTTTGCTCAAGATCCTCTTGTGATCTCCAAGAGTATTGCACAAAATAAACTTGATCTTCACCACCTAGTAAGCAAGGCTAACAAAATGCATCTTTGAGAGCCCATGGAGAGAAGCACTATCAATGGCATAAGTGTAGGGTAACCACCATAAGAAACTTGCAACCATATTTCTCAAGACCAAGCATATCAAGTATAGTAATACAATATCATCCATTTAATAACTTCACCATTTTAATTGATTTTTTGATTAGAAAATGAATGGTAAAGTTATATCTATGAATAGATAATTAATAATAAAATGGATGAATAACAATCAATTCTTGTTTAAACATAATACAAATGAAATTCCAATCAACACAAGAATGCATACCTTGGTTTGGTCCAAATCTCACATGTGGTTTTATTAAAAATCCCAATGAAACAATCAATAAATACATTATCAAGAGTCAACCAATGAATTCCAAAATTCAAGGGATTTCCTTTTCCCCCCAACTTAATTTCATAATACAAAAGTATGAGGGTGTTAGGATAATCCAAAGAATCAAGAACGACAAAGATATTATAACACCATGAGCTTTGTCAATGAATGTGGTCATCTTAAGATATTCCAAAGAATCAAGAATGACAAAGATATGTATATATTAAAACCTTGATTCTTGTTAATAAAAAATCACCATTTGTGTAGTATGGTCATTAATGCATTTAAATCCATTTAATGGTGCTTAATCAATTATCGGTGGGCCTAAATCAATGAGTATGTGAGGAGTACGTATTTTGACCATAGGCCTCCAATGGTCTATATAGTTGAGTATAAAAATATTAAAAGATAGATCTTGTAGGCATTCATTTTTTGTTCCACACAATTCTTGAACCATTAATGCACATAGTTCAACATATCTAATCACAATATTAATTTCAGTACACACATTTATGAGTTCTATAATAAAATTAAACTCGTATTGAAGTGTTTCCTCAAGTGTGTGAATGGCCTCTAAAGGTTGTGATTTAGTAAATAAATAAGAAGAACTAAGTTGAATATCATTTAATTGATTAGATTGTTCATCTAATTTAATTAAACCAAAATCACATCCCTCACTTGAATTAATGTATTTCAATTGTAATTCACCAATTCCAAGCACATTATCAGAATATAAAGGGATCCATGAATAAGTATTATTATATGCAATTTCAACCACCTTATTATGCAATGTTTCAATAAGCATCATGGTTGCCTTTGGTGAATATTGTGAAATGGATTGTATATGATATGAACAAGATAATGAAAGTGGTAAGAATTGTTGCGGATATATAGTGGGTGGGATTAAGTAAGGTGGGTACAATGAAGGTAATGATGAAGATGGTAATAATGGATATTGTGGTTGTTGTGAGCATGCATTTTTCCATTCATCATACATATTAGATGAAGAAATTTTTTGTGAAGAAACATTAGTAGAATGATAAGACGTGTCAACACCATTAATAATACCTTGATCTTCACAATTTGACATGTGAAGTTTCCCTTGAGTTACAAAGAAGATTTGTTCACTTTCACCTTTATTTTGATGAGGCTCACTTATAGCTTGTATCTTTGTCAGCATGTCCTCTTGAGCATCTTGGCATGCACACTTATCTTCTTCCTTGCAACAAAGAGAACAAAAAGTGGTCAAATCTTTATTAAATGATTTGTTTTCAAAAATCCATTGTCTTAAAAATTCATCAATGATATGTTCTTGTTCATCTATAGGAATAAGATTTGTAGATGCGTGTGACAATGGTGGTGAAAGATCAATATATTCTAAGTTGCATTCTTTATGTAGAGGGGGTATAAAAATGTCACTTTGTGTCAGCATAATTTCCTCACCATTTTCTTCATTTTCGAAGTATTTTTCTTTGAAAATTGATGTATTTGAATGACCTTGAAAATGCAACATTTTTATGTTTTTGTGTTGTTTCTTCAAAATTAATTCTTACCTTTCAATTTACTCACAACAAATGGTAATAATATATAAATGGTTCTTTAAGATCTACCTGCAAACTAAAATAATGCATCTATTATGATTTAAAATAAAGCAAACCAAGGTTAATCATCTAAACAAGGTTGAAAATTGCATAGATTTTCACTAAGGCGCAACGGTCCTAACTTAGCCCACTATGATTTCAAGACTTTAACACCTCTCCCCGGCAATGACACCAAAATGATAAGCCAAAACTGGAGTAAATAATAAAGAAGGATTTCAACTTGGTCTAAGAGTGTCAACTCGGGGATCGTGATCTTGCGAGAAGTGTCGTGGCTTTCTACCAAAGGGATGAAGATAGTGAGCTGAGTGGGGATGGAATGCAGCTAGAACACATAGAAATTCCTTAATTGAAAGTCTGGTTTTATTCCTATTTTGTCTTACTATCAGAATTGCACCAAGAACTATGACAGGAACTGTCACCACCTGCAACAGTAATAGTAACAATTCCTTGTATAAATTATAGATTGCATGATTGTTGTTAAACCTAAAAGAATACCAATAAATTATTTAACAATCTCATTTAATGATAAACAATCCTTCGTCAAATTATAACTGTAATAAAACAATAATGGTGCTTAATCCATAATTAAAAATAAAACATTATGCTACAGAAAACAAATGCACATTACTGTAACTATAAAAACTAAATGTCACCAGATGTCCCGAGGAGTGGGGCCCCTCCTTAGTTCGCCAGGTGATGAAATACAAGAAGCTTCCCTACATGGGAATGATCATGCAACATTGATTTTATTCATCAGAAAATAATATTGTCGCTATAAAAACCTATACAGAAATGTGTGTATATAAATCTGCCTGCAATAATCTATATCTTGGGCTGATATTACAAACATATTTATAATCCATGGCTACAACAACTAATATATAAAATAGTGTAAAACAAAATAACTTATTTTGGCATGTGGCCAACAAAATACTAGTGAACATGTAATCTTGGTTGCAACAATAAATAAAAAAACTCTACCTTTAGAAAACCACCTGTATCATTTTGCTCCTTCATTGTATGAGAATTTTTTCGCGCGAAAACTTAATTGAACCAATTCTAGACAAAACCCATGTCGTGGATTTTCCAGATTCGTCCTCATTTGCTCACAAATTGCAACGCAAAAGAGACTGTTCTAACTAAAGGCAAGAATAGAGGACGTGAATCTTTGCAGATTTTCCTCCAACTATCTAGCAACAAATCTCTCAACTTGGGTTTCCTCTTCATAGCTGATAATTGCATCTCCACTTGGAAATAGCCATGATGTTTGTGCTTATTCAAATTTGGCATTAAATCGATAACCAACACCAGCTTGGAGATTGGCATCACCTTTGAAAAGATAATAGAAATAAATTGTTGATCATAATGTAATACATAGAAGTTCCTAGCCAGAAAATGACAAGAAGACATTTTGCATAAAAAGTGATAGGAAGTTCTTCTAAACAGCATGCTGCAAGCTTAATATGAAAATCACAATGCTTGTTAGTAAAGACAATCAATCATTAATTTCCATATTTGATCCAAAACTCTATTAAATACAACTTATACATATCTAATCATATGCAACATAAAATGGGGAAATAGTATGATATGGAATGAAATTGGAATGTGGAAGTGGATATGAAGGTATATGAAATAGGCTAAAATGTGGCATAAAATGGGACACAATTGACTCTCATCATGTTGTAAAAGTTTTGATACCCATTTTTAATATGTTTTAGATCTGCAAGGAGGGCATTGAAAAGTGGGGATAGACTTGTCTAATATTGCTTAGATTGTGAATGAAGCCCTAAAAAATAGGTTGGCAGACCTACAAGCATTGCAAACAGGGTATGAAGGAACCAGTGACAGTAAGAACTTTAAGGGATTTTGATGATTAAGTGTGATTTATTAGTTGTTTTGGTTAAGAGATTACCAAGGTGTAATTTGATCTCATTTGATATAAGGTTTGGTGTAAGCATGAAGTTAAGAAGCCCATTGCTTTGACTGATCTGTTTAATAATAGCCCTATTTTGGAGACTAAAATGAAAGTACAATATATGATTTTGTTAAATTATCAAGAATAAAGGATGGGAGATGGTTTACATTTGTTTGAAGTGAAATGGAATGGAAATTGTGTGGTCTATATTAGCCTAAATACTGTTTTGGGTCAAATTACTTTATGTTGAGCTGAAATTGTGAAGTTTAGGATAGTCATAAAGAGAGTTAATGGTAAAATGAAAAGCCAAACTGGGTAATTGTTTATTTTGATCAAGATGAAGTTGAATAAGGTGTTTGAAAGTCTGGTAATTTTTTGGAACTCTAAAGCAAAATTTGAGTGTTTGTGTTGAGTTTTTTGAAGGGAAATATAGTTGAATAAGTGTGTCAAAAGAAGGAAAGTTCGAGATTGTTTGTGAATTATCAAATGAGTTTGTGTGAGTTTGTTTCCTTCCTCTGACTCTACACCATGTACTTCTATACGTTCTCTTATGGACGGACACTAGGAATTTTTCATTGCACTCACAAACCATGTATTGTTTTTAGTCCCTTTGATCATTTTTGGACCTCAATATGTAAATTTATTTCATCGAAGTTTAGAAATTTGAACCCTAGTGAACTTCGTGTGCTGTTATGTGATGGTAATTCCTTTCAATCTTATAGTAGAAAAAATATGCTAAGACAAATACAAAAACTACAGTTCACAGGCCAAAAATGGCCACCCAACTAATTGAACATCTCAAAGCTTGGTTGTTCAAACTAGCCAGGCACCAATACTAGGTAGTACTTGGGTTTTTCAATGGAAAATTGGGTTGAATTGACCAAAATATAGCATGAAACACCTCAATGGGAACAAATAGAGTCTAAATCATTGTACTTGCAACAAGATTTCTAAATGTGGGGGAAATTTATTTACAGTCATTGTCCCTTGGTCGATTTTCCCTTTTTGAGTGGCCTCACCTCTCACTCTAGCTTTCCTCCTTCCAAATGGTTCATAGTCTTCCTCCTTGACTCAATGGCCTTGCAACACTCATCCAATGAAGTCTCACAACTCTCCACTCAGGGGATGGATGTATTGGTTCTTGATGCAACTCTCTAGTTAGGGTCTCGATGTAGTATGCTATGTCATGCTCCTACGTGCGTGGGGCCAAATTTAAAAATATATAGTTTATATATATGCTATGTCAACATATAGTTTATATACAAAATATATATGCTATGCCAACATATAGTTTATTTTATTTTCTACAAATATAATTTTTGTATGGTGGCTTCTGAGCTTATATAGTTGGTTTTCTCTTTCTTTATAATTTTTGATGATTTATTTCCTATGACATGATTAAATATTATCTACAGTCCTAGTGATTGTTTAAAAGGCTTATGATATGTGATGTTTAATCATGATGGATGTCTAAGAATCAATTATTGAAATACTACTTGACTAAAGATTGATATATTTGATATTCTGTCATTTAAACATCATGGAAGAAATGCTTTCAATCAATGTCTTATTAATGTAGCCTACAAGGTTTCTTTTCCTAGGTTTTTTTGGTCCTATTCTTGTTATGAATTATTTTTTTACATTGGTATATTACAGTAATGGGGAGCATATATAGTGAATTGATTCTTTCAGTCTCTTTGATTCTTATCCTTGTGCATAACAATTTTTCTTCTATCCTATGATTCATTGATTGTTGGTTTAAAACACTCATTACAACTAACATGGATATGAATTGTGATATGGGTGTGAGAATGGATTGTTGAATATGAAGGAATAGTTTAAGAAAGTACTCCGTAATCCAAATGAGTCATTTTCTTGTCATGGAATGTGTTAAGAGACTTTAAAATTAATATATTCAATCTAGTTAATATTGACACATCTAAAGCATGCTAAAGGCACTTCAGAAATATGATATGACATAAAGAAGATTGTTAAGGTGATTTCAAGTCTTGATCCATTAGGGTAGGAAAACATAGATGCATTGGTACAAAAGTTTCCATTCAACTTGGAGGAAATGGATAATTACCTAAGGGGCTAATGTGAGATTGGACCAAGTTTATATTATGATACACATAACTTGGGAAAAGGGATGATGAAATGGTTAAGTATGGGAAATTGTAGAGATACATATAACACCAAGGGAAGAACACTATAACTAATTTTAGTACTATGGATTAATCCAAGACTCAAAGTTCCACTAAGAGGAATCCCTTACCTCTTAAATTAATTCCATAGGTGGGTTTATCCTCCAATATAGTGCCATTTGTTAGCTTCTCATGTAAACTTCCTCTATAAGTAGGATTACCATACACTTTCATAACATGCATGTGTGGTTTCAAAAGGTTTATAAATTCTTGTGAATTTGAAAGAAAGGCATGTTTTGAATTTTCCAATAGGTGTTAGGGGCTAATTTGACTTGGTTTTAGCATTAGAGTGACAAACCTTGTGGTTTAGGTTCCATAAACAAAAAATACTCATTTTTTTAGCTTCCTATTATCATCTTTATATTCAATGTTCTTTTTAAAGATCATCTAAATATTCATTGTAATGAAAATGCACAAATGGATGTGTAATAGATCCAAGGTGAGGCTTAGAGAGCCTCATCTTTTGAAACCATTAACCAAAGAAATGCTAAGAACAATATATGAAAGAGATGAAGAATAAGGCAACTTGTATTATTAGGAAGGATGAGATGCCTTTATATAGAATGACCTCATGTTTGAGTCTCGAAACCCTCTCATATCATCAATGCATGTGTCTAGGCTAACTTTGTCAAGTTTCACTCCATACAAGCACAAATTGAAAAAAATTCAATGTTGGCCCCATTCACATGTCACTATGCGGGGTCAACATGAGGAAATGCTATTTTTTTGGGAATGAAATAACCAAAGATGTGATCAAATAATATCTAATCATAAATAGTCATAGATTAATTAGGATTTGATCATATGGATATTTCTAGGAGAGCTACAATAGTTGTAACATCATGAATTAATAACATTAAAAAGTACATCATGAATTAATTATGTAATGGCATAAAAATTAAAAACATCATGAATTAATTATGTAACCATATAAATCAAATATAATTCTATCAATAAATCAATATCAAATAGATAATATAATCACATAACTCATACATTTCAATGTCAATGATCTTCTTCTTCATCCAACTCTTTGTGTGTATCATCCAATCCAAATTCGAAATTGTAAGGATTGGTCATATCATCATCATCGTCATTGATATCAGTTTTGATAATGTCATCATCCACATCGATATCATCTTCATGAAAATTTACTCCTACATCATCATGATCTAGTTCCTCTTCTTTGACATCTTCGTCAGACACATCATCAACTAACTGTTGATCTGATCATCATCTACATCATCTTCTAGTTCTTCAGTATCTTCTTCTTCCACCACATTATACTTTACTGGCCTTCCTCTTGGATCATGTCTATAAAAAAATGACCAACCTAGTTTACTTGGAACCTCTGAGTAAAATACTTGCTCACATTGGATTGGAAGAATATAGGGCTCATTTCCATCTCGCTCGATCGACCTTGTATTTACCATGGTAAATCCATTATCATTTTCAATAACAATTCTCTCAGGATCATTTTCATCCAATCGTAGCCTATACCATTGGATGATGAATAAAACTAATTTGAAGGACTTAAAGTCACACTCAAGTATATCATCCAAAATCCCATAGTATCAATTTTCTGAGACTTCTGGATGTATGTCACTTTTAGAAGAAAAAGTAGTCACCTAAAAGACTGCAGTTATCCTAGAATCACAAGTTTTCTTTGGGTCATCTAAATTTTTGATTCAAAATTTATGACCATTGCACAACATAGCCTTGTGGTGTTTCACCTACAATATTTCAAACATGTAAAAATTATTGCATCATTAGTTGATAAACATATTTATTCTTGGTCGAATGTATGCAAAGAAAAAAAAAAACTCAACATATATATACATCAATATAATTGAAAATAATTAAATAATATGGGTGATTAATGTATTTATACATACCTGTTTGTCTCGTATACCATATGCTAAATCAATTTCCCTTGGTGTAACATTGAAATCTCCATTACGATGAGCTTCTTTAACCAATGAAGCCACACCTTCCCATGTTAATGCACGATTGGATTTTTGACATTGTTCAATTCATACCGTCATCCAATCAATATTGTTTACGTACAAATGTAGTGCATCCCACTCTAGACCAACTGTAGAAAAAAAAAATGAAATTCACAAATGGCGTATAATTAGTTAATTACCACGGTATACGACCTTAATTTATAATTGATGTACTTGAAAACCTAACATCCAACTACCAATGATCTATTGGAAACAAGGCACACTGAGAGGGTGGGTGAATCGGTGTTGTGAAATAATTAAATTTTAGAAGTCTTTAACTTCACAACATTAATAACATTCAACATTAATGCATCAAAAAAAAAGTAAACACAACATTATAACACCAAGATTTTTACATGGAAACCTTGTTAGGGGAAAAACCATGGTGGATGGCCAATCCACAAGTATAATTCTAAGTATAATAAAAAATGAAGATTACAAAAGGGGAATGCACTTGCATTCAGGCGCACTACCTAGAGCTCATTGCTCAAAGAAAAGAGTTCATATTAAGACCATATGAATATTTGAACTAAGATGATAGCATCTAAAATGCTTGATTATAGCTCCAAATTAAGTACAAAAATTGATTTGTTGTCTTACAGACTGGTTTTGCAATATTGTTTTTCTCTGCTAATACACACCACACATATCTTCTATGCACAAGTGAAACTACGCTTATTCACACATGTGTTCTACTCTAACTCACAGCTTGGACACATAGACAACTTGTACACACAATAAAATGATACGAAAGATCAAGTATATATATTCGCTACATGAGAATTGATTGCACTTTGTTGGCTTCACCAAAATTACAACTGTTAACACACATAAGGATAAATATACAATGTGTATCCTCAATGGTCAGCCACAACTTAGCTAAGACACATACAAACATATAAAAGCATTTATATATTCTATTAATTAACTCACATACATTCGTGACTTAATATATTTATAAAGTTGGCCTTAATACAAGAATTGGGAATATGTCAACCGAGATTCCTAACTCTTTTGATAGTTGGTACAAGCCACTGCATATTGAACACAAGATATATAATACTCCATAATCATTGCTTGAGATGCGCAACACAAAATGGCAACCTAAAATGTATGCACGGATCAATGAATGCTAATTTACCAGATACCCTGTTATGGTTTGACTGAATTCAATCTGACTGCCGGTAGGATTGAATAAAAATATGTGCACCATATCAATGCATAAGTTTTCCATCAATGACAACACCAGATGATAGTTGCAGTGTCTCTTTCCAACAATCTTCCCCTTTGGAATTAATGGAAACACTTAGTGAAAAATGGCTAAGTGTCGGACCAAGTACTAAGATAGACTGCACTGCTACCAAAAATTCAATTCTCCACCTGAGATGATTGAGCATTTTTCACTTCAATTCTTCTCCCCCTTTGAAATCAATGGAAAAGGTTGGGATCATATGCCAATTTTTTTTTCCAAAAACTGTTGTGCAAAATAGGTACCTTACATGCGCTGAAAGATGTCAATAAAATCTTGCTTCAGCTGCACCAGATTTACATCCCAAATATTTTTCAGCCTTTCCAAGATTGTGATGTGACCACATATCAAATAGTATTGTGTCTCCACAGTCTCTAGGCTGGTCGGATCAGAAACTCCTATAGAGTCTTCTCCTTCTTTTATAGCACTTGACAATATGTCAAGTTTGGGACAAATTATGCTTTGGATTTCATAGCTTCTGGCAGTAATCTTGTCATTTTCATGCTACAAACCTTTTATGTTATTGAGCAGAGACATCACTTCTCCTTCTGCTTTCCCAATGCTGGAGTCTACGAGATCAAATTCTTTAGAGATATCATTTATCTTGTCTTTCAAGTCTTTGATCTTCTTTTCATTTTCCTCTATGAATTTTGAAAAATATAGACATGCTTTATAGATCTTCCCTCCTTCTGATAAATAATTATGCATATTCTTAATGCATGTAGTTAAGAAGTTTTTGTCCTAGATAATCAACGTTTTTACTCCTTGGAACCTCTTAGCATTAAATTATTTCTACACTTTTTCCATGGTTGACTTTTCTAACGAATCAAAGTGAAACCCAACTGAATCAATTAGTCTTTTTAGTTAACAGGAGGATGAGCTAGCTAGATCTTTTTCATAAGATGGCATTATTTTCTCCAGTACTCTGGATGCCAGATTCAATAGTTCATTGTCTTCAATGTGTGATTGAAGTAGCTCTTCTCTAGCCTAAGCTTGAGCAATCATTTCTACTTTCATTTTATGAATTAGGCTTAGGGTACACAAGTGAATGGGACCTTCAAGCAATTCCAGATCCAGTTCTCCTTCTCTACAACCAAGAATTTCTTTACAAACTTAGTAGTATCTCTTGTTGACATCGGAGTGGTTTTGACATTATCCTTCTTCTCCTCAACTAGTGTTTCCTCAATTGAAGCTTTTGACTTATCTTTAGTATTCTTTGTTGATTTTTGGAGGTGAGATTTCAAAGTCTTCGGTGGCACTAGGGTTTTCTACTTCTGCATCTTGAATTGGATTAGATGAGACATTATCTACATGAGTCTCCTCAGACACAATTTTGATTTTGTCTTTTAATAACAACTCTTTCATAATTTGATGTGTTTCTTGAGTGACCTCATCTATTAGACCGATCATCATTTTATTTACCCTTTATTTTCTTTTGAACTGCTTCTTAGATTTGTTTAGGAATGCTTTCATTTCTTCCACAAACATTTCCAGACATAATTTTGCAAGAACTCTTTCTCTCATTCTTTCTTCTTCAGTTAGGGGACTTAATCTCCTTAGTTCCAAAATTTCATACAAACCTTTTGGGAGGCTAGACATAATTTCAACCAAAACTTTGTTGAAAGTATTCATATACTTTATTGTAACTTCTTCTAGAATTATTTTATGAGATTCAAAGAAAGATTCATACCATTGAGAGAGCGATTTAAGATTTCCATCTGAAATCATTACTTTTTTGACTTGGTCAATAGACATACTAGGTGCATTAATTTTGGTCTTCTTCTTCGGCTGAGTATATGCACTAGACGGTTTTGGTACCAAAGTTGTTTTAGTACCTTGTTGCTTGATCTCCTTGACATTTTCATCGAATTCTATTTCCTCATCATAAAAAATAGTCATATAGACTCTTTATTTTTCTCTTCTTTCCCTAGGCTTCCTTTTCAGACCTTTTTCCTTCACTTTTTATAGGAGAAGATTTCATTGCAAGGGTTGAGTGAGATGTCAAGCTTCTGGTTGTTCTAATTTGGATAGGTGGTGCTGCCGAGCCAGATGATTGAGCTTTTGTTCCCGTTTTGGTAGTAAGCCCTATTGTTTCTTCTCTCTCCCTTTCCTCCCTGACTTCACTTAGTTGCTTTGTGGATACACCCAAACATTTTGCAATAAATTCAACTTATTTTCTTATTCTTTTAGTTGCAGCTGTTCTATTGAACTCATTATGGATTTGGGTATGCTTTTATGCATAAGTTCCAAATCTCTCTTCGGATGGATCACAAGTTTTGCTTAACAAATGTTGAGCATACATTTCCAAAATATTTTCCTCGACTTCATAGCCCATTGGCATGATCCAAACAGTTCCTGGATCTACTGCTTACATTAGACACTGATCAATGTTCACCATGAAGAAAATTGAATCTTTTTATTTCTCTACAATGTTGGTGGGAATTCTTTCCCTTGCTTGCATTTTGTCTTGAAAGGTTTTGAAATAACACCAGATTTTTTTATTTTTTATTTTCATATCTGTGAAATTGAACAATAGGTTCCAGATTTGTTTAGCTACAAGAATGTTCTTTTGCCATTGAACTTTACCAACACCCGAAACTTCCTCCATGAAATAGAAAAATAGACATAAGAGCAGACTGCCATATTTAAATGAATTTTTGATGAGGGTGCAACCTAAGACACAAAAAATAACACACACAACCAGAGATTATTATTAATATTCTGAGTGTGAAAATCTTACATGCAGAGGATCTCAAATCCTCAAGTTCTGCAATACATGCAAAATTACAAAAACTACCAAAATCCCCCCTTCTCTCACTGTGCACTCTTTCCCCAAAAAGCTACCCAAAATAAAACCCTCCACCTCATTGGAGCCAAAAACCACCTTTGAATAATGAGTTTTGGCGGTTTGGCACCCAAAGTTACAATTTTAAATTCAAAAATTGGCAATTTTCCAAAAATTGGCCAACTTCCGACAGCCATAACTTTTGATCTGAGACTCCGTTTTTCAAACCATTTGAACTGTTGGAAAGGTCTCGAGGTGAAGAACGCGTTAAGTACCCGTTTTGCCAGTTCCAACGATTTCTGGGCCCGTACGGGACTGTTTAGTGCCTCAAATAGGGCTCGAAAGAGTTTTCAGGGCAAAAAGTAGAAACTGGAACTCAAATAACTTTCAAACCAGGAATGATCTTGACATGATTCTTTCACCAAAGTGCTTATTTTTCTGTCCTGAAGCTTCCCTAAAATTTATACCTTTGCATGCCTTCAAATTCACACCTGCTAAAAATAGCAGTTGAGCAAAAAAAGCAGAAAAGCAGTTCCAAAAGTTGGGAATTCATCTTTGACGAAACGGGTATCCAGAAATGCAAAAACATCTACAAAATCCTAAATGAAAGTAAAGATATTTTTGGGTTATGTAGGATTGCCCTTACACCACTGGATGCTCCTACATCAATTTTTCTTGTCCCTTTTTATCTTCACAAGGTTTTCCATCAACTGGATTCTTAATAATTCACAGAGATCATAGTCCATGTTTTTTTTTACCATTTGGTAGGCAGTGTAATTTTTTGTACCGAATATAGAGTTTTCCTAGCTAGAATGGTAAATATTATAGCCTATTACCATAGATGCAGATTTGACATTTATATTAGCAATATTATCAACAAACACTGCTCTCCTGTCATATGTCGAGCCTATGGTGTTAGTGACGGTTTGATTTTCCACTGACTTTAGGATAGGTAGACCACCGAAAGAATTCAAACGTGTTACTGCACTAATGGCTTCCTTGGTGATTTTGAAGGGAATAGTAAGGCACATGAATTCATCATGCACCCGACTCAAGACATAGCGGACCCACTCTGACTCCATGAACACGGGAAATTTAACCATCGAAATAAATTTCTTGTATTCTAGGATTTGATGTCCTGGTTTTATTTTGAAATCCTCATCAACTATATGGTTATTGTACAAATTCACAAGATGATTGCTTCCCAGATCCTCAATGTTTGCATGTATATAAACCCTAATATCTTATGTATGTATCAGTCCATGCAAAACTGATGAAAATGCTCCTAGTGGGTCTATCTCTAAAGACTTGTGGGGATGAGGTATGTTCTGAACTTTGACAACTAAAGGAGTACTCATCTTGCAAATCACAAAAACTGAGAATTTCTTGTCACGTACTAATTTTTATCAACTATTTAAATGGAAATATAAATTAGGAGATTTGCATGTTTATGTTAGATGATTACTGAAATTGAAATTAAGCTTGAAATTGAGATTGAAATTTAAATGCAAATGAAATTATTTGAATTCATTATTATGAAATTCATGGATTGTCATTACTGATGAGAATTGAGTGCAAGTGAACGCAGGAACAGGTGAAAAGGAATGAAGATGAGAATATTGTTTAGGTAGAGTCATTTTAGCCATTAGATGTTTATGAGGATGATGGAATCTCACACACACACTTCGTTATTATTTTAATGTATTTTTGTGATTATTATGCTTGCAATTTTAAATTAAGTTTAATTGATTTCTCAAATATGTGAAAAGAATATGTTGTTTTAAATGGCGATTTGATTATTTTATGAGGAAATTGATCTTATTCGAATAAATTGAATTCCTAGTGTCAATATTTTATTATTACTTCAAATTAGTGATGCTTTTATTTCAAATTAATGGAATAGAGTTTTAATTGTGAAAAAGCTATTAAATTATAACATAGTGTTATTTGAAGTAATTGTATTTTTCTTATTTGATGAATAAGGAAAATAAATATAAATGTTTAAATAAAAAAATATCTAAAATTGAGTAATTGAAAACATATTGGAAAAACAAATTATGTCCAAATTTGGAATTGAATTCAAATAGTAGTTATCAAATTGAAAAGAAAATATCTTTCAATCGAATTGAAAGCAATCAAAATTTAACTTGGATTCATGGCCAAATTGAACTAGAGATCAAACACAAAAGGTGGATCTGATTTCTTGATAACAACTATCAATTGCATGAGAGAAAAACACAGAGAGAGGGAGGAAAATTTGAAATAAGGAAAAGGAGTAAAATCCATTTTGGAAAGAGAGTTCAAAAAATATAGAGGAGGTTTTTTAGTTTATTACATGGAGAGATCATACATGTGCGGCTAGGAGACTGGTAATCATTTTCTATTGAGTTATTAACACCTTCCGAAATCTCCTAGGTGACCAAGAGCAGGGAGATTCATTTAGTGTTAAATTGGAATTATTACCAATTATCTTCTAGACCCCACGCTACTAGAACAACAGGGTGTTGTTTGTATTCCAGTTCCTCCTACTCTACTCCACGCGTGACCAAGAAGGAGGCTATTAAACACGTAAGGGAAGGGCGACTTGTATGGAGGGAGAGAATTAAATTATGCAGGGATAAGGCATGGACGAAGAGGGACAGGTGAAGGGGCAGCCAGGGTAAAGAGAAGTGCACATGCTAGAAGAAGTAAAGCGCACAAGGGATAGCAAGGATAACAGTAGGAGGAGAGAAGGAGGAAAGGCATGGGTAAAAGGATAGTAGCCAGCCAAGAATGTGGAAGAAGGAGAGTTTAGGTGCATGGTAGGAAGAATAGGAGGTGAGTGTGCATGGCAAGAATGAGAAGAGGGAGAATAGGGTAAGGAGGGAGAGTAAAACAGGAACAAAGATCAGCTCTCGGGTGAATGCTCATAATAGAAATATAGAACAATAAGAGACCCAAATAGAAATAAGAACAACAATAGGAAAAGAATTGAAAAAGGTAAGAATAGAGGGAAGATAGAAAGAAGATTAAGATTCATCTTCAGATTTAGAGGACACAGAGCAACAAAAAATTGCCAGGTAGACTCAATGAAAACAAATTCATAGTCAATTCAAAAAAAATGAGTTTAACTATTTTATTTGTTTCATTCTTGTATTTTAATTTTGAACAGAAAATAGCTCAATGTTTTAGGGAAAAGATCAAACACTAGACTCAACAAATAATAAATTAAACAAAAAATTGATGAACTTGCATAGAAAAATATAAGAAACAATAAATTTATTTATTTTACAAAATTATTATTTAGTAAAGATTCACATAGAAAAAAAATGTATATTTGATTTAGATCTAGAAATGCTTCAGAAATATCAAATCATGAGAGAGATATTACCTTCAAAATAATAGAAACAAAAAAGATATTGATTTTGATTTTAATAAAATTGTTGAATGTTTCCAGAATGACAAGATTAAATAAATTTTGTGTAAAGATTTATGCTTGAAAAGTAAGAATGAAATTTGATAATTCTATGGAAATGAAACTAAAAATTGCTACGAAATAGAAGAAATTGAGAGGAGTTTACGTTTTTAAATGAGATAGTATTTTAGGGAAATTTGAAAAACAGAAAAGAAAGTAAGCAAAGTAAAAAATGTAATTACTTTGAAATTAAACAAATTAAAAGAGGATTATATTGATTTTTGATTAAATTTCATGATTAAATGAACCAAAAGAATGTGTGCTCATTTATTCTGATTTAATATGTACTTAGATTACATACTTGAGATACACCTTCTTTTATTGTATGTATTTTTTATTTTAGATATGAACATAATGTTATTTGTGATTTAAAACTGTGAAATTATTGTATTCAAAAACCATGTTTGCTTGAATATAAAATTGTAGTTCATGTGTTTGTGAAAGAAGGATATTTAATTTATTTGAATGGGACCATGCATGCTTGATAAATGAATGTGCATGACATGTGTCTGGAAAGTTACCTTCCGGGACGAGTGTTGAATATGGGTTTATAGAGAGCATAGTTTTGTTTTTCCAAAACTACTATTATTTGTCGTGCATGACATTTTACTTGACCAAATAACTTAAGGACCATTGAAATAGATGGAATATTTATAACTCTCTACCATATCCTAGTACCGAACTTGCTTAATTCTTAAATGAATTAGAAAAATGGAAATGCATGTGGAATTACTAGTTATACTAGGCACGTATCAGATTCCATCCTGCTTGTCGACTTCTTTTTGCTAAGCGATTCATGCAGGGTTGGGTATTCTTTGAATGACTAAAGAATTCTGGGGAAGCGTAAGCTTCGAGGTTGGGCGGAAAAAGCGCCTGAACCTTGTTCTCGTCTTCATGTTTGAAGATTGTCTATTGGATTGAGGAACAAATTAAGGTTTCTTCAAATATATATTGTATGTTATTATTGAATGATTATTGTAGAAGTTAAGGCGACAAAATGCCTAACTAAGTCTTGAATTGTAAATTTCTCTTACAATGTTTTGTATTATAAATGTCATGAAAGATGACACACATTTATGAATGTAATCGGATGTATTATGAATCTCCTTGTAGACTTTAAGTCGATATTTTGAATCATTTGGATTGAATAAAGTTTAATGTAAGGAGTTACAATATTTATGTAATGGAAATGAACTTATTAAAGGAATTATAAGATATTTTGGAATTAAAGACTTTCACACTTTACATTTGGTATAAGAGCAACCAAGTTCTGCACTGCAACCTATGAGCTCATTACACAATAATGCGTAAACCTTATCAGAAGATAAAGTTTGAAAAGTTCTTGTGCCAGAATGACAAGAGAAAAGAACTTAAGGAAGTAAAAAGGAATAAGTAAGCATTAGTAACTTGTGTAAATTGGGGCTAGTTAAATATTTGTCCTTGGAATCAAAATTCCTAAACCAACAACTTATGATTAAACCTAGGATTGCGGAAGATTATGCAATCAGGTTATGTAGGAAGGTTAGGAAGAATAACTTGTACATACATGACTCTAAGAAAAATAGAAAGAGTAGGAATGATATAAATTGAATTATAGCAACCTACAATTGTAAAAGAGTCGAGAGCTCTTGGATTAGTGTAAACACTACAAATCTATGTATGCAAAGTTTACATAATTTTAGATTATTCAAAATAAGGATACGAATGGAGGAAGTATCCTCAAGGGTTGGGGAACTCATGACTTAAAATTTTATGTTAAGATAAATATCTTGTTAGAAAAGAGTTGGTACCGAGGAATTGAGAAAAGACCAGAATGGTCAAAAGAAACAATCAATGATATGAGTAAGGTTCCTCCAACCAAAATCATTTAGGTTATTAAATGTTTTTGGAATCAAATAACTGATGAATAATGGTTCCAAAATGGAATAGGAATACAACATGGTTCTATGTGTCAGGACCCTAAGAAGTTGCAAGGAAAAGAACACTTTGAGTTAAGAAGTACATCAACAAAAGAGGTTAGTGAGTATGGATATTCCTTCATTAAAAAATATATTAGAAAGAAGATGGCAATGAAAATTCAACAAGAAGGAATGACAAACCTTTTCCAAGGAAATAAGTAAATTACAAAAAAGTTCAATATAAGAAGAATGAAAGTTGTGGAAACACTAAGGGGGAAAAGGAAGAGAGTGGATTGACTCAAGCTAAGTACCCTACCCAACAAAAACTTGGTTATGACTTATTTGCAAGTCATAAGGACAATTAAGTCATAAATTTTATGACCATAAGGGAAAAAGGACAAATGGAAAGGTTAAGAACTATGACCTTTATACCTTATGAGTATCTAATCTAAATATCAAAGGGTATTATTATCAATGCCTTAGAAAAGGATAGGTAGATAGCTTGAGCATGATAAGGAAGATCATTGTCTATTGGATCGACAAGGAAAGATCTAAGAGACTCGTGATTGGAAGAAAGTGTCTCTATACTCCTATATAATTTATATAGAGAATTTAAATAACAATGTTATTTCTATATGAAACATATCCATGTCATGAAACGACTTGACATTGAAGCTTCCTATGCTAAGAAACCTATGGATGGAAAAGAGTTAGCTATTTAAGCCATTGAGATGGAGTGAAAATAAAGTAAGATGTGACGTTATGTGAACCACACCAAAATATCTTAATGAGAATGATTAAATCAATTAATCACTACCTTACTCTTGAATGAAACCTTGGGTAAGGATAACCTAATTGGGACAAGAATTTCATTCACTAAAGAGGGATACCTTATGATGAGACTAAAACCTATTAAGTTGGATTAAGTATTGGAATCACTTTTCAACACCTATAGTTAGGAATTAAACTTGAATGAGTTGTACATTGGGTCTTGACTATAGCCATATTATGTGGAGAAATCTATAAACAATCGGACTAGTCAACAATTAAGGACTCCATCCTAAGAATTGGAAGGGAATATTGGGTTTAAGATTTTCCCAAGTGATTGAATATCATTAGAGATAATGAAACTCTGTAAGGATAGAATCATAGGAGGGATGCCTAGTAAGTTAAAGGAAGTTGTATTATTGACAAGAATTTAATTTAATTAGCTCTTATAATTAAAAGAGAAACACTTTCAAAAGGAAGCATCTATTGTCATGACAAAACATCATTGAATTTTCACTTAGCAAGAAATGCTGAAAATCTTATGGAGAAGAACATCAGAATTATTACTTATGCTCAAAATGGATTTATTGAAGTTGAGACTCTCCTATCTCTAATTAAGAAATCATGGAGTTAAATGTTCATTCTTGATGATTAGATATGCAATTAAATTTGATTTATATCTAGAGATCAACGTGATAGAAAGAGGATTAATACTCAAAATTAGTACCAGATTAAATTAGAGAAATTAGATTGAGTTAAAAGATGAATTTCATCTTGAAAATAATTCAAGGACAAAAGAAAATTCATGGTATGGATGTCCTGAGATAAATGGGAATTATCTCTACAAAACCTATAACCATTTATAGGAAGAATAATAATGGTGTAAGATCAAAATAGGTTATCACTTAGTCAAAGGATAGACTATTGTTGGATATAAAAGAACCTGTGTCTGAATTTGGAAGATTCGAGGATGAAACAAGGAAAATAATGTCAGAGTAAGGACATCGAAATGACAAAGGGAATTTTCGGATAAGGATCCACTATCATATGGAAAAAGGATATAGTAAGAAGCTGTACAGAATGTAACAAGGTAATGACTAGTATGCCAGGAAATGAAGACCATAAGTCATCATTGGTAGGACATGTAACTCTCTTGAGATTCTAGAAGGAAAATGGTAGAACACAAGACAAATTGATTTGTTGATGTTAGTAGAATAACATAATGTTCTGGTGGATAGACTCATCAAAGGAATCAATAGTTTTTGGAAACTTGACTTATAGGATTTTGATCCTAAATAATAAATTGTGGGTAAGTAGTTGCTTAGTAAATCTGAAAAGTTATTTCAGTTTAGCAAATAATGATAGGGTTGTGTAAAACCAAAATCATACCATGAGACATTCATTTGAATAAATGTGCAATATATTATTTTAATCAAATAAGTAAAATGGTGGACAAAATCTTGAATGAATTGTAAAATTCTAAAATTGGCATTTGGACAATTATGTGGAAAGAAAGGAAACTCTATTAAAGCTGAAAAAGGCTTGGATGCAATCATATACTTGATAAAATGTTGAAAAGTAATAATGGATCGAAGTGATCAATGAAACTTAATTGATAAGAAAGCTTAAGTATGGAGCAGTATCAAAATTGATAAATGTCTAGGAGCAAGGTTATGCTCGAAATAGACAAGTAATCATGGGAAAGTACTTTATGGTGAGGATAATGATGTGTAAGTGGCAAATGGACTCAGATTATGAGTTTTCTAAAAGTGTAAATAAAAATGAAAAGGATTGGACCCACGATATAGTGTACAATACATCAAAATTCCTATTCCATTTGGATTATACTAAGGATAAATGCATGGACCAATGAATTCTGATCACTAATTATAGATATTATTATATATTGGATGTATTTATAAAATAAAGCTCTTTGGGAGAGTAAGTATGTGTGAAGCATATGAGATTTCCCTATGTGATAGAAGGGACACTTGAAGCAAGGTCTTGAAAGGAGAAGATTACTGTATAGAATGAATGTTTTGTAAATCTTATGTATTTTGGGAAATCATCAAAGTTGCCTACAAGATTTGTGGGACCCTTTGATGTACTGGAAGTCACGAATCGAGTTGCTTATAGACTAGTGTTAACTGGGATAGTACTCAGTACAAGGGCCAATAGGACCAGCATACTACATATAGTGCTACATGGGAGGATTCTGTGACGATTGACCATCATTTTCCACACTTGCTTTCTTAGAGAAATATTTGCTTAATGCATGAGATACTTGATACTTTGTTTTTGATTCACATATTGTGAACTTGGATAGTGTGGATGCTAATATGAATTTTTTTTGCTTATGATTGAGATACTATGATTTAGTGATTGAGATACTATACTTATTGATTGAATAATAAGACATTGAGATGATGTCTCTTCCAAGAGGGGAAGGATGTCACATACTGATTTTTATCAATTATTTAAATGCAAATATAAATTAGGAGATTTGCATGTTTATGTTAGATGATTACTAGAATTGAAATTGAAATTTAAATGCAAATGAAATTATTTGAATTCATTATTATGAAATTTGGGGATTTTCATTATTGATGAGAATTGAGTACAAGTGAATGCAAGAACAGGTGAACGAGAATGAAGATGAGAACATTGTTCAGGTAGATTCATTTTAGCAATTAGACATATATGAGGATGATGGAATCTCACACACACACTTAGTTATTATTTTAATGTATTTTTGTGATTATTATGCTTGCAATTTTAAATTAAGTTTAATTTATTTCTCAAATATGTGAAAAGAATATGTTGTTTTAAATGGCGATTTGATTATTTTATGAGGAAAGTGATCTTATTCAAATAAATTGAATTCCTAGTGTCAATATTTTATTAAATTACTTCAAATTAATGATGCTTTTATTTCAAATTAATGGAATAGAGTTCTAATTGTGAAAAAGCTATTAAAATATAACATAGTGTTATTTGAAGTAATTGTATTTTTCTTATTTGATGAATAAGGAGAATAAATGTAAATGTTTAAATAAAAAAATATCTAAAATCGAGTAATTGAAAAAATATTGTAAAAACAAATTACGTTCAAATTTGGAATTGAATTCAAATAGTAGTTATCAAATTGAAAAGAAAATATCTTTCAATCGAATTGATAGCAATCAAAATTTAACTTGGAGTCATGGCCAAATTGAACTGGAGATCAAACACAAAAGGTGGATTTGATTTCTTGATAACAACTATCAATTGGATGAGAGAAAAACATAGAGAGAGGGAGGAAAATTCGAAATAAGGAAAAGGAGTAAAATCCATTTTGGAAAAAGAGTTAAAAAATATAGAGGAGATTTTTTAGTTTATTACATGGAGAGATCATGCATGTGCAGCCAGGAGACTGGTAATCATTTTTTCTTGAGTTATTAACACCTTCCACAATCTTCCACATGGACAAGAGTAGGGAGATTCATTCAGTGTTAAATTGGAATTATTACCAATTATTTTCTGGACTCCACATTGCCAGAACAATAGGGTGTTGTTTGCATTCTAGTTCCTCCTACTCTCCTCCACGCATGACCAAGAAGGAGGATATTAAACACGCAATGGAAGGGAAACCTGTATGGAGGGAGAGAAGTAAAGTATGCAGGGATAAGGCATGGAAGAAGAGGGATAGGTGAAGGGGCAGCTGAGGTAAAGAGAAGTGTGCATGTTAGAAGAAATAAAGCACGCAAGGGATAGCAAGGAGAAAAATAGGAGGAGAGGAGGAGGAAAGGTACGAGTAAAAGGATAGTAGCCAGCCAGGAATGTGGAAGAAGGAGAGTTTAGGTGCGTGGCAGGAATAATAGGAGGTGAGGGCGCATGGCAAGAAGGAGAAGAGGGAGAATAGGGTAAGGAGGGAGAGTAAAATGAGAACAAATATCAGCTCTCAGGTGAATGCGCATAACAGAAATAAAGAACAATAGGAGACCCAAATAGAAATAAGAATAGCAACAGGAAAAGAATTGACAGATGTAAGAATAGAGGGAAGATAGAAAGAATTTTAAGATTCATCTTCAGATTTAGAGGACACAGAGAAATAGAAAATTGCCACATAGACTCAATGAAAACCAATTCATAGTCAATTTGAAAAAAATGAGTTTAATTATTTTATTTGTTTCATTCTTGTATTTTAATTTTGAACAGAAAATAGCTCAATGTTTTAGAAAATTTAGGGAAAAGATCAAACACCAGACTGAACAAAGAATAACTTAAATAGAAAATTGAGGAACAAATTGAACATAAAAAATATAAGAAACAATAGATTTATTTATTTTACGGAATTTTTATGTAGTAAAGATTCACACAAAAAAAATGTATATTTCATTTAGATCTAGAAATGCTTCAGAAATATCAAACCATCAGAGAGATATTACTTTCAAAATAATAGAAACAAAAAAGATATTGATTTTGATTTTAATAAAATTGTTGAATGTTTCTAGAATGACAAGATTAAATAAATTCTATGTAAAGATTTATGCTTGAAAAGTAAGAATGAAATTTGATAATTCTATGGAAATGAAACTAAAAATTGCTACGAAATAGAAGAAATTGAGAGGATTTTATGTTTTTAAATGAGCTTGTATTTTAGGGAAATTTGAAAAACAGAAAAGAAAGTAAGCAAAGTAAAAAATATAATTACTTTGAAATTAAACAAATTAGAAGAGGATTATATTGATTTGTGATTAAATTTCATGAGTAAATGAACTGAAAGAATGTGTTCTCATTTATTCTGATTTTATATGCACTTAGATTACATACTTGAGATACACCTTCTTTTATTTTATCTATTATTTATTTTAGATATGAACATAATGTTATTTGTGATTTAAAACCATGAAATTATTGTATTCAAAAACCATGTTTGCTTGAATATAAAATTGCAGTTCATGTGTTTGTGAAAGATGGATATTTAATTTATTTGAATGGGACCATGCATGCTTGATAAATGAATGTGCATGACATGTGTCTAGAAAGTTACCTTTCGGGATGGGTGTCAAATATGGGTTTATAGAGAGTGTAGTTTTGCTTTTCCAAAACTACTATTATTTGTCATGCATGACATTTTACTTGGCCAAGTAACTTAAGGACAATTGAAATAGATGGAATATTTATAACTCTCTACCATATCCTAGTATCGAACTTTCTTATTTCTTAAATGAATTAGAAAAATGAAAATTCATGTGGAATTACTAGCTATACTAGGCACGCATCAGATTCCATCTTGCTTGTCGACATATTTTTTCAAGCGATTCGTGCAGGGTCAGGTATTCTTTGAATGAATAAATAATTTTGGGGAAGCGTAAGCTTCGAGGTTGGGTGGAAAAAGTGCTTGAACCTTGTTCTCATCTTCATGTTTGAAGATTGTCTATTGGATTGAAGAACAAATGAAGGTTTCTTCAAATATATATTGTATGTTATTATTAAATGAATATTGTAGAACTTAAGGAAATAGAATGCCTAAGTCTTGAATTATAAATATCTCTTACAATGTTTTGTATTATAAATGTCGTGAAAGATGACACGTATTTATGAATGTAATCAGATGTATTATGAATCTCCTTGTAGACTTTAAGTCGATATTTTGAATCATTTGGATTAAATAAAGTTTAATGTATGGAGTTACGATATTTATGGAATGGAAATGAACTTATTAAAGGAATTATAAGATATTTTGGAATTAAAGACTTTTTCACTTTACATTTCTTTATAAATACCTTTTCCTTCAGATGTGAAATTAATCATTGAATCTCCTTCACACTTGATTTTCACCTTAATTCACCTTAGGGTCACTTGAAGCTCTCCAACGTCTTTCAATCAAGGTATCAAAGTGACAAATGAGGAGTAAAAGCTTCCTTTTATCACTTGTATACCTAAACCTTTTGTCGCAATAAATGCACTTTCCCTAATACATCCGATTACATTGTATCTATACATCATGACAAATAAATCATTTGTGAACCTCCAATTTGACATACCACTTGCAATAATAAGTTTAGTAGCATTAGTTGATCATTTCTACATCTACTTAGTGCATCCACATCTGGTATCACTTGTTGGTTAGGGGTTCATCTAATTTAATTTAATGCTCCCCCTAGGCCAAGGGCCTAAGTCTAATTCCTGAAGGAATTCCCAGAAGCAGGTTCTAGAGCTAGAATACTTTCTTCAGTAGAGGGTTCTTTATTTTTCCATTTCTTTTGCATTTGTTGCCTTATTTCATCTACAACGATCTTACCTTTTCCTTTCACATCCTTCTGCACATTTCTCTTTTGATTTACCAGTCCTTTTCTATTCCATAAATGTGTTGCAATATGACCGAGCTTGTTGGAGTTGTAGCATACAACGTTTCTCTTTCGAGAAGAATTGTTCCATTTGTTTCCTCTTGATCTGCATTGGTTAGCAGCATGGAAAAGTTTTTTGCATGTGTAACATCTAATACTCCTATGAAATTGATTCATCATACTTTTGCATTCATTTGACTTATGACCAATATTGTGACAATTGAAATATTGACCTGAGAAGTGTGGACCACTTTGATTCATCCTACTTCTGCATTGAGAAGCCATGTGTCCAATTTTTTTGCAATTAAAATAGTATCCATTAAACTTTTGAGCATTAGTTTATCTTACCGGATACCTTCTAGGTCGGTTCATTTGATTTCCTAGCTTGAATTGTCTTTGTCTTGAATTCCTCTGACTATGATTCCTTTGTCCATTTTTTGAGCTTTCTCCTTCTACATATCCAAGACCACTTTCTTCACCATGAGTCCTCTGATTATCAATCAGTTCATCAAGCATGGTGGAAATAGCTTTGAAATTTTCTTTGAACTCATTTGCAATAGCAAGTTCATTTATGAGATTATCTAGCTATCTTTCAAGTGCTTCTTCATTGTTTCCTAACACTTCCGATTCATCATCCAATCAACTACATACCTCAGATTTTTCTCTCAGGGATTGAGTCATATTTTCTTCATTTTACTTTTTTTCTTAAATATCTTTGGTCATTCTCATCGTGATGGATTCCATTTCAACATTCAGGACTATATTCTCTTGGGTAAGCTTTTCGCATTCTACATTCTTCTCTTTCAAGGTTTTTCTTGATTGTTCATCTTCAGTGCTCTTATTATCTTTTTGTTGAATCTGATCACAAAGTTCCTTTCTCTTGTCTCTTGATTTGTTGATCTTGTCTTTTAGAGACTCATTGATTTTTTTTTCATCCTTAAGATTTGATTGAAGTTTTTGGACTTCAGCTTTTGACTGGTCAAGATCATCTAGAGCTAAAATAAGTTGCTGTTCAATACTACCCGAATCCATTGAAATTATTTCCAACGTCTCCCCAAGTTGTTAGACTTTTTCTTCTGAGGATATAGCTCTGATATCAATTTTTGGAAACAAGGCACACTGAGAGGGGGGGTGAATCAGTGTTGTGCAATAATTAACGTTTAACAATATTTAACTTCATATCATTAATAAATTTCAACAGTAATGCATAAAAATTAAAGTAAACACAACACCATAACACCAAGATTTTTACGTGGAAACCCTGTTAGGGGAAAAAACACGATGAATGGCAAATCCACAAGTATAATTCTGAGTATACTAAAAAATGAAGATTACAAAAGGGGAATGCACTTGCATTTAGACACATTGCCTAGAGCTCACTACTTAAACAAAAGAGTTTAGATTAAGACCATATGAATATTTGAACTGACATGATAGTATCTAAATTGCCTGATTATAGTTCCAGATTAAGTACAAAAATTGTTCTACTATCTTACAGACTCATTTTGCAATATTGTTCAGCTCTGCTAATACACACCACATAGATATTCTATGCACAAGTGAAACCACGCTTATCCACACCTTTGTTCTATTCTAACTCACAATTCAGACACACACACACAACTTGTACACACAACAAAATGATACGGAAGATCAAGTATATATATTTGTTGCATGAGATTTGATTGCACTTTTTCGGCTTCACCAAAATTACAACTGTCGAAAAACATGGAGAAATATGCAATGCGTATCCTCAATGGTTGGCCACAACTTGGCTAAGACCTATAAAAAATATAAAAGCATATAAATATTCAATTAATTAACTCACATACATTCGTGACTTAATATATTTATAAATTCAGTCTTAATACAAGAAGAATTGAGAATACGTCAACCGAGTTTTCTAACTCTTGTGATAGTTGGTACGAGCCACTGCATATTGAACACAAGATAGATAATACCTCCATAATCATTGCATGAGATGCACAACACAAAATGGTAACTTGAAATGTATGCACAGATCGATGAATGTTGAGTTATCGAATACACTGTTATGCTTTGACTGAATTCAATCTAACTGCCGATAGGCTTGAATAAAGATATGCACACCATATCAACACATAAGGTTGCCATCATTGACAACACCGGATGATAGTTACAATGTCTCTTGCCAACATGATCTTATTATCTTTCATTGTTAGATGAATTCAAGTTAAAGGAGTATGCACAAAGAATGAATTATGACCCTGAAGGGTACATACACTCTTGTAAGAAAAAGAAAAACCTTACTGGATACACCCATGTTCCTATATCGAGGGAAGGTTTGTTTAAGAACAAAGAATACAAAGAAGCAAAGGAGGTTATAGAAAATTTCAAGGAGCTAGAGAAAAAAAAGAAAATATTGCAAGAAATGGATGATTCATCTAAAAAATAATTTATGGGAGAAAATGAAGCACAATCACAATAGAGAATAGTCTCTCAGATGATGAATGATGAATATGAAGAACTCCCTGAAAGGGACTTACAAGTAGCCAAGGAATTGTGTGTAGATGAAGATGATAGGCTTACAACCTATGAATCCTTTATTTTTGATAATGAGTTTGTCAAGTCAAGAGAATTTAAATATTTTTTTTATAATTACAAAGGCAAAAGGTTGAGGGAATCCATCACAAATATTACCCCTAAAAATGAAAAGAAAATTATGAAAAGGTTGAAAGATGATATAGACAGTGAAGTGCAAAACATGACCCCTGAAAGGGGTAGATAGTTGTTACTTGAAGCTGGTGTAATAGTATTTCCTAGTTGGGACCTCAGTGCCTCTTTAATTTTTGATAGTGTTTTGCATAACAAGGAAGGAAAATAAAATTTAAACATAGAGGCTGATGAAAATTCAATGTTGATATGGGCACTATACCTACCTCACAAAGGCCAAAGATCATCGATATCGAAAAAGACTTTGGACACACAATGACCCTTAAAGTTGGGGAAACTGACCCTATGGCTTTAGAAGACATGGGCATAAGCATTTCCAAGTTCAACAAGGCACAAACAATACAGTTGATGAAAGAAATGAATTATTACAAAGTGAAAAGAGAAAAATTAGATTTGGAAATTACTGCCATGAAAGATGCCAAAATGAGGATCACCTTTGGAACTGATATAGAGTTGTAGAGTGAGTATGAACAATTGCAAGAAGAACATCAACAAATAGTAGAAAAAATGAGGGACCTTTAGTTTGACACTGTGGCAACGATGTTGCATAAGAGATTTACAAACCTGAAGATATTCCTTGATTTTCGACATGTTCACAAAAGATCTATGAAGCCATTCTTGAGCATGGGAGAGTGAAAAAAAAATTGGGTACTAAGAGACATGATATGCAACTACATGAGGGATCTGACACCAATTCCATCTCAGCCATTGACACAATCATGAGAAAACATGACAAATATGACGAAGACTTACACTCATAAAACATAGGGTTTGATGATACTATGCAGTTGGGATTACCCAAATTATGTGATAAGAATGGGTTTATGAAGGAATAAGATGATTGGATGGATGAATGCAATAGGATACTTCAGGAAGCATTAGATACAGTCAAAGAAGAAGGGCTATTGCTGGATGGAGCATGCGAACATATGGAATTGATGATAAAACTCGAATATGAAGCCCAAAATGTAGTGCATGATGTGGATACCCATACCTTGGAGGAGTATACAAAATATCTCTTAGTGGCTAAGTCAATGTTAGGAGAAGATTAAATTATTTTATAAGTTTAATTATGATCAGTATTTTAATTATTTTCCAAAAGACAATTCGAAGAGACACCTTTGTTGGGTCTTCTTCTTATATATATGAAATTCGAATTGTAATATTTGATCATCAACTATTTTTAAGATTTTAATACTTTTCAGCAGTGAAAGAATTATTTTTTGGAGTAATACAATACCAAAAAATTTCTATTTGTGTGTGGAAGATTATTTCATTTGGACTAGTTCTTTGTTGTTTCTTTTCAAGAAATTGAAGGAAATGTAAAATGTATTCTAATTAGTCTCCATGAACATCTTATAACTACCTCGCACTTTCCTCAATCTACCTTTCCCCATCAGGTATTCCCCTTCGAACTTGTTAATGGAGTTGGGATCCCAAATGTGATCTACATGGATCTTTGTTGCAAACTTAGGAAGATATTCAATAATGTACACCATGGTCTGGTATACCATATATCCCTTCACCATAGAACACTCAGGATGTGCTCTTTGTTTGACCAAATCCTTCAAAAATTCCAAGTGCCTCTCAACCATCCACATTGACCTTGTGTGTACAGGTCCACACAATTCAATCTCCTCAACTTGGTGTATGAGGTAGTGCTCTTGTGCATTGAAAAATGTCAAAGGTAGACACTTTTGCATTTCACACATTAGATGAGGAATTTTTCTCCTCCAATAATTTATATCTTCTTTATGGATTTCTTTAGATGACAACCATCTACAAGTGATTCAAGGTGCAAATATATTAACGAGATTTAACAAAAATATACAATATATTACATAAAAAGTAAAAAAAATGGCAAATATAAGATCTATACAATGAATTGAACAAATATTGCTACTTACCTCAAGTATTTTCCAAGATCATATATAAATTGGTTGACATTTTTGTCGAATTTGTCTAGGAGAGATAGAGGTAGAACATACTACAACAATTATAAAATGATCTTTTCATTATTTTTCCAAAACTAGTAAACATAATACACTGAAAAGTACATCCAGTATACAAATATATATAAAATATACCAGAATAATTACCTTAAAGAAGGTATTCCAATCATGTGTTTTCATCCCTAACCCAAATTCACCTTTCTTTGTTATGATATTGTTTATGTTCGCAGAAAATCCTGTGGGAAATCAAATTTTTTGTATGACTTCTTTTATAGCATTGCTTTGCTGCTTCGTTAATAACCAAGGAAGGGCACTTATATTAATTTGGTCTCCATGGCTATTTAGTTGAATGACATTTTTCATTACATGACTGGCTTCCTGAACATCACTACAAATTTTGACATTTTTTTCTTTGTCATGCCCTCCATCCAATATTTTCCATCACATTTATGTTATATTCTTTCTGATATGCATTGTATCAAACAAATGCACAATTTGTAGTTGTTCATAGTAGGGCAACCTACTAAATTTTCTAGGATAACATTTCAATCCTTGTGGAAGCCGGCCATTAATGCCTTAATGACCTTTATGAAGCATATAAGTTAAAGAAATTAACAACGACAATCATTGTCAATTACAATATGAGTAAACAAAACACAATATAAAAATATAAATTCCAAACATATCATATATGATAGATAAACAATTTGATCCGATGTATAACCTTGATGATTAATTCTATCATATTCCAACTTTCATAGGCGAGGTGTCATTCTTTGTGGTTTTGATGTAGTGTCTTCTTTCCCATTGAAAACAGTTTTTTCAGTAGTTTGATACTTATGATTTTTGTGGAGGAAGTGCATATACTCATCAAACAACTGATTTCCTAAACTTTTTGAATGACAAGATTTCATCTTTAGAGAACAAACTGGACATGCAAATTTTCCCTTTGTTTGAAGACCTGCAAGATCATATATAATTGGATTAAATATGTCAATTTTTATAATTATATATAATGAATAGATTATTCAAAAAAAATGCATGATATCTACTTCATAAAATTAAATATCATTAAAGTGCAGTTGAATGTTATAACATACCACAAAAATGTGTTAGCTCTGGGGCATCATGAATTTTCCATACAAGCATTGCACGTAATTGAAATTGTCTTTTTCATATTGGTCTAGAGACGTCATACATAGTGATGCCATTCCATAAATTTAGTAACTTTTTGATAAGAGGCTCGATATATACATTCATATCTATAACTTGGTACTTACCTAGTTGAATGAACATAAACATTACATAATTATTATAACCATTTTACTGTAATATATATAAATTAATGTACATGACTATTAAATGAAAAAAATATGTCATTATGCAACAAATAAGACAAATGAGATGCTACTACGTTAAAGCAAATTGATGTAAACAAATACCTAGAACAATCATTTCCAACATTATGTGCTCCCTCTTTCTTGACATCCATGGAGGAATGTTATTGTTGATAACAAAAACAAGCCACACCGAGTAAATAGATCTCACCTCTCCAAATGGATTGACACCATCCACTACCAATGAAATCGTGAGATTACAAGGTTCTTCTTTAAAGTGTGGCCATTTTTCCTCCATGTCTCTAAATGCAGAACCATCTGCAGCCATTCAAAGAATGCCATCTCCACTTCTATTCCATGCATGGTAATCCATAAATTGCGCTAAGCTTTCACACCTAAATAATCATTGCATACATGGAATAATGGGAATATCACAAATAACCTTGCGAGGCACCTTTTTTTTTAGTTGATCTGTTTGATATCTACTGATATGACTTTCCGAGCATTTTGTTGAAAATTCATGTTGTTTATGATATATAATATGATCATTGGGACATGCATGTATTTCTTGATACTCCATTCCAATATCTTTCATAATGGCAGATAAATCTCGATATATGAGCATGGCAAACTATTTGATCGTGGTAACAAAAATTCACCTACCAATCTACAACAAAAAAATAATTTGTTAATATAAAGAATATAATGGTACATATTTCATCCTTTATTTACTAGTGATGAACTAACAACAAAAAAAGATGAAAAAAGATGACATATCTGACATACCTTAACATCCATGAGATTGTTATGTTGGATAAACCATTCATAACCTTCAAGTTCACCAAAAAAAATATAGCAGAGAGAAGAGTTGTTTGGGAGCCTTCATAAAGGGGCTTCTATGCCTTCTCAAGTACAGGTAAATTATGAACATCATCAAAGTCATCTCGATCATAATGTTTAGCTACACCACTAAATATGTCATGGATCAATGTATTTGTACCATCATCTTCAACTATGTTTTCTGGCGCATGATCATATTCTTCCATAGGATCATTAACTTCATCTTCGATATTCACAGCTCCATGTTCCTCTGCTTGTAAAACTACATTCTTTAGATTATGATAATCCATATCATGTGCCCTAAGGTGCCCCACCTTTATAATAATGATTGACACAAATAAACCATGATCATGATCAAGTGACTTTTTATATATATAAAAAATGTAAAAATGATATAAACATTTACAAATTCAATCAATATAAAGACATATAATGCACAACTTACCACTGGACAATAATCATGGCCCCCTTCAATGTGACCATGTTGCCTACAATGTTTCTCATTTGTTGTGATTAAAATTCTTCTCATCTTTAAGCCCTTGCAAGGACAATAACATTTCCCATCACCCTTTCTTTTCAATCTAGCCCACAATCTAGCAAGTGCCTCTTCATTTTGTTCTACACTAATATTATCTGACATGATTTTTCTTTACCAAGCTTGAATATTTAGATCTTCAAAATATATCAAACTCGCACTCCAATAATTTTTAATCATAGACAAGTAACAAAATCTAATTATTCTAATATTTTGCACCAAACAAATTTGGCCTATAACCTCCACAAACTGTCGAAAGTATAGAAAATTCGCAAGTATAGTAAAACACGAACTACCTTTTATTTATTAAAAAAATTCATCAAAACCATGATGAATGCTAACCATATACCTATCGGCCCACAAATTAAGGAGGCTAACCATATGTCGACCCACAAATTGATGGAAGGGGATAGTTTACTTTAAGTGTATGTCGAAATAGTGACGAAAATCACAGAGTGTAGCAATTTCGATGAACGTCAGCCATAAATTTTTAAAAAAAATAAAATTTCACATTAAATACACAGATACCCAATGATACATCTAATTATACATCTTTCGTCGGAAATTTTTGTCATATTTTGTAGTGAAATGAGTTAGTGGATTCAAATTTCATAGGTTGATGAAGTAATGTTAATGAAGGCATGTTGTCAACATAGTGATAATGCCACAATGAAGTTCACATGAATGAAGTGAGAATTGCTATGTTACTAGCAGCTTTCAAAGGGATAATGGAACATACGGTGAATTAGGACATGTCTAGGGTTTTAATATAGCATTTGAAGTTGGTTATTGAGGTGTGTAGCAGTAATGGAGAATAAAACTTTGGTCAATAATGAGTGGAAGGAAAGATTTCTTGTAAATGTAAATGTGTGTAGTTTCAAAAAAATTCATTGGGGACATTTTTCACATCTGTTTGGGCCCTCCTTGGGAAATTGGGCTTAATGTTGCTTTGACTTCGTGTTGTAATACATTTAACATGCTCACATTAGGTCTTGGGCCCTTGTGAACTAAGAGATTTAAATGGTACCTTGCTAAAGTGTTGTGAAGTGTTGTAACACACTTTTCACATTTTTCTAAGGTTTTATTAATTAATTAAACCTAGTAAATCTCTTTTTAACCTTAATCCTACCTTTTCTAAAGTGTTGTAAAGTTTGTAACACACTTTCACACTTTTCTAAGGTTTTATTAATTAATTACACCTAATAAATCTCTTTTTAACCTTAATCCTACCTTTTCTAAAGTGTTGTAACACACTTTCACACTTTTCTAGGGTTTTCATCAATAATTGGGCTTTCTTATGCTTTAATTGGCCCTATTTTTCACCCACAAGCCTCATTTAATACATATTTTTGAGGATAATCTCAACACCAATCATTAGCCAATCATAATTCAGGTGTTTTATGTTTGAATAGCCCAGATTTATTAATCTGGGACTCATTCACCACCTTGGGTGAATGGCTCCCACCTAGATCTTTTGGTCTCGAACCTGCTTTAACAATTTTTTAAGCACTTTTCATTTTTTGACCCATACATTATGCTTGATAGGAATCATTCGGCCTGACTCTCGTGTGGCCCAAAATCAAAATTAATTCAAATTTCTAGCAGGATTTTATTCTTTTAGATCTGATGTCATCTTGTAGTGTTATAATTTCAAGATTTCTTGCATAATTGAGTATAAATACAAGGTTATTTCACTCATATTTTGACCAAGAAATCTAACAAGAAATCAAGAGTTCACAAGAGCATTCAAGGGAATATTATCAAGCATTTTAGAGTAGCATTCAAGCATTAATCATCATGTTTGTTATTGTGCTAACAATTGTGATGTAGGGTTTATGATTCAATTAAGTGTTTCGTTCTAGAAACATCATTCAATAAATAGTTAAGAACCACATCCATTACAGTCATTTCTAGCATATTCGTAACACTTTATTGCTAGGGTTTGGTGAGTTGCAATATTGTTATTTTTTCATTCATCATTCTCCATTCCTATTTACTTTCATTTCAAGGTTTAATTACCAACAAGGGGTTTGACCAAGGAAAACCCCTATCCACTAACCCAAAAGAAATTCCCCTCTTCTTTGTGTGTGATGTGCAGGTATAGGTTGCAGATTTCCTAAGGAGCAAGATTGGAGAAAAGTTGTCAAGAGCTAAAAGTTGTCAAAGTTGTCATCAAGCCTTGGAGAACATTGGAGATCACCTACAAGTTGCAAATTAGGGTTTTGGATCTAGAAAACACTTGGGAAGGATAGAGCAAACAAAAAAGAGAAGGATCAACCTTTGAAGTTTTAGAAAAGCCTAACTAGATTGATTCGCCACTTCTGGCAAATGAGTCACAAATCCAATCAATTTTCAAGATTTTGTAGATTCGAATACCCATTTGGTAGATTCTTGTACCTACACATTTTTCCTGAATCTGGACTGATTCACCCAGCTTGTCAAATGAGTCCCAATCAACAATAAATTTATATTTTCCAGTGTCCCAAACTTCCATCCAGCTATCTTTAGATTTCCATGTGCACACATTTTGTTTTGTAGTTATCTTCTTCATTCTATTCACTTTTTTAGGTCATTTAGTGTTAGTTTGCATTCAATTAGGGTTTTTCATTTCATCTTGCATTTCATTATCTTTTCTAAGTCTAAACTAGTTTAATATGATTTAAATCCTATGTGGTCCCTAACTAAACTTAACTAAGGTGTAATTATGACCTAGGACAAGGTACAAAACATTTAATTACACCAACACCCTCCCCTTAAGTGCAACTTAGGGAGAATGTACACAAATGCAAACAATGCAAGATGGGTCCCAAAAACTAGGCCATGTTAGGTACCCATGTACAAATGCAATGCAATCTCTCAAAAATAGAGAAAAGGAGAAAACCCAGTGGGACAAAACTCCTCTCCAAGAGAGAGATGAATACAAAATAGAAATGCTCTCAATGATGCATGAGAAGGTAAAAACCCCATTTGAGGATAAAGAACCCCCCATAAGAGAGAAGTAGAAGAGAGACAAGGCAGCCCCCCCTCAATGTTGAGTCTCCTGCAATGATGGTAGAAGCTCAACATTGAATGTTGAAGATGATCCAATCTCGCCGAACAATGTTCCTCCCCTTAGGAAGAAAAAAAACCAAGAATGTATGCAAGATTTCAAAATGATGGATGATGTATGATGTCTCTGAAGCATGCTCAAGTGTCTCCATGTCGATGTCGAAAGCCGACAGACTCCAAATAGGCATTCTAGGCCACACTGTTGAAGAATAAAATCCAACATATAGTAGAGATGAATGTAGAACATGATCCAAAGAGAAAGATATCCCCTCTAAAGACAAAGAAGCCTCCTCCAAATGTTGTCCAAAAGTATCCACGCTCATGTCAAACTACAAATAATGATCATGCAGAGACTGAAAAAGAGGGTCAGAGTGTTCCCTCACAACAATTGAAGAAGGAGCATATTCAACAAATAGAAGATGAATGTCATCAATAGTGTCCCCTAAATATGCAAGATGAGACTCCACAAACAAGTCTAAAATACCTATCAAGAAGCCATCCAAAGTAGCCATATCTGGAAGACAATGTATATCCTGCTGCATTGAATCAAAAGGAACCAAAACTATGGAATCACAAGCATCCTCAAGTATAACAATAGATGATTCTGCCACTGCTAGATCACAAGAGTCCTTAGCCTCAAGATGTTGACTCATAGATGAAGAAGATGAACCCTCTAAATCTGGATTAGGATCCATAGAAAGTGAAGTCTCAATAGATGTCTCAATAGGAGGAGAAGGAGAAGGTTCTATGTCATCAAAACTACCATACCTTTCCCAATGAGCAAGTGTTTTAGTTGTTTTATCATCAATAGGTCAATACTCTGCAAGTGGAACAAGACAATCTACAACAGGATCCTCTGGGAATGGAGGTTCATTCGAGTCTCCATACATCTCCCAAAGTTTGGTCATAAGGTCACGAGGGATCTCAATACCATCTATGGCCATTAGTGTATCAATATCACAATTACAACCAATTAATCCCACAATATGTTATGTTTTTATGTCCCACACAACTCTCTTCCATTTTGATGAAGGTTTAGGAACTAGTCCATACAAATATGGAAAAATATTAAGCCACCTACAATGTGTTAGGATTCCATCTTGCCAAGACTTAAACTTCCATCAATTTAACCTTATTATAGCAGGATGTATTTTGATTCCCATATTAAAATCCTCAACTTAGTCACACAATAGACCAATCAAGAGACAAAAGCCAACAAAGGAAAAAGATTACCCCCCCAAATTACTCAATCATGAAACCCCCCAAGCAATATCTGATTTGGAACTTTATACTTAGTGTGTTTACAATTGCCACTGCCAAAAACAACAAAGTGGACTTTGATCTTGGTACATGCAGATGCCAAAATAGGCCACGGATTCAAGTACAATTTTTTGGTACAAAATGAGATCAATTTGATCATACCACTGAGAATTATATGAAAATTTATGCACTTTCAAAAAAAATGGCACTCAAAAATGTTACCGTAGGACCAAGATATGAGCTCCCAAAGTTCCAAAAATGAGGACGAAGCAACAACACCTGTGAGAATCTGCAATTTTTGGAAAAACCAGAAGCCAAAACCAAAAACTAATTGCACCACTGTGAAGAGCACGAAAAAGGAGCCAAAATGACCAAGATATGGAGCTTTGAAGTTGAACTACAAAAATCAAAACTCAAATGGTGAGGGGTCAAAAAATTTCTTAAGGGCACTGACGCTTGGCTAACATCATCAATTCATTGGTTTTAATTTGATGAACCACGACCCGTCAAAAAAGAATATGCTTCCCTTCTGGAATATTCTTTGAAATTCACGATATATGTTGTGCTTGGCAGAATATTCTTTGTGCCAGAATCTTCACAGATGCACTTGGAATATTCTATTTTCCCATGTCGGGAATCTTTTTGCCTGATTTGTTTGTGTCTGTCAGTTATCGCCGCCAGAATTTCGCAGGCTGCCGATTTTTTGAACGCTAGCTACTAGACTATATGGGCCATGGGTGAGGCTGAGTGGACTAGAGGCTACCACGTGGTAGCTCCACAGGGCGGTGGTACCCTACGGACTGACCAAGGTATGGCCCTGCAAATAAAATTTGCAAAAAAATTATTTTTTTCCATTTTTTATTTTAATTTTTAATTTTTTCAAATCAAAATTTTGAAAGAATTTATTTTTTTCGAAATGAAATTTAAAAAAAAATAATTTGCAATTTTTTCCAAAATAAAATCGTACCGACTGCAATAGTGACATTTGGGGGTCGTATGACTCTCTGGGCAAAAAACATTTTGCCTCATCGGATGAATTGCTCCGATTTGGACGATTAGACAGTCAATCTTAAGGTTTTTGGCCCTTCTGGACGTGATGGTAGGGCCGGATTTGACCCAAAATGCTCCAAAAATGCAGCTACCTTCTAGATCTAGCAACCACAATGCAGCTTCAAACCCTCATAGATTTGACCTCATATGTCTAATTTGGACGAAACAAAAGGAAAAATCGACTTTCTCGAACCTTTCAGATGCAATGGTGAGCTCAGATTTGCACCAAAAAGCTCTAATATAAACCTACCATAAAGAGCCAAAAATGGAACCTCCCCAAATCTGGTATCTCTCCTTAGAAAAGACTCTCCAGTGGCACCCAACCCGCTCTGATACCATGTTATAATTGGCTATGGATGCTAAGATCTATGGACCAAATGGAAAGCACAAGAAGAGAGAAAGTAATGTGACAAGAATAAACTACATTCAATTTCAATGATATGAGATTATTCAATGTACAAATGTAGTAGAGACCCCTTGGTTATATAGCCAAGGTGAGAATATAGGAGTGCATAAGATTATGACAAGTGTCGTAATCTTATGACATAAGACAACAATGAAAATCTATCACTCCACCTAAAATGTAGAGTGACAATGTGATAACCACCACAAATAGTGGATCACCCACAAAAGGTGTAAACCTAATCACATGATATGTCCATGAAAGGTGGAATTGATAAAGTAATAAGAAGATAAGTCCACCAAAGGTGGAAATTCTCCAACAACTCCTATGTGGTCCCTAAGTAAACTTAACTAAGGTATAATTATGACCTAGGAAAAGTTACAAAACATTTAATTACACCAACACCCCCCATTAAGTGCAACTTAGGGAGAATTTACACAAATGCAAACAATGCAAGATGGGTCCCGACAACTAGGCCATGTTAGGTACCCATGTACAAATGCAATGCAATCTCTCACAAACAGAGAAAAGGAGAAAACCCAGTGGGACAAAACTCCTCTCGAAAAGAGAGATGAAATACAATAATATAAATTGATGGTATTGAGATCCCTTGTGACCTTATGACCAAACTTTGGGAGATGTATAGAGACTTGAATGAACCTCCATTCCCAGAGGATCCTGTTGCAGATTGTCTTGTTCCACTTGCAGAGTTTTGACCTATTGATGATAAAATAGTTGAAACACTTGCTCATTGTGAAAGGTATGGTAGTTTTGATGACACAAAACCCTCTCCTTCTCCTCCTACTAAGACATCCATTGAGACTTCAATTTCTATGGCTCCTAATCCAGATTTAGAGGGTTCATCTTCTTCATCTATGAGTCAACATCTTGAGGCTAAGGACTCTTGTGATCTAGCATTGGAAAAATCATCTATTGTTGTACTTGAGGATGCTTGTGATTCCACAGTTTTGGTTCCTTGTGATTCAATGCAGAAGGATATACATTGTCTTCCAAATATGGTTACTTTGGATGGCTTCTTGACAGGTATTTCAGACTTGTTTGTGGAGTCTCATCTTGCAGATTTGGGGGACACCATTGATGACATTCATCTTCTCTTTGTTGAATATGCTCCTTCTTCAGTTGTTGCGAGGGAACACTCTGGCCCTCTTGTTCATTCTCTACATGATCATTCTTTGTAGTTTGACATGAGTGTGGATACTTTTGGACAACATCTGGAGGAGGCTTCTTTGTCTTTAGAGGGGATATCTTTCTCTTTGCATCATGTTCTACATTCATATCTAATAGATGTTGGATTTTCTTCTTCAATAGTGTGGCCTAGAATGCCTGTTTGGAGTGTGTCATCTTTTGAAATTGACATCATACATCATCCATCATTTTGACATCCTGCATACATTCTTGTTTTTGTTTCTTCCAAAGGGGAGGAATGTTGTTTGGCGAGATTGGATCATTTTCAACATTCAATGTCGAGCTTCTACCATCATTGCAAGAGACTCAACATTGAGGGGGGGTTGCCTATGGATGGTAGGGTCGGATTTGACCCAAAATGCTCCAAAAATGCAGCTACCTTCTAGATTTGGCAACCACAATTCAGCTTCAAATCCTCATAGATTTGGCCTCGTATGTTCGATTTGGACGAAAAAAAGGAAAAATCAACTTTCTCAAACCTTCAGGATGCAATGGTGAGCTTAGATTTGCACCAACAAGCTCTGATATAAACTTGCAATAAAGAGCCAAAAATGGAACCTCCCCAAATCTAGTATCTCTCCTTAGAAAAAGACTCTCCAATGGCACCCAATCCGCTCTGATACCATGTTAGAATTGGCTATGGATGCCAAGATCTATGGACCAAATGGAAAGCACAAAGAAGAGAAAATAATGTGACAAGAATAAACTATATTCAATGTCAATGATATGATGATTCAATGATTTTACAATGAGATACCCCTTGGTTATATAGCCAAGGTGAGAACATGGGAGTGCATAATATTATGACAAGTGTCATAATCTTATGGCATGAGACAACAATGAAAATCTATCACTCCACCTAAAGTGGAAAGTGATAATGTGATAACCACCAATTATCTTGGTCCATAGATCTTGACATCCATATCCAATTCTAACACCCCTTATTATATCAAATTCATCCCCTAGAACAACCCTCTTGCAAGATCTCTTTCTCTCTTGCATTGATATCTCAGGGGTTTGTTCTTGAGTGAAAGTGAAAATTGTTCTCCTAGGTCCTAAACCCCTTAGGTTGGAAAACAAAAACAATTTTCCACCTTTCAATGTGTATAGGATACAATTTGGATGGAGGTGCTATAGCATAGAAGGGATAAAGAGACAAGACCAAGAGGGGATAATGCAATAAATGGTGAAATAATAGAGGGTATAATGGGATGGGAGTCAAATGCGATAATGGAACATAGAATGGACTAGCAGAGATTAGGGGATGATCCAAGAGGGGATTGTAGAATGCAGGGTGAACTATTAGAGGTTAATGGGATGGGATTAGGAGGGAATAAAGGAACATAGGGTGAATTAGGGGAAGATAATGAGACAAGACCAAGAGGGGATAATGGAACATACAGTGAAATAAGAGAGGGTAATAGGATGGGAATATAAGGGGTTAATGGAACATAGGATGGACTAGAATAGATTAATGGTATGGGCTAGGATGGGATAAAAAATATAGCATGAACTATTAGAGGTTAATGGTATGGGATTAGGATGGAATAATCATCTAAAGGACATTATTCAGCAACCTTCTGATGCTAAAGAATTGGAAAAATGAGAGATTGATCATGAGAAAACACTTGGATTCATATGTTCATTAGTCTCATTTGATTTGTAATTTCATATTGAATCATATAAAACACCTAAAGAGGCTTGGTAGACTTTTGAAAAATTGTATGGTAAAACAGATAAGATTAGGGGATATCAGATTGATAATGATTTGATGAATCTTGATCCTAAATTTTTTGATCACATCCAAGACTACATCTCCAAAATCAAGCAATTAAGAACATAGTTGAAAGAATGCAGTATTGAAAAAGAGGCTTTACAATTGATTCTAAATGTGTTATCCAAAATTGGGCCTAAGTATTCACTATTTTTTTGTGGTTTTCATACCCATCCACTTTCTATGGGAGCATCATATGTTGATCCTAAGTTTGATGACTTTACAAATCTCCTAATCCAAGAGGAAGCTAAGTTAATTAGCATGGGTCTAATCAAGTCTTCCAAGCCACATGCATTAATGGTTAGTGAGTCTAAGGGACAAAAAGAATCAGGGAATCTTGATAAGAAGCAAAAGATGAAAAAGAACAAGCCACATAAAGAATTAGAATCAACTCATTCAAAATAAGAATCATCAAAGAAGGAGAGACCTTTTTGTGCATATTGCAAGAAGGATGGACATGAATACCACTATTGTTATAAAAAGGATATTGATGAGTTGAAAAATCTTCTCGAAAGGAATCACATTGATTTGCCTTCTAGAATGTCTAAATCACTTCCTTCTTCTTCTAAACAGTCTAAAAAGGACAAAGGTCAAGCATCTACATCAAGAAATAAAGGTCAAGCTCTTTGTGATTTTTTAGGTTTAGGATTAGGGAGATGGCTTCTAGATTCAAGAGCATCTCATCATATTGCATATTTGCAATCTATATTCTCTTCATTTCAACCTTGTTCTATGTATCCTATTTTGATGGGAAACAATACATACATGAGTGTAATTGGGAAGGGATCCATTAGTTTTGGGGACAAAACTTTTCAAGATGTTTTGTGTGTTCCTCATTTGACAAACTATTGGCATTTCAAATTGCACCTCTGGAATGCGTTATGGAAACAGATAGCTATGTGTAGTAAAATGCTCTTCGAATTAGGAGGGGAAGATCCCTCTTTTACTGAGTTGCATAAAGTAAGTAAACTAAAACTAATTTTTGCCTATCTTTTTTATTCAGCTATGAGAACACAAGGTTATAGAACTCTAGATGTTGTAGCTGAGGTTTTCCCTTTAATGAAACTTGACAACTACAACTTAAACTACACTAAAAAATTTATATCCTCTCAAGTAAATGCAAAGCAAGAGATTTTAGAAATGGACGAGGTTGATTTTCTAACAAAGATACTTGAATAAACTTTCCTCAACATACATCTACTAAATTTCAATGCAAGCTGAAAAAAGGAGATCATAAAATTATTATGAAAATATGAGACTTTATTTCAAGGGAAGCAAAGCAAGCTTCAATATTTTATTTCCTCGCACTTCTAGCACAAAACAATAAATGAAAAATATGAGATATTTATATCGAGGAAGAAAAGCACGCTCAGAATTTTATTTACTCAAACTTTTGGCACAAAGATTATAATTCTGGGACATCAAGTTGTAGCAAAATACTTGCAACATGTGATCAACCAGTATTACAATTGACACATAACACATGCACTAAACAAAGATTTGCAGCTAAGGAGGCATGCAAACTTGCTCTTTACACAAAGTGAACTAATACCAAACGATAACAAACATGAAGGCATAAGCTCAATTATTCTTTTATCACAAGAAAGGTTTTGAACAACACTGAATAAAAAAGAGAAGGAACTAAAGGCACTTGTGTCTTGTTATCACTAGCATGGCTAAACTAAAATGAGAAAACACTGCTCTTATTTATACACAAGCAGAGGAGTAGGGAACCTTAAAATATCCTTGCTTTTACAACTAAGACTTGACAACATGCAAGCTTTATTTATAAACCTAAAGAAGATAAACATCTAAAACCTAAGAAAGCATATAAAATAGGAAATTCCAACTCATTACATTTTTTTTCCTTCTTCTTCAAAGAATGGATAAGAATTGAGACAAGAATAGAAAGAAAGAATGAGATAAGAATGGAAATAAAGCTTGGAGAAAGCTTCTAGAAGATTGTTGCTTTAAATCTCGATCACATCCACCAAAAAGCGGGAAACTGCCTCTCTATCAGGAGTGTTGATACTATCTATAGCCATATTCCATTTTTCTAAGATCTTCTCCTCTTTTGCAATCAAACTTAGAGAATCTTTGACATCTTTAGCTTCTTTATGAGTTCTATTCTTGAAAAAAATTGGTGACCCAAAAGATGACCCACTAATTGATAACTTGGCGGCTCTGCAAATTTATGCTTTCGACACTTCTCTTGCTTCTCCCACGGAAGATTTTTGCACAAATTTTTGTGACACTTGTCTTTTCGCTCATACCACTCCCTCTGAATGTTCTTCAACTGAGATGATGATGTTTTATGTCCATGATGGTACTGAAAAGAAATTTCCAACATCATTTGTTCAGATTATTATGATACAACACTTGTTTTGCTCTGAAATCGATGGGAGAGTACTTCACACTGAAAAAATTGAAGATTGATTGTAAACTTACCTAGGTTCTGACAAGTTTTGGTGCACTTTCTATTTTTAGCTTGTTGATTTTCTTCATTAAATAGATGAATCTTTTGGATTTTTTTTGAGATATGGGTTTTTATTAGAATTTCATTACAAGCCAACCCAGATCGTCCGTTTTTGAAAATTTGGAGTGAAGACTGAAAAAGCAGCAAAACCCTAATTTTCTTTGAAAAAAGCAAAAAAAGTTGGCATCTGGGTATTGTTCATGAGCACATTTTTGATGAACCCATTTGATTAGATTTTGAAAAACTTGAAGTTTCACTGAAAAAGTTGTGATATGGGTTTTGTCCAAAAGAATATTTGAGATAGACCCAGAAGATTGGAAATTGTAAATTTTGAAGTTTTCTTTGACATGCAAAATAAAAAGCAGCTACTGCAACCTTGAGAAAATTATTCAAAAATTATCTAGAAGATAGAACTAGTATGTGTTGGATTGTGACAACAAGAAAAAAGATTGTGAAAACAATCACAACAAGAAAAACAAGATTGTTAAAACAATAAAACAATCTTTCTCTTATTTTAGAAAAAGAACAGTTTTTTGCTTTCAAAATGAAGATTTCAATTTTCTTTGAAGAAATAAATCTGGTTTTATTCTATGTTGAGAGATTATTGTTATCTTCAAGAGGTTATAAATATTTGTTCTCTTGAAGGAATAAAAATATGAATTGTAAGAGCAATATTGCTGCATCTGTGAAGATTGCAGATGTAATTGTTTTTCCTCTGAGCAATAAGATTACCAATACCTGCCCCGTGGATGTTTCCTTGGAAAATTGTCAAGGTTTTACCATGTAAATCTGTGTGCTTTAATTTGTTCCTTTATTCTTCTTTATTTTTCTCATTACTTCTTTTCATCTAATTTGTGTTGTAAATTTAATGACTCTGGGTTAATGCTTTTGCATTTATAACAAGTGGTATCAAAGCAATTTGTTTTGCAGCAACTGTGTTAGAATTTGGTGTTGATTCTGCAACATCAAATGGCGAAGGTTTCGAATACAATATTTGAGGTGGAGAAATTTAATGGAAAAAATAATTTTGAGCTTTGGAAACTCAAAATGCGGGACTTTTTAGTGCAACAAGGTTTGCACAAGGCATTGGCAGGAAAAATAAAGAAACCTACAGATATGTCTAATGAGTACTGGGAAGATCTAGATATGAGAGCTCTTAGCACAATTTGATTGTGTTTGGTAGATGAGGCTCTTTTTAATATTGTTGGAGAGGATACGGCTGCAGGCTTATGGAGCAAAATGGAGAATCTTTATATGACAAAATCTTTGACAAACTGGATCTACTTGAAGAGGCAATTGTATAGTTTGCGAATGAAGGAAGGTATACAAATTTTTGATCATTTATATGTTTTCAATACTCTTATTTTTCAATAATCTAGTATGGATGTAAAAATTGAAGATGAAGACAAGGTAGTTACTCTTTTGTGTTCATTGCCCGATTCCTGGAATCACTCAGTCACTTCTATTAGCTTTAACACAACTGCCAGCCTTGAATTTGATTCTATTGTGAGAGCTTTGTTGTCTGAAGAGGTGTGCAAGAAGTCTAATATAGAAACTCCACCTCGGAAGCAATGGTGGCTAGAGGTCAATCCACAAAAAAGAGGAGAATTCGAGAGGAACACCTAGATCTAAGTCAAAAGGCGGAAAGGGTAAGGGAAAATGTTGGTTTTGCAACAAATCTAGGCATCTCAAGAAAGATTTTTTAAAGAGGAAAGAAGAGAACAATGACTCCAAAAAGGATGAAAATCTGGCTGAGTCATGTTTAGGTATGGTAGATGAGGTATTATCTTTTTGTAATTTTTCACAACGTGATGAGGATTAGTTATTAGATTATGGTGCTTCAAATCATATGTGTCCACATAGAAATTGGTTTTCTAGTTACCAAGCTATTGATGGTGGTGTTGTTCTTATGGGAAACAATGTTTCATGTAAGACTATTGGGATTGGGAGCATTAAGATTAAAATGTTTGACGGTGTTGTAAAAACATTAACATAAGTAAGACATGTACCCGAACTTAAAAGGAATTTAATTTCTTTAGGAGTTTTAGATTCTGTTGGTTATAAATTTTCTTGTCAAGGTGGAGTGCTGGAAGTGTCCAAAGGAATTTTGGTTGTCATGAAGGCTACAAAAGTTGGAAACCTTTACAAGCTAAATGGGAATACTGAGATAAATGAAGCAGTGGTGGTATCTAAGGAAACAGATGATTCTACTCGTTTATGGCATCAATGATTGGGTCATATGAGCAAGAAAGGGCTAAAGGTACTGGTGAATCGTAAGTTACTTCCAAATTTAAAGTCTTTGAATTTGAATTTTTGCAAGCATTGTGTCTTTGGAAAGCAGTGTAGATAGAAGTTTAAATAAGGTAGTCATACAAGTAAGGGTGTTCTAGACTATATTTATTCAGATGTTTGGGGACCATCTCCTACAGTTTCTTTTGGAGGAGCCTCATATTTTTTGACATTTATAGATGATTACTCTAGAAAGGTGTGGGTCTATATTCTTAAGAGTAAAGCTGATGTGTTTGGTGTATTCAAGCAGTTTAGAGCTTTGGTTGAAAATATTACTAGTAGATCAATCAAATGTTTAAGAATAGATAATGGAGGTGAGTTCACATCATTGGAGTTTGAAAATTATTGTAAGGAAGTTGGGATCAAAAGGCATAAACCATAGTTTACACTCCTCAGCAAAACGGTGTTGTTGAACGCATGAACAAGACTTTTCTAGAGAGAGCAAGGAGCATGCTCAGTAATGCCAAGTTGGAGCAAGAGTTGTGGGCAGAAGCAATTAATACAACATGCTATCTGATAAATCGATTGCCATCAGTTGTAATAGATTGTAAGATTCTTGAAGAGGTATGCACAGGTCATTCATGTAATTATTCAAATCTGAATTTTTTTGGTTGTGATGCATATGCTCTTATTTCAAAGGATCAACATTCTAAATTAGACCCCAAATCTAAGAAATACATTTTTTTTTGGTTATGGTGATGGAATTAAGGGATATAGATTGTGGGATCCTACTACCCAAAAAATAATCATTAGCAGAGATGTAGTGTTTGATAAATCTTCTCTAATAAAATCAGACGTTGTAGAAGTTGATTTGGAGCAGGAACAAGTACCTAAATATCAACAAGTTTAGTTTGAAACTCAACCATCTACAAAAGATAGGGAGAAAGAAGAAGTTTCTGAAGATTAAGATGTGGACGTGAAGGCAAGAAACATACAGGAAAATGTGGAAATACCACAACCATCTCTAAGGAGATCTACACGAGTCAAAAATCCTCCTAAAAGGTATGATGATTTTTTTTTATCTGTTGCTTTGATTTCTAATGATGGGGAACCAAGTTTTTATCAGGAAGCAATGGATGGCACTAAAAATGGTAAATGGAAAATAGCAATGAAAGAAGAAATCAATGCCTTGGAGAAGAATAAAACATGGGACTTGGTAGAACTTCCAAAGGGTAGGAAATTTGTTGGTTGCAAATGGGTCTACAAACTGAAGAAGGGTGTTGATGATAAAATTGAAAGGTACAAGGCAAGACTGGTAGCAAAGGGATATTCTCAAAAGGAAGGTATTGACTTTCATGAAAAAATTTCACCAGTTGTTAAGCTTGTTTCTATTCGGGTTATTTTAACATTAGTTACATTACTTGATCTTGAGTTGGAACAACTAGATGTTAAAACAACATTTTTACATGGAGATTTGGATGAGGAGATATATATGGAACAACCAGAAGGTTATGTTCAAGATCGCAACAAGAAATTTGTTTGCAAACTCAAGAAGTCATTGTATGGCATGAAGCAGCCACCCAGGAAATGGTACAAGAAGTTTGATTCCTTCATGGTGAGCCAAAACTTCACAAGAAGTGAGTATGACCATTGTGTTTACTTTAAAATTTTGGAAAAGGGTTTATTCATTATCTTGGTGTTATATGTTGATGATATGCTTGTAGCAAGCAAAAGCATGGTTGAAATTAATAAGTTGAAGACTCAGTTGGCTAGGACATTTGATATGAAGGATCTAGGAGCAGCAAAACAAATTTTGGGCATTGAAATACATAGAGACAAGGAATATGGTAAGCTTTGGTTATCACAAAAGAAATATGTGGAGAAAATCCTCATAAGATTCAGTATGCAAAATGTGAAACCAATAAATATCCCTTTAGCTTCCCATTTTAAGCTTTCTTCAAGTTTATGTCGTAGTAATAATGAAGAAAAGGATTATATATCTCATGTACTATATGCTAATGTAGTAGGAAGGTTTATGTATACGATGGTATGTATGAGACCAGATATTTCACATGTAATTGGTGTTGTCAGTAGATACATGGAAAATCTAGGAAAAGAGCATTGGGCAGTAGTGAATGGGTGCTTTGGTATCTTAGAGGCACATGTGATTATTGTATCACCTATAATGGTTGTAGTGATTTAGTATGTGGTTATGTTGATTCAAATTTTGTAGGTGATTTGGACAAGAGGAGATCCACTTCAGGTTATGTCTTTACTCTTGCAGGTGGAGATATTTGTTGGATGTCAAAGCTTCAAGAAACTGTTGCTTTATCCACAACTGAGGCAAAGTATATGGTTGTCTCACATGCATGTAAAGAGGCAATTTGGTTGAAGGGTCTTTTGGGTGAGCTTGGAAAAGTGCAGGACAAAGTGATTATATTTTGTGATAGTCAAAGTGCTATCCATTTGGCCAAAAATCCATCTTATCACAAAAAGACCAAGCATATTGAAATTAAGTACCATTTTGTAGGACAAGTTATTGATGGAGGTGGAGTAACCCTTGAAAAGGTTCATACACCTAAAAATTGTGTAGATATGTTTACTAAACCAGTACTGGTAGAGAAGTTGAAATGGAGTGTGGCTTCTCTTGGTATGCAAAAGTGGTGATGCATGGGCTTGGGCAAGTATCAGGGAAATTGTTGTCAAGGTGGAGATTGTTGGATTGTGACAACAAGAAAAAATATTGTGAAAACAATCACAACAAGAAAAACAAGATTGTTAAAACAATAAAACAATCTTTCTCTTATTTTAGAAAAAGAACAGTTTTTTGCTTTTGGAAGGAAGATTTCAATTTTCTTTGAAGAAATAAATCTGGTTTTATTTTGTGTTGAGAGATTGTTGTTATCTTCAAGAGGTTATAAATATTTGTTCTCTTGAAGGAATAAAAATATGAATTGTAATAGCAATATTGCTGCAGCTGTGAAGATTGCAGATGTAATTGTTTTTTCTCTAAGCAATAAGATTACCAATACTTGCCCCGTGGATGTTTCCTTGGAAAATTGTCAAGGTTTTACCACGTAAATCTGTGTGCTTTAATTTGTTCTGTTATTCTTCTTTATTTTTCTCATTACTTCTTTGCATCTAAATTGTACTGTAAATTTAATGACTCTAGGTTAATGCTTCCGCATTTATAATAGTATAAACTAGCTCACTGAAAATTGAAAATAAAGGCCTCCTTCTTCAAAGATTTGATGTTCTCAATGAAAAAATATGAAAAAGCAAGCCTTCTTGAGTGCTGATCTGAAAATTTATTAAAAAACCAGCAAGTTAAACTATTGAATCTTGAAAATATAGGTTTGAAGTTCTTGCTCTATTTCACCTTAAAGACCACCTGCAAGAAAATAATCAATAATGAAACACAAAGGTGCCTTAAATAAGCTTTTCCTTGAGAAAAAAACTTTATTTTGCCATAATTCAATATTGTCCAATAAACTTAGACTTTGTCTTCATCTTCAATTTTTGAAATTTTCAAAAATTTGACTAAGGCGTTGGAAGTTGGGTGCCCTTCTTGGCTAGAGGCGACCATTTCCCTCAGACTTAACCATTTTTTCATCATTTCAACTTTTCCTCAATTTTCTTCTCTAGTTTGATCTTGTCTCCCAGCTTCCAGATTGATCTGAGGAATGTGTTGAATGTTTCATCACGAAGCCTAATTGAATTTGGCAAAGTTTGTTTGTAGGAGACTTCTAATGATACTTCATTTGATCCATCAAAAATCTAGGTGCCTCTCTCCTCCAGGGGCACCCACTTTCTCTAGTGTTAGCCATTTTCATGATCTTCGATTTTATACTTATCTTTTGACCTTCAGATGAATTCATGATTCTAGGCATTGTACTAAGACTCCCAAGATGGTTTTTTAGTGTCTCTCTAAATTTTTGAAAAGTCTGAATGTGGTCCCGACCTCTCAGATTTGTAATTTATTCCTCTCAAATCTCAGGTTCTGAAATAGTTGGATCTAACCTGTAGGTGAGTTTCCATCAAGATGAAAACTTTGCAATGCAACTTTGCAACTTTGATAATTTTTCACTCCAAGTGATCTTCAAGTCTTCAAACTAAATCTGCAAACACAAATAGGCAAGATGGAAAAACTTGTTGATTGTTAGTGAATGGGGGTTTGCCTTGGTCAAACCCCTTATTGGTAATTAAACCTTGAAATGGAATAAAAATGATGAAGGAAATGGTGAATGAACAATATGAAATGATACAACTCACCAAACCCTTATAAAGGTTGTAAACTTGTGTGAAATGGCTACAATGGATATGGATCTTGAAATGCTTGATAGATCTTGAATTTATTGCTTGCTTAGGTCAAATCCCTACATCACAAATGTTAGCACAACAACACACATGATGCAATAAAATCCTTTGAAAGGATGCTTGAGTCTTGATGATGGATCCAAATGATTGATGAATTTCTCTTGAATGCTTTTGATCCCATAATTTTTTCTTAGGAATGAATGTTCAAGTTGCTAGGATGAAAATGAATGAATGAACCTTGTATTTATACTTATATATTCTTAATATCCCAAAATTATATCACACCAAGCCGACATATGAATTCAATTAAATGAAGGAGGTTAACTCCCACAAAAATTCAAATTTAAATCCTGAAAATGAATCAAGGAGGACTAAGACACCCTAGGTGGCGTCTTAGTCCCAAGTGATGAAACTTGGGGCACATACACCAAAAATGGGACCAAATAAGATACCTTGGGGGGTTGAAGACACCCTTAGTGAAAACCAAAAATTAGGGACACACCAATCAGATTCATTAGGAGATCACTAATTCACTAGATAATGTCAAGATTAACCAGAAAAATATGTCATTCATAGGGCTTGTGGACATAAAATAGGGTCACTTAAGCCATAAAGAAGGATAAATAAAGCAAACCAAGCCCAAAAAAGTGTTAAAATTAAGGGTATACATTTTACTACACTACATTTAGTCTCCACTTTAGTGAGAGGATGAACTTGCTTCAAACTCACACTAAAGTAGCCAACTACACAATAAAGAGGGGTTCAAATGTACATATGTTAGTAAAATAGGATGAAAATGATCAATAGAGTGTCCAAGCCCCTAGGATCATGATCCTATGATGAACAAACATAGGCATAAAGGAACACACTTTTAGATGATATATGAAGCCAAAATCAAATTGCAAACATACACCATCAAAGACAAGAAAAAGAGGTAAAAGGAAAATAACAACAAATGAAGCTTTGACTGGTCGTCCAACATAGTGGGTTAGGTCTAGGCTTGAAGAGGGTTTACAAGTAGAATTTGATGTCAACTATGCAAACAAAACACATGCTCACAAGTGATAGTGGGAGCTAGTTGTCCATGAGGTGATCCCCAAGAGGAACCATATCAAATTCATACCTCCATGACTTTAATAAGGTACAAAAATGAATTCTCACATGGGCTAGTGAAGCTATTTGTTCACTACTTGAGCCCTAGGAGGTCCATATCAAATCCATACCTCCATGAATTTAATAAGGATAGAAGGAAAATGTGCAACACAACAAAAAAGAAAGAGAAGTTCAAAGGGATTTTTTTTAGTTCACGTGAGGTCTTACTCTTAGTGGACAACGTTCCTAATGTCTCCAAGAGAGGACCGGTCAAAGGATAAAAGATTCACCACTTAGGGGATGTAGTGTTTCACACCACCACTAAGAGGAATATAATATGTTGAGATAGGTCACACTCTTGAAGGACATTACTCCCAATGTCACAAAAAAGAGGAAAACACATTCTATAAAGAAAGAAATCATATCAAGGAACATGAAAAAGGAAAAATACAATCAAAATAATGCCAATGTATGCCCCCACTTAAAATAAATTGCTAACACCCTGCTATGAGAAATTACTTTAAAGTAGAAAAAAATGGAAAAAAAAATAGAAAAGAGGATTTCCCCCTAGAAACACATAAGGGATCTATGGATTCAAGGTCAGTATCTATCTTTCCTGGAATGATATTAGACAGCTTGAAACTATCATCATTCCCCAAATACATAGAGAACTAGAATAATGGAACAAAGAGAGAGATAAAAATGCCTTTTGGATCAACATGAAAGAGGCATAGGGTTTCTCAATTCCTTGCATCATCCCCAAAAGGAAAACACAAAACAAAAGTGAAATGAAAAGAAAAATATTTTGGGTCAACATGGAAGATACATAGGGTGTCTTGATGCCTTGCATCATCCTCAAAATGAAAACACAAGACAAAAGTGAAAAGAGAAATGAAAAGTGAAAATCTTATGACATAGAGAAGAATGAAGGTACAAATAGAGGAATTCACAAAGAGAGAGAAACATAAAATAGAACATCATGGGGGATCACAATATGAACATGCAAGAAAAAACAAAAAAAATACTAGCAAGGCACATGTAGATCAACCATCTAGCAGGTCATCTACATCCCAATCTTGTTCAATATATGCGAAATGCAAATCACTAGCGAGAGGGATCACATCAAGTGTTGTACTAGGAGAATCACTAGGTTAAACACATGTTGAATCACTTGGTTTAGGAGGATCATCATATTTGTTATCATTTAAATTCATGGATGAGGAAAATAACAAATTCAACTCATTATGCACTTCCTCATCGATTTTAACTGTTTCCTCATTGTCATCCAAGTTAAGAACAATAGGAGGATGAATGATAATATCCATAGAAGTTTTTGATCCTTGTTGTGGTAAATTTATAGTTTTTGGATAGAGAGGAGACACATCATTTATTACTTCTATCAAGTTCAGATTTTGATTTTCAATGTTATTCTCGTTATTCATCTTTCGAGAAATAGCACAACACCTACGCCTATGCTCTTTAGAATTGTGATTTCTTTTATTATGATTTTCATTTTTTGTAGGAGCGGGTGGATCAACCATAGGTTCCTTTTCTTCTTTTGAGGGAAGAAAAGAAGAAACCATGGAAGTTTGTTTGACCTCTTTCTCTTTTGCTTTATAAATTTTCTTAGGCGACACGTTAGGGCTTGTTTGGTTTTCTCTAGGTTGCTGTTAGGAAATAGGTAAGGGTGTTTTTATGGATGAGACTTGGTTTTTTGGAAGAGCTTTAGGCTCAAAATTGTTTTGTTTAGGTGGTTGAGGTTCAAGCATGGGTGGAGGCATGTTTTTAAGGGATAGCTTTGTTATGCATTTTTCTTTGAACTTTTTGTAGGATAGGAAAAGGAAGTCTTCCCGTTGTCTTATAAGTTCCATGGGCTCATACCAAAAATATTCTAAGGAGAAATTTCCATGGGAAGACGAGGGTCTAAATCCACTATGGTTTACAGTGAATATTTCATTGTCGAATGGAAACTTTAAGCACTTATGGATAGTGGATGGGCCTGCATTCATGGAGAATATTTATTTTTAGCCTATCTTCACACGAAATTGGTCTGAATTAGATATGATAGAGAATGATACATTTGATTTCTTCGGTCCTAATTGTAAAGGGAGTGTGATTGAGCCCATCGTAGCACAAGAAAAACCATCATGCATTTTGATCCATTCTTTTGGTTTATCATATCTATCTTGAGTGAGTTCATGCACATATAAGAGTTCTTCTATGATCACATTCTCTCCATAGATGGGATCAATTAAAATATTGGGAGTGGGATTATTATTGATTATGTCGGTTATGCAAAGAGGACTATCAAGTGGATGTTTAATTGTTTTATCTGAAGAGAAATTAATGGAAATGGCTTGTTTTTTATGAGGCTCGATGTCAACCACACCTATCATTGTATCGAAAGGACTTTGTTCATTAGTATCCATAGGATTTTTTTCATCATCATCCATAGGATTTTGTTCTTGAGTTCTCATATGTTCATCATATGTGTCAACATTCATCACATCAAGCTTAGTTTCGCTAGCCTTAACAAATCAAATATTATGGTTGGGCATAGGATTTGTAAATATTTGCAAGTTTTGGATGGGAGAAGCTATAGACTTATTACCTTTTCCATTCACACCTCCAATTAGGATATGATTGGAATCAATGAGGTCCTGCACAAGATGTTTAAGATGCATGCAATGCTTCGTGTCATGTCCTTTTTGTTGGTGATAAGAACAATAGGCATTGTGTCTAAAGCTTGGAGGTAATGGTTTTCTAGGGTCAAGGGATCGGATGGGAGGTAAGGTAAGCATGTTTTTTTTGTAAGATTTGGGTCATAATGTTGTGAAGGGTGTCGCGTAAGGGAGTAAATTATCTTTTCAGATCCCCAAATATATAAGGATTACTCTTCTTTATAGCAGCTACTTGGGTATCAATGGGCTGGGTAGGTTGAGAGGTGGAATTTAGTTGAAGGAAACTCTTATGTTGTCTTTTGAAAGGTTGATAAGTGTTTTGGCTTGAAGTTTCAAACTTTTCAGGACAAGTAGGTGTATCTTTTGGTTCACTAGAACTTATAGAATTTTGATAATCTCAAAGGGCAATGCATACGTGCATGAAGGAAGGAAATTTCATCATGGTGAGATTCTCCCTTAATTTTTTGTGTAAGTCTTTTATGAACATCTTTTGGAGGTAAGATTTAGGAACCTTCACACTAATCTAGGAATAAAGCGACTGATAGCATCAAATAAAGTCAGTGACTTTTTCACCTTCGTTTTTCTTGCATCTCATCAAATCAGCCAATGTCATTTCCAAAACCATGTGTACATGGAAATGGTTAATAAAGGCCTCAACAAGTTCATTGAATGAAAAAATTGAGTTACTTGGTAATGTAGAAAACCAGTCCAAGGCCATGTCTTTCAAGGATCGAGGAAAGAGTTTAGCCAAAAAAATTTCCTTAAGGATAAAGTCACTACACAAAGTAGTGAATACATTAACATGATTAGTAGGATCTCCCTTTCCTCCATATTCCTCAAATCTAGGGATCTCTATACCTTGTGGCACCAGGGTTCTCAATATCTCCAAGGATAATGGATTACTCATGACATAGTATGAAGGTGGACCATTTTGATTTTGATTTATGTTAGAAACTTTCCATTGAAAGGATGAAAAGCTTTGTAAAAGGTTGTTAATGATATGATCATTACTTGTGGTTTGGGATGGAGGTGAATATGGTTGTGGTGTGTATGTGTTGGAAATAAATGGATTGCTTGTGGGAGGAGGTATGATATTAGATGCCACATAGGTATAAGGATAACTAGTGGAAATGTGTGAAATAGGAAGGATATTACGAGTTGGTTGCATCATTGTGGTCACTTGAGGAGTTGTGTAGGTGGGAATGGATGCTATGGTTGAAGAGGGAGGAGTTTGATTTCCTCCTTGCACATTGTTTGAAGTTTGAGCACCATTAGTGGTGGAAGGAAGATGTGAGCTATGTTATGCATAACTTACAATCCTTCATCACTTTCCATCATGCGATGAATACTATCTATGGCAGTTATAACAGTGTTGGAAAAAAATTTAGTACTCACACTATCTTATAAATGGGCTAGGTCTTCATACATTTTAATTATGTTTTCTTGAGGAATATATGATCGACTATTGTTTGATCTCTTGGCATAACACTTTTAGGTAAGGTGGGCATGGAAAAGGAGGTGACAAAGGTATGTTCCATACCTAGTGAACTAGTGCCAATACTAGAAGTAAGAGAGCTTTATAACCCAAGATCCACAATGAGTGTTTTATTACATGATTTCATGAGTCTCACACTTCATCTAACCATAGTATTAGTAGTAGGACACCAAGTACCATAGCTCATACAAGGGATCAACCATGAAAAAAGAAATAAACACAATCTTAGGTATGTTTACAAATAGACTTGAAATGAAATAAATTGGAATACCCTGAAAACTAGAGAGTAAAATTCGACAAAGACTAAGGTGCCAGTAAGGGAATTTTAGTCCTCCTATTGAGATTCTAAAGTTCCAGAGGCTGAAAGAGGTAGCAAACAATAGAGAGAAGAATTATGATCAGAAAAACCTAGGAGGGACTAAGATTCCAGGAAGGGTGTTTTAGTCCCAGTAAATATTTTTCTAGAAAAAACAACAAATTATGGCTAGATAACAACTTCCTCAGGTTTCCTATCTAGGGACTTGATATTTAGAAATACAAAATGATGAAAATGGATGCAAAGAAAATCAATGACTAACAAGCAATTGAATGCAATATTGGAATGTAATATTTTAGTTTGAATGCAATAAAAATGAAATTAAGAGAATGAAAAATGCACTTTTCAAATTTTCAATGAAATGTAATGATGAAAGAAAGGAAAAATACAACTGATATGAAATTTCACCAGTGCAAAAAGAGGAAACCCTAAATGCAGTTTCACTAATGCAAGATGCAAGAAACCCTAGATGCACTTTTGACTAATGGAAGATGAAATCTACATCTAGGATTCTAAACGACTCCAAATAAAAAAAGGAAGAATGCTCAAACAAAGGCAAGTTCAAAAAAATGATTAATAGGGAAAAAGGGGGAAAGATCTACATAGAACACCACTCCTTCACCTAAATCATTCAATTATGTCCTAAGAACCCTAATAGGATTGACTATCAACCTCTCAAGGTGAGTCAATACATAATTATCAGGACTTAGGAGAGGGGTCTTTTCAGCTTTAAGGGTTCACCACCAAGAAAATTCTTGGAAAAGATAATGTGAAATGCAAACAACCTAAAATTAGCTAAATGAGAGATGTAAATATTGCAAATGAACAACTCCAAGTTAGGGTATGTGTACCTGGGAGCCTGGAGATGCAAATAGGATTCTAGAAATATAAACAAACTGAAAAAATATTCCTTGGAGTACTAAGACACCCAAGATGGTGTTTTAGTCTCGTTGTTGTTTTTCAAGGAAAATGCAAAATCTTCAGATGTCAAAATAGAATGCCAAATAATCTCTGAGAAATATGTTATGGAGGAATAAGAAACCCAAGATGGCATTTTAGTCCTCCTCTAAATTTTTAAAAATTATGAATGTGGTCCTGAGCTCCCAGATCTGCAATTGCTTCCTCTCAGATCTCAGGTTCTGAAATAGTTGGATCTGACCTATAGATGAGTTTATGTGAAGATGAAAATTTTGTAATGAAACTTTGCAACTTTGAAAAAATTTCACTCCAAGTGATCTTCAAGTCTTCAACCTAAATCTACAAACACAAATAGGCAAGATACAAAAACTTATTGATTTTTAGTGAATGGGGGTTTGCCTTTGTCAAACTCCTTGTTGGTAAATAATGAAGGAAATGGTGAATGAACAACATGCAATGCTACAACTCACCAAACCCTTATAAATGCTACAAACTTATGTGAAATGGTTGTAATGGATATGGATCTTGAATTTCTTGCTTGCTTAGGTAAAAATCCTACATCACAAATGTTAGCACAACAACACACATGATACAAGAAAATCCTTTGACATGATGCTGGAATCTTGATGTTGGCTCCAAATGCTTGATGAATTTCTCTTGCATGCTCTTGATCTCATAAATTTTCCTTAAGAATGAATGCTCAAGTTTCTAGGATGAAAAGGAATGAATGGCCCTTTTATTTGTACTTATTTATGCTTAATATCCTGAAATTGTATCACATCAAGCTGACATATGAATTCATTAAATGAAGGAGGTTAAATCTTGCCAAATTTTGAATTTAAATCCTGAAAATGGCTCAAGAAGGACTAATACACCCTAGGTGGCATCTTAGTCCCAAGTAATGAAACTTGGGGAATAGACACCAAAAAGGGGCCCAAATAAGATACCTCAAAATTAGGGTCCCGGGACCTCGAGGGGACAAGGACGCCATTCGTGGAGTTTTAGTCCTGCCCAAAAATCAAGGACACACCAATTAGATTCATTAGGAGATCACTTATGCATTGGAGAATGTCAGGATTAACCAAAAAAATATGTCATTCATAGGGCTTGTGGACATAAAATAGGGCCAATTAAGCCATAAAGAAGGATAAATAAAGGTGGGCCCAAAAAAGTGTGAAAATGCAAGGGTATGCATTTTACTACACTACATTTAGCCCCCACTTTAGTGAGAGGATGAACTTACTTCAAACTCACACTAAAGTATCCAATCACAAAATCAGGAGCAGTTGAAATGTACATGTGCTAGTAAGGTAGGATGACAATGATCAAGAGAGTGGCCAAGCCCCCAAGATCATGATCCTATGACAAACCAACATAGGCACAAAGGAACACACTTGCAGATGAAATATGAAGCCAAAATCATATCACAAACATACACAATCAAATACAAGAAAAGGAGGTAAAAAGAAAAGAAGTGAAATAGATCAAGCTTCTACTAGTCATCCAATGTGGTGGACTAGGTCTATGGTTGAAGAGGGTTTACAAGGGGAACCTATTGTCCACTATGCAAATAAAATGCATGCTCACAAGTGCTACTGGGAGCTAGTTTTCCACTAGGTGAGCCCCAAGAGAGACCATATCAAATTCATACCTCCATGACTTTAATAAGGTACAAAAATTCATGCTCACATGGGCTAGTGAAGCTAGTTGTTCACTACATTAGCCCTAGGGCGTCCATATCAAAGCCATACCTCCATGACTTTAATAAGGATAGAAGGAAAACATGCAATACAACAAGAAATAAAGAGATGTTCAAAGTGATTTGTCTTAGTTCATGCGAGGTCTTACTCTTAGTGCACATCGTTTCTAATGTCTCCAAGAGAGAACCAGTCAAAGGATAAAAGATTCACCACTTAGGGGATGTAGTGTGTCACACCACCACTAAGGGGAATATAATATGCTATGATAGGTCACACTCTCGAAGGAAATTACTCCCAATGTAACGAAAAAGAGGAAAACACATTGTATAAAGAAAGAAAATCGCATCAAGGAAGAGGAAAAAGGAAAAATGCAATCAAAATAATGCCAATTTATGCCCCCACTTAAAAGAAATTTCTAACAACCTACTATGAGAAATTACTTTAAAGTAGAAAAACATGGAAAAGAAAATAGAAAATAGGGTTGCCACCTAGAAACACATAAGGGATCTATGGATTTGGGATCAGTATTTGTCTTTTTTGTAATGATATTAGAGAGCTCAAAACTGAGATCATTCCCCAAATACACACAGGACTAGAATAATGACATAAAGAGAGAAAAAAAAAATCCTTTTGGATCAACATGGAAGAGACATAGGGTGTCTTGATGCCTTGCACCATCCCTAAAAATAAAACACAAGACAAAAGCGAAATGAAAAGAAAAAGCTTTTGGTTTAACATGGAAGAGGCATAGGGTGTCTCAACACCTTGAGTCATCCCCAAAAGGAAAACACAAGAAAAAAGCGAAAAGATAAATGAAAATTGAAAATCTTATGACATAGAGAAGAATGAAGGTACAAATAGAGGAATACACAAAGAGAGAGAAACATCAAACATAACATCATAGGGGATCACAATATGCACATGCAAGTGAAAATGAAAAGAAAAAGACTAGCAAGGCACATGCAAATCGACCATCCAACAGGTCATTTGCATCCCAGTCTTGTTCAATATATGTGGAATGCAAATCACTAGCGATAGGGATCACATCAAGTACTGTACTAGGAGAATCACTAGGTTCAACACATGGTGAATCACTTGGTTTAGGAGGATCGTCATGGTTGTTATCATTTAAGCCCACGGATGAGTAAAATAACAAATTCAACTCATTATGCATTTCCTCCTCAATTTTAACTATTTCTTCACCATCATCCAAGTTAAACATAACAAAATGATGAATGATAATATCCATAGAAGGTTTTGATCCTTGTTGTGGTAAATTTATAGTTTCTACTAAGAGAGGAGACACATCGTTTATTACTTCTCTCAAGTTAGGATTTTTATTTTCAATGTTGTTCTCGTTATTCATATTTTTAGCAATAGCACAATTCCTACGTCTACGCTCTCTAACATTGTGATTTATTTTATTATGATTTTTATTTTTTGTAGGAGCGGTTGGATCAACCATAGGTTCCTTTTCTTCTTGTGAGGGAAGAATGGAAGAAACCATGGAAGTTTGTTTGACCACTTTCTCTTTTTCTTTATAAATTTTCTTAGGCGGCAGGTTAGGGCTTTTTCGGTTTTCTCTAGGTCACTTGTAGGAAATAGGTAAGGGTGTTTTTATGGATGGGTCTTGGTTTTCTAGAAGATTTTTAGGCTCAACATTATTTTTTTTAGGTGGTGGAGGCAAGTTTTCAAGGGATAGCCTAGTTATGCATTTTTCTTTGAAATTTTGGTAGGATATAAAAAGGAAATCTTCATGTTGTCCTATAGGTTCCATGGGCTCAAGCGAGAAATAGTCTAAGGAGAAATTTCCATCGGAATACGGGGGTCTAAAGCCACTATGGTTTGCGGTGAATATTTCATTGCTGACTGGAAACTTTAAGAACTTATGGACAATGAATGGAACCACATTCATGGATCAAATCCATTTTATCCTAGGTTCACACAAAATTGGTCCAAATTAGAGATGATATAGAATGATACATTTGATTTCTTCGGTCCTACTTGTAAAGGGAGTGTGAGCATGAGAAAAACCATCATGCATTTTGATCCATGATTTTGGTTTATCATATCTATCTTGAGTGAGTTCATGCACATATAAGATTTCTTCTATGATCACATTCTCTCCACATATAGGATCAATTTAAATCCCAAGAGTGGGCTTATTATTGATTCTATCGGCTATGTAAAGAGGACCATTCGGTACATATTTAATTATTTCATCTGAAGTGAAAGTAATGGCAATGGATTTTTGTTTATGAGGCTCGATGTCAACTAATCCTATCATTGTATCAATAGGAATTTGTTCATTAGTATCCATAGGATTTTGTTCAACATCATCCATAGTCTTTTTTTCTTGAGTTCTCATATGTTCATCATCTGCGTCAACATTCATCACATCAGGCTTAGTTTTGCTAGCCTTAACAAATTAAATATTATGGTTGGGCATAGGATTGGTAAATATTTGCAAGTTTTGGTTGCGATGAGCTGAAAAATTATTACCTTTGTCATTCAGACCTCCAATTAGGATATGATTGGAATCAATGAGGTCTTACACAAGATGTTTAAGATGCTTGCATTGATTTGTGTCATGTCCTTTTTGTTGGTGATAAGCACAATAGGCATTGTGTCTAAAGCTCAAAGGTAATGGTTTTCTAGGGTCAAGGGGTCAAATGGGAGGTAAGGTAAGCATGTTTTTGTTTAATAGTTGGGTCATAATATTGTGAAGGGTGTTCGGTAAGGGAGTAAATTATCTTTTCAGATCCCCAAATATATATAAGGATTACTCCTCTTTATAGTGGCTACTTGAGTATCAATGGGTTGGGTAGGTTGAGAGGTGGAATTCAGTTGAAGTAAACTCTTATGTTGTCTTTTGGAAGGTTGATAAGTGTTTTCATTTGAAGTTTCAAACTTTTCAAGACGAGTAGGGGTAGCTTTTGGTTGACTAGAACTTATAGAATTTTGATAATCTCGAAGGGTAGTGCATAGGTGCATGATGGAAGGAAATTTCATCATGGTGATCTTCTCCCTTATTTTGTTGTGCAATTTTTCTATGAACATATTTTAGAGGTGAGAATCAGGAGCCTTCACATTGATTTAGGAATAAAGCAACTGATAGCGTGAAATAAAGTCAGTGACTTTTTCACCTTCATTTTTCTTGCATCTCATCAAATCAGCCAATGTCATTTTTTGAACCATGTGTACCTGGAAATGATTAAAAAATCCCTCAACAAGTTCATTGAATGAACGAATTGAGTTATTCGATAATGCAAAAAACCAGTCCAAGGCCATGTCTTTCAAGGATCGGGGAAAGAGTTTAGCCAAAAGTTTGTCCTTAAGGATAAATTCACTACACAAAGTAGTGAAGGCATTAACATTATTAGTAGGATCTCCCTTTCCTCCATATTTCTCAAATCTAACGATCTTTATACCTTGTGGGATCGGGGTTCTCAATATCTCCAAGGATAATGGATTACTCATGACATAGAATGAAGGTGGACCATTTTGATTTTGATTTATGGTAGAAACTTCACATTGAAGGGATGAAAATATTTAAAAAAGGTGTTTAATTACATGATCATTGCTTATGGTGTGGGATGGAGGTGGTTAGATGAGATTCTAAATTTCTAGAGGCTGAAAGAGGAAACAAACAATAGAGAGAAGGATTCTGAAATGAAAAATATGAGAGGGACTAAGATGCTAGGAAGGGCATTTTAGTCCTAACAGAGATTTTTCTAGCAAAAACAAAAAATTCTAGCTTGATAACAACTTTCTCAAGTTTCCTATCCAAGGACCTAATATTTTAAAACAAAAAAAGATGCAAATGGATGCGAAGAAAAGAAGTGAATAAAAATAAATTGAATGCAAGATTGGAATGCAATTTTTCAGTTTTGAATGCTAACAATGCAATTAAGAGAATTAACAATGCACTTTTTAATTTTTCAATAAAATTACAAGAAAGTAAAAAAGAAACCGATATGCACTTTCACTAATGCAGAAAGAGGAAACCCTAAATGCAGTTTCACTAATGCAAGAAATCCTATATTCAATTTCACTAATGCAAAATACAATCTAGATCTAGGACTCTAAAGGACTCCAAATCAGAAAAGGAATAATGCTCAAACAAAGGCAAGTTCACCAAAATGATTAATAGGGAAAAAGGGAGAAAACTCTACATAGAACACCACTCCTTCTTCACCTAAATAGTTCAATTATGTCCTAATAACCCTAATAGGATTGACTATCAACCTATCAAGGTGATTCAATACACAATTAGGACTTAGGAGGGGGTTCTTTTTGGCTTTAAGGGGTTCACCACCAAGCAAATGCTTGGAAAACACAATGTGATATGCAAACCACCTAAAATGAGCTAAATGAGAGATGTAAATACTGAAAAATGAAAACCTCCAAGTTAGGGTATGTGTACTTGGGAAGCCTAGAGATGCAAATAGGATTTTGGAAATGTAAATAGGCTACCAAAATATGAATTGGAGGACTAAGACACCCAAAATGGCATTTTAGTCCTACTGTAATTTTTTGAGGCAAACATAGAATCTTCGGATGTTGGAACAGAATCCTGAAGAATCTCTAAATAAAATTTTGTGGAGGACTATGACACCCAAGATGGTGTTCTAGTCCTACTCTAAATTTGTAAAAATTCTGAATGTGGTCCTGAGCTCCCAGATCTGCAATTGCTTCCTCTCGAATCTCAAGTTCTAAAACAACCAAATTTGACCTGTAGATGAGTTTTTGTGAAGATGAAAACTTTGCAGTGCTACTTTTCAACTTTGAAAATTTTTCACTCCATGTGATCTTCAAGTCTTCAATGTAAATCTGCAAACACAAATAGGCAAGATGGAAAAACTTGTTGATTGTTAGTGAATGGGGTTTTGCCTTGGTCAAACCCCTTGTTGGTAATTAAGCCTTGAAATGAAATAGAAATGATGAAGGAAATGGTGACTGCACAACATGCAATTCTACAACTCATCGAACCCTTATAAAGGTTTTTAAGCTTGTGTGAAAGGGCTTCAATGGATATGGATCTTGAAATTCTTGATAGATCTTGAATTTCTTGCTTTCTTAGGTAAAAAATCTACATCACAAATGTTAGCACAACAACAAACATTTTTTGGATTAAACTATGGTCTTAGATTTTTATCGTAATGGTTCTTAATTAATTCTTAGAAATAGCTTCCTCAGTTCAACCTAAAGTGTCAATCCGGGAATGTAGGATTTTGAATTGTCTTGTGGCAATATGTTGAAGGGTTGCAATCGATAAACTAAGGTTTGATGGATTCAAACTAATGTAGTCTATTTTTGAGAAAAAAAATATGTTTTTTAGACTTCCTATCACATACTTGATAGGAACCCGTGAAGAAATGACCTTGCAACAAAGAAACAATCACTAGCACATAGCAAAACAAAATTTAAAATCTCTAACAAAACAAAAACCTTTCTGGAAATAAAATAACAGAATTAACTATGTAATAAACAAAAGTAAATTCTCTATGAGTTATGCTATTGAACATAGATATGCTTTCAATATTGATTAACTATTCGATTCTTCAATTATAGTTAATAGATTATGCAAACTAATAAGTATTGAACAAACCAACAAAGATTGAATACATTCATTAAGTAAACTAATAAGGATCCGATAACACAATAAACAATATGAAATGAATTGAATAATTGAAAAGAAACATACATTACCACACATAGAAATGAAAATATCACCAACAACCAGGGAAGTAGGCCCTACCTTCACTGGCTAATGAGTGATTAGAAGCTCACAATCACAAAATTATTCCATGCTACTTAGCATTCCTTCGAATTGCAACAAAAAATTATAAACACAGATTTAACACCAATATGTGATTTCTATTATCTCCATATATATCCCAGTTTCATCATACACACACATATATATATATCAACCATATTATCAGTAAGTAAATAAGTTTGTTTGTTCATTTGGCCTATCAACCACTCACAAACAAGAGTTTATGAAAAATGACAAAGGATTGCAAGCCACTTATAACGTTAAAACAAAGCATCCTAAACACAAATGATCGATCACTAACAAAGTCTTGCTAATTTCATTCCATCGATCTCCCAAGGTCCTCATGCTTGTAGTAGCTTCAACTTCCTCTCTAACTATCTCCTGCCATTTAGACACAAAACAATCAGAATTATCATGATTTTCAGTAATTTATTAATCCTAATTTATTTTCCATATTTTATTAAATATTAAGGTTCCTTCACCAAATGGTAACAAGAATATGGAAAAAGATAGAAGTAAAGAGGAAATTATAAGTTAAAAATAATAAAATATTCTACACTCATCATTTCCCCCTAGTTGGACAATTTGCATGTCCTCATGCAAAGGTTACGAACTAGGTAGAGCTGTGAGTTTCTATAAAATGCCTTTGAACTCATCGACCCATTGTTGATGTATTTCCTAAACCTTCTACTTGTGTTCCTGAATAAACATACGATAAACTATTACTCTATTAAGTTCACTCTTGAGTTCACCTATCTTTTTTTCTTGTGAATTGATAGTGGGATGATATTCTTGTAACAACCCACGTAAGGTCTGATTTTTTGTTTATACTTTAGCCAATTCAACTTCCAAATCCTCAAATTATTTTTTTGTCACACTTGGAGGATCTTCCTCCTCAAATTCCTCCTCAGATTCATGTCTTTCAGTCTGAATACTTTCATTCACATCATTAATCAATTTATTTATCTTCTCATCCTCATGTGGGTAAGAAGCAAATAGCTTGTCATGCTCTAGCTTCTCTTGTTATGTCTCATGGGCAATGCCTTCCTCCATGATTTGTGTTTGAAGATTATTATCAACATTGTCCATTGGTTCCTCTGAAATTTGTGCTTCTATCTCTGAGGTCACTACTTTTTCGGTCTCCTATTCCTGATTCATTTCTAGTGGTCTCATGAACCTAGCATCCTCTATTTTCTCTTGTTAATTTCCTATTGGCTCATTTTTTGGGTTAGTGCTAGGTGAATCTTCTGGAGACTCATTGGCTTTTTTCCTAGATTCTTGTTCTTTTTCCTTCTAGTGTTTTCCCCTCCTAAAATCCCTATGAAATTTCCCTAATTTCCTCATTACCTCAGACAAAACTTCTATTTCCTCATAACCCAACACACTACCAGTTACCTAGGCTAGGTTATCTAGCTTAGTTGAAACATCCAATTTTTTTTTTCCCTTCCTGTCACTAGATTGACCAGTGAGTGGTAGTTCCAAGGGATTTTTTTTTCTCGCGGCCCTTCTCATTTGGGGGTGAGAGTTTTGGCTTGCTGGAATTTGATGCAATTCACCTTGTGGTACTTCAGGTTGTTCTTCTTCCAAGTTTTGGAGTTTGTAGAGAGGATTCACTAGGGTTTCCTTTATTTTAATTTTCACTAGCCTTCTTAAGCGACCCATTAGAGATAGACTCTCCATCCAAATAATTGTCTTCGGAGGAACCCTCTATGAAAGATTCCTCTTCCTTAGAGGGTCTAGTATCCTCATCATCCTGAGAATGGACAAATGAATCAAAATCGCCAAGAGGAGACAATAACTTCAATTCTCAGTTTACCAATATTTTTATCAAACCATGGTGGGATAGATAATGGGGTTTACCAATTATCGCCTTTTTAAACATTAATTGTAGGGCATGATATAGAAAATATGGAATATTAATCATCAACCCTTGCTACAAATGCAACATTAATTTGAAATCTTGGGAAAAAACATATTGAAATATTCCTTCACATGAGATATAATGAATGATGTACCTGGCAACTTCCCTCCAATGTCCTGGTAAGGATTGTAATTTGGTGCCCTGCCTAGAAACCATTTCCAAAAATTCACTCCTCTACAAGAATTTTTTCTGCATTGGTTGTAACTGTGTAGACTACTTGTACTTCTTGGGAAAATATTGTTCTCCTTTCGGTGGAAGTCCAAAAAATTCAGCAATGGTTTCCATGGTAACTATATTCTAGCCCTCAAACAGTGGCCTTCTAGTTGCAAATATTGTGCATGAATTCTAGAACAATTTTCTCATCAAACCCTCTCAACCATTTGAAATAAACATCCCAATGGGCCTTCTTAAATTTTGCATATGCTTCGGCATGGATTTTTAAATTTTGCAGAGTGATGGGCTCATGATGCAAGCAGTGACCTTTTTCCATGTTCGTAAAAAATCACTGGAGCTCAATACCAGTTACTTGGACAAGTATGGTTTTGGTAAGGCGGTTTAATAGTAACAAATGCTAAATCCAGTAATTAATACTTAACAAAGAATAATGGTTAATATAGCAATGAGGAGTTAATACAAAAATAATAACAGACAAACCCTTGGAAGAAATGATGATAATGACAACCCTTCCCCCCAGCTGATTGTTTGAACTATCCATGGGGTAATGTGACATTTGGCAAAAGGAAACACAAAATATAAAATAAAAGAAGGAAAGAAGCTAAGAAAAACAAATTACCAATCACCACGAGTGAGAGAGAAATGTGACGAGCCTGAACAGGAAGCAGGTACGTCGCATGCCTTGAAATGATGGAATAGTATATGCTACAGGTGGAAGATCTATGAGGATGTGATAGGAAATAAGGTGGATGGAACAAGTTGTACAATGTACAACATGGATGATAGCCACTGAGAGAAAATCGTCAGATATAAACAGCTAAGCAGCAATGATGGAGAGAGACATGGTGGAATGGAGGAAGGATGCTTCCAAGTGGTCAAATGGGAGATAACAACATTAGGATAGGTAGGTAGAGCATCCATTGGTGAAAGAAGATAACCAATGAGGGTTGGCCATATAGTGATCAACCATGTGTGAAGAAAAATTGTTGAGGTCGTCAAAGTTATGTGAATGGACCATGGGACCAGCCATGGGGAATAAAAGTGAACACATCATAGTGGACACAAAAAGGATTCTAGAAAAGAGAAGATAGGAATGCAAGCTAGAAGATATGTGCAACAGTGCCTATTACCAAAAATGATAGGAAGGTAGAGTAATCCTAGTAATAGTTATTGGTTGTAAGCCACAAACAACCATTATGGCGTGAATGGTGGAATTGAGAATGGAGTTATGCAAAAACTAGCCAAAAACGGGGGATGATATGTATGGTGATAGGTTTGAAAACCATGGGCCAAGAAAACACCAACCAGCGGAGGCACCTAAGCAGAGGTTCCTAACAAGAAAAGGATAGGAATGGTGGTGCATGTGAAGGGAAGAAGGGAAATAATATCGCTAGGAGACATGAAATTACAATCCATGGTTATGAATAGGAGGTCAAAAGAAGATTCCGAATGAATGGAGTGAGGGACCCAAGCACCTGCAAATCAAAGTAAAATAGTTCCTGGCAGGAAAGTGATAGGAAGGTGGGGTGCCAACTCGTGAAGGGGTTTTTTTTCAATGACAATAGACCATTAGTTGCCTATTTTTCAATCTACCGCCACTTAGTGGCATCGAAAAATCAGTTTTCACCACCAAGGTTATTCAATGGGTAATGCTCGCTAGAGACCAATTTTTGAACATTAACCAGCCAACAATGCCCAAAATAGTTTTCATTGTTGGATCTTTTTTTTAATCTTATTGATCAATTTTGAAGGATGCCAAAAGGAACAACAATAAGTTCCTTTTCCACATCTAAAAAGAAAGGTTCTTTGGAAAGAGGCTTTTTGTACAATTTGAGGTGGTGACCATTGATAAGGAGAGTTCTTCTTTCGGATTCCACTATACAAAGATGAACAACACCATTGTCATACATAGTTTGAATCTCATAGGGACCAAGTCAACAAGTGTGTAATTTCCCTTTGAAGTCTTGGAACCGTGAGTCATAGAGTAAGGCCCAATCCCTAGGTTGGAATGATAGTTGTCGGATGTGACGGTCATTCCATAGAGCACGTTGTTTTTGAACAATCTTGGTGTGGAAGAGTGCTTCTCGATGCAATTCATCTAAGGAATGTAGTTGATCAATGCATGCCTTTTGTCCATCAGAAAGACTCATACCCAACTATAGTGCAGTGTAAAGATTTTTTATCTCAAACTCAATGGGAAGAACTGTCTTATTACCATAGACAAGTTCATAAGGGGTCAAACCAATGGTGGTCTTCCACGTGTTTTGATAGGCCCACATAGCTCTAGGGAGTCACATAACCCAATCATGCTTATGAAGAGCAACTTTCTTAGCAATAATATTCTCAATCTCCCTATTGGTGACTTCTACCTACCCATTGGCTTGAGGGTGATAAGGTGTAGACTTGCGATGGCGAATTTCATACTCACGAACCAAGGCAGAAATGAGCTCAGACGTAAATTTTGGTCCTTGATCCATGGTTATCTCTTACGACACACCAAACCTTGTGAAAATCTTGGAGTATAGGAAATATACTACTTTTGTATCTCTAGCATGATTTAGGGCTACCACTTTGACCCACTTGGTTACATAATCGGTACACACAAGGATGTATTCCTTATTTCTTGATGGTGGGTTGATTAGGCCAAGAAAATCAAGGCCCCACTTCTCAAATGGCTCTAAGTATAATTGTGAGTGTAAGGGAATCTCACTAGAGCATGTAGGGTGGCCCATATGCTAACACTTGTTGCAATGATGAACATAGCATTTATAATCCTTGTGGATTGTAGCCTAATAGTAGCCTACAATGAGAATCTTTTGAGTGGTCCTTTGAGCATAAAAAATTCATCTACATGGTTTTGTGTGGCATGCACGAAGTATATCGAAGGCATCATCTTCAAGTACACAATATTGCATGATATTGTCAATTCCAGTATGGAAGAGCAATTCATTGATCTATTTGTACTGTCCACTGAGTCCAACCAACTTTCGTTGTTCCCTCAGAGAGAAATGTGGTGGGAACTTGCATGTAACCAAATAGTTTGCAATATCAGTGAGCCATGGCCTCTTTTTTGATATGGAAAAGAGGTGCTCATCTGGAAATGCATCATCAATTGGAGTAGTCTCATCTTTTGGCTGTTGTAACCTAGATAAAAAATTTGCAACCAAATTTTCTTGACCAGGCTTATCAAGTATATTTATATCAAATTTTTGAAGTAGAAGCAACCATCTAATAACTCTACCAATTACAATAGGTTTATTCATTAAAAACTAAATTATCAAATGATTTGTGTTGAAAAATACTTTATAACCAGTAATATAATGATGAAACTTATTAATTGTATACACAATAGCTAAAAACTCTTTTTTAGTTACCGTGTAGTTTACCTCAACTCCTATGAAGTTCTTGCTAATGTACTAGATGGAATAGAATATATTATCATCTTTTTGTCCAAGAATAACTCCCATTGAACAATATGAGGCATCAGTGTGAATATGAAATGGTAGTTCCCATTTTGGACCTCTAAGGGCTAGAGTGGTTACAAGTTTTATCTCGATGGCCTCAAAGGATTCTTGACACTCAGGTGTCTAAGAGAAAGCAACGTCTTTAGCTAATAAGTAGAACAAGGGAGAGACAATCTTTCTGAAATTTTGGATAAATCTTCGTTAATACCCTGCATGACCAAGAAAACTATGAACATATTTTTGGCTAGAGGGTGTAGGAAAGTCTTGAATAACTTGGATACCTTTAGAGGAGATGTAATGTCCAAGCACTATCCCTTTTTTCATAAGCATATGGCACTTTTCATTACTTAATGACAAGTTGGTATCTATACAATGCCTAAGTACCTTTTCTAAATTTGTTTTATCCTCTTCATAAGTATTACCATTGATAGTAAAATCGTCCATATACGCCTCAACACAATCATTTACAAGATCCAAAAAAATCCTCAAAATTGCTCTTTGAAAAGTGGCAAGGGCATTACATAAACCAAACGGCAAGATGCTATAGGAAAAGGTGCCCCAAGGGCAAGTGAAAGTGGTCATGTCCTGATCCTCTAGTGCTATATGAATCTGGTTCTAACCATTGAACTCATCCAAAAAAGAGAAGAACTTCTTACCTACAAGAGTGTCCAATACTTGATCAATAAATGGTAATGAAAAATGATCCTTCTTAGTAGCTTTATATAATGCTCTACAATCAACACAAATTCTTCACTTACCATTTTTCTTAAGAACCATGTAACTAAAGGAAAACCCACTAACTATGTGAAATAGGATATATAAACCTGATATTTGACAATTTTTGTAACTCCTCCTTAACTATTTCATGCAAGGCAGGGTTGAGTCGACATTGTGATTGCATAATTGGATGACTACCTTCTTTAATGTAAATATGGTGGGTGTAGGTGTCAGGATGAATGCCACACATGTCTTGGTATTCCCAAGTGAATGCATCTTTGTTTTTTCTAAGCATGGTGATAAGGTCTTGGATTTGTTCAGGGGTTAAATTTGGATTAATATTAAGTGTGCGGTTAGGTGAAATTTCCATAGCTTCTGATTGTGTAGGTGAGTTAATGGCTAATATTTGGGAGGTGGATGGAATATCACTCAAATTTGCAGAAGATAAGAATGAACCATACAATAAATTATGGGGAAACAACTGATGCAATGTGATAAAGTGTTGGATAGATCATGAACTACCCACCAACAAAAAGTTCCCAAAAGGACATTGAGTATTTATACCTGAATGGAGGACCATGCTTTCAAAAATTTCATTAAACGTATACCTGTTTGAAGGAATTTAACCAGAACATTATCCTTTGTAGCTTCCTCCATATCTAAGGCTTTATCAATTGTCAAAATTGGTAATGACTCATCTAAGTCACTATCAATCCAAATTGGGTCCTCTATCTCTAACAAAGGTTGCATTGGCGGGTATATAGTCAATTGTTTCTTGTGCTCACCATTATAAATGAGCATTTTCCTTGATCAAAAATTGATAAATGCATCTATAGCTACTAACCAAGGTCATCCCAAAATCAAGGGGTATCCCCCCAACTTAATTTTTGGCTAGAAAATCACAAAGTCAATTGGGTATTCCTACGAATCAATAGAAAGGATTACATCTTCAATCATACCTTTGGGCTTGACCAAAGATCAATCTGCCATTTGAAGAACTATAGGAGTAGGTCTAAGTCCCTCTAATGAGAGTATTTCCATTTTTTGATTTGTCATAACATTAAGTGTAGCACCCAAATCCACAAGGGTATTAGGAATACTTACTTTATCGATAGATGACTTAATGATAGGACTCCCTAGATCTGAGTACTTTGGAATGGTTATGTTCCCGAGCATAAGATCTACCAAATTTCCAATGAATTGGATGGTCTTCGAGTCTTGCTTCTTCTTCTTCTTTCGAGTACATAGATCTTGAACTATTTTGTATAGACAAGGATGTCCTTGATATCCTACAACAAAGGAATCTTGATGTTAACATTGCATAGCTGATTAACAAGATCAAAATCTAGTTGAGAGACCTCCCTTTGTATTGGTTCAAACTTAAATCATTTGGGAAAGGGAGGTTCTTTGGTTGGCTCTACTTTTGTCTCTTCATTGATTTCTGTAATGGTGGGCCCTTGAAGATCCTTCCCCGACCTTAACTGAACTCCATCTAGTTCTATTGTATTTATAGGATAGGTGGGGTAACCTATTGCCTCATTATTATACATGGGTTGGGTTACCTTATTGTTGGGGTTTAGATTTGGTTGGGTTGGCATTGATGTAGGTCTTGGTGGTTGTGTTGGATGGTTTGCTGGATTGATGGACTAAGCGGCTGATGATGGAAGGGCCAGAAGAATTCTTTGTGATTGTTGGTATGGGTTGATCATAGGAGGAGGTGGAAATTGTGATTATGACAAAAATGGTTGTTTTTGGTATGGTGACGGTTGTGGTGATTGTGGCCTCCATGCCTATTGCCACAAATGTGAAGTATATTGATATTTTGGAATCCATTGAGGGTATGGGGGTTGTTGCCAACCCCATACCATCTTGGTTGATAATAATTGGATTGGCTAGATCAAGGGGAAAGATAATCATCCGTCATGCTAGAGTTCATTACTCAGGGTGGAAAAGGTGACCTAGGGGCCATGTAATAAATGGGTTCCTCAGAATATTCTATTTCAGGCACATCTACAGGAAGAGGCCTCAAGATAGAACTCCTATTGAATTCTTTTAGGGATGAGATGTTTGTCCTATTTTATGGGAAATCCTCACTACCATGTCTCTTGTGACACGTTGGACAAAACACGGCCAAGGCCTTCTCAGCTTCCTATAAAAGTGTCTATTTGTTTACCCATATGAGTCAAAAAAAAAAATTTAAGATCCTCAAATAAATTTCCTATTTCACACTTCATTATACCCATCGCATTGCTTGCGGTATAAGGCTTACTTGGATAGTTCCTTCTTGAATGATGAGACCTTGAATAGTTCCTGAAAATATCACAAATATTGTCAAATCCCATTTTGGAGATATTCCCTTTTCCTTTTAAATTTAATTCTTTCATAACATCATCTCTTATCCCCCTAAGAAACAACATTTTAATAGCATCATCATTTATTCCCTATTAGCTAGACTGTTGAAGACTAAACATGAAGCATTCAAGGTAGTCCTCCATGAACTCATCTTCCTTTTGAGTCATGCGGAAAATTTCATCTCAAACTCCTTTGTTTTGCAATATTCTTGGTACTTGGTCAAGAATAATTCCTTCATGACTTCCCACATTCTGATGTTCCTAAGGTTCATAAATGATCATAGGGTGGCATCCTTTAATGTAGCTGGAAATAGTTTGAGTTTTTGTGTGTCGCTTTGGTAATCATAGTTGTGGCACAACACATCAAATTCAAACAAAAACATGTCAGGATCCTCAATCGAAAGACCGCGAAAAAATAGGCAAAGTAGAATGAGGAATGTTCTTCATAGGAGCATCTTGTTCAAGATGTGTGATTGGAAACTCAAAGGTAATCGGATTATTGTTGGCCAATGCCCTATTATGATTATTGTTGTTATTGTTGTTGTCATTAATGTTGTTGTTGTTATTATTGTTCGGATCCATACTTCTTATGCCCAAGTGGTAAAATAGGTTTCAAATGGCTCTTGGGTTTCTGAAAATGGGCCAGCTTTAGTCTTGTAAGACTCTTGGAAGAATTTTTCAACCTTTTTGTGTAATATCTCGGAAGAGCTTGGATGAGTACCTACGGGAATCTCAACAATAGTGGTATCAATAGCACACTTCTCGAGATCAGGTTCGGGTAATTATAATGATTGCAACTTACTTTTCATTTTTTCCTAAGTTGAGCTACTTCCTTCAACGGATGGTTTTGACTTATTTTGTAATTCTAGTGTTTCCTAAATGCATGTTTTTGATTTTTTTTTAGGATTTTCGGGTTGTGAAGTACTTCCTTTTTCTTTTCTAATGAGTCTTCCTCTAATATCCCTACTATGATTCATGCACCTAAATGAATTATGACAAATAAAACTAAGGGTAGTTATCCAAATGAGGTCGACTATCGTGTGGACTTTCTCCTTAGCGCTATGCCCTAGCTCAGTTTACTAGAAATGTAGGCCTTTAACACCGTTCCTAGCCAAAATGGTTGGATTAAACTATGGTCTTAGATTTTTCTAGTAATGGTTATGAATTAACTCTTAGAAATAGCTTCCTCAGTTCACGCTAAAGTGTCAATTCGGGAATGTAGGCTTTTGAACCGTGTTGTGGAAATATGTCAAAGGGCTGCAATCGATAAACTAAGGTTTGATGGATGAAAACTAATATAATATGTTTTTGAGTAGAAATCTGGTTTGCAGACTTCCTGTCACATATGTGATAGGTACGTGTGAAGAAATGACCCTGCAACAAAGAACTGATCATTGGCACATAGCAAATTGGAATTGAAAATCTCTAACAAAACAAAAACCTTTTTGGAAATAAAATAACAAAATTAACTATCCAATAAACAAAAGTAAATTCTCTATGAGTTATGCTATTGAACATAGATATGCTTTCAATCTCTATTAACTATTTGAATCTTCATTTACAGATAATAGATTATGCAAACTAATAAGTATTGAACAAGCCAATAGAGACTGAATACATTCATTAAGTAAACTAATAAGGATTAGATAACACAATAAACAATATGAAACAAATTGAATAATTACGAAGAAACATACATTACCACACATAGAAATGAAAAGATCACCAGCAATCGGGGAAGTGGGCCCTGCCTTCATTGGCTATTGAGTGATTAGAAGTTCACAGTCACAAAATTATTCCATGCTACTTAGCATTCCTTCGAATTGCAACAACAAATTATAAATACAGATTTAACACCAATATGTGATTTCTATTATCTCCATATATATCCCAGTTTCATCATTCACACACATATATATATACCGATCATATTATCAGTAAGTAAATAAATTTATTTGTTCCTTTGGCCTACCGGCTACTCACAAACAAAGAGTTTATGAAAAATGACAAAGGGCCGCAAGCCAATTATAATGTTAAAATAAAGCATCCTAAACAAAAATGATTGGTCACTAACAAAGTCTTGCTAATTTTATTCTACCAATCTCCTAAGGTCTTCATGCTTGTAGCAGCTTCAAATTCCTCTCTAACTATCTCTTGCCATTTGGACATGAAACAATCAAAATTATCATGATTTTCATTCATTTATCAATCCTAATTTTTTTTCCATATTTTATTAAATATTAAGGTTCCTTCATAAAATGGTGATAGGAATATGGACAAAGACAAAGAGGAAATTATAAGGTAAAAATAATGAAATATTCTACACTCATCACACATGATGCAAGAAAATATTTTGACATGATGCTTGAACCTGTATGATGGCTCCAAATGCTTGATAGATTGCTCTTGATTGCTCTTCATCTCATAAATTTTCCTTAGGAATGAATGCTCAAGTTGCTAGGATGAAAATGAATGAATGAACTTGTATTTATACTTATCTATGCTTAATATTCCAAAATTGTATCACACCAAGCTGACATATGAATTCATTAAATGAAGGAGGTTAAATCTCACCAAAATTTGAATTTAAATCTTGAAAATGACTCAAGGAGGACTAAGATGCCATAGGTGTCGTCTTAGTCCCAAGTGATGAAACTTGGGGCATAGACACCAAAAAGAGGCCCAAATAAGATACCTCAAAATTAGGGTCTTGAGAACTCAGGGGGACAAAGACACCCTTAGTGACATTTTTAGTCCCAACTAGAAATTGAGGACACACTAATCAGAATCATTAGGAGATCACTTATGCATTGGAGAATGTTAGGATTAACCAAAAAAATATGTCATTCATAGGGATTGTGGACATAAAATAGAGCCAATTAAGCCATAAAGAAGGATAAATAAAGCAAGGTAGGCCCAAACAAGTGTGAAAATGCAAGGGTATACATTTTACTACACTACATCTTCCGAAAGATATCAAAAATTATTACATACTTAGTTTCCAAGCATGAACTTTTGCTCAATAACTCACAATCATGACTACATGAATCTTCCCTTCCCTAATTCATATGTAATAATCTTTCCTTTCATGATCAAGTATTTTTGTCTACCTCTTTCAAATATTATTGATAATAACAAACTGATCTTCCAAAATAATATGAATAAAATTTTTGTCAAAAACATTTTTCTCTTAATAGTCTAAATCATTTATCCTTTCCAATACCTTCCACTTAATAATTCCAATCATTCTACCTTTGTGGTCATGGAGTATAATACTTCTGTTAGAATTCTCTCCTTTTGGGTATACAACGTTAAACTTTGTTGAAAAAGGGTACTTATTTGAGTACATTTATTTTCCCACTTCCCCCCTTAGTGTTTCCAAGACTTTAGATCAACTTAAAGATGAACTCTTTAACAACCATTCACTCTCTCCAAATTGAATTGATTTATCATTCCTTGTTGTTGGATTTTGATAGTTGATTTATTAATACTTTCCTTTCTTACCCCCCATGGTATACCTTGAATATACTTTTTTGTTTCCAAAATTGAATTCATTATCACCTTCTAGTATCTCAAAATCAATAGTTGGACTCACTACAATTATATCTAATGAATAATCAACAACTTTATAAGCTAAGAGGTACTCTAATATTTCATCTCAATTCTCCTTTCCATTTATACTAATATCCTCTTAACCATAGTGAAAGAATATCTTGTATTTGCAAATCCCCATTTTTTGATGTGTTAAATTAGCTTGCCTGTGGATCCCTTATGAAAAATGTGTCTTCACCTTAGTGTGTTGTTTATGAATTATTATTTTCATTTTGAAACAATATCTCTCCATATCCAATTTTTTTTTGGAACCTCAAAACATAAGTTTACTTTTGTTGACAAGTTAGTAAGTTCAATTTTCACTTCAACCAAACTATGTCCTAATTGAACCCTTGTCGGACTAGTCTTATTTACTTTTAAAGTTTCTAACTTTTAATCATCTTTCTAAGTAATTTCATCCAAGTTCTTGGTAATTTCCTTTTCTAATAACTTTAGGCACCCTAAGGTTTTTTGGTGTCTTTTCCCTATTTTAATCAAAACCCCAATTTAACCTTGTCTATTTTGGTTGATGGAATCATGTTAGCTTTCATCTTCCCATTTTAAGTTATTTCCCTTTACTGACCAATCTGGTTTCTAACCTTTATTCTAGGGTGCTAACTCTTCACTCTTGGTTCCAATTATCATTGCAATATTTTAACCTTATATTGAATTAGTTCTGTCAAGAATTATCATGCTTCCTAGATACCTCTCTAGTTGATTTTGATTCAAAAAACATTGACTTCCTACTTCGATTGAAGTTTCTAATTATGCTATCAATTAGTTCTTTTTCAATAATGCATACTCATAGTTTCATATTATCCCTATTTGATCCACAATCCTAGACTTTTTGCAATTACTGGTTGTTATTAATAAGGGGAATTACTTCAATTCTTCCAATCCCTTAGAGTCATTTAAACAATTTAGTAGGATAAATGTACCCATCGATAATTCCCATAACCTTCCTACCCAAATTGGTTAAATAATCTTCTGCAATCCAAAGGTATATCTTAATGAGTTTTTGATTTAGGAGTTTCCAACTCCAGGGACGATTCTTTCTTAGTCCCAAACTTAAACAAGTTTTTAGGAATCTTAACTTTCCTTTTTGTTTCCCCTTTGTTCTTTTCCTCTTGTCATCTTGGCATAAAAACCTTTCATCCATTATCTTCCGATAGGATTTATACATTACTTACATAATGAGCCCATAGGTTCCAGTGTTGAACCTAATAGCTCTGATACCACGTGTAAAATGCCCATTGTTCTACCCAATAATTTCACTATGATTTTAACCTTAAGAAATAAACTATGATGCCAACACTTAGCAATAAAAGAATTATTTTCATAAATAAGAATAATATGCACATTTGAAAAAAACATCATTCTAAACTTTCTCATTGCATTCCAACAAAGTATTACAACTTTCCAATGTATTGATTTCATAATACATAATTTCATGATAATATTTCTCTTTTACAATTTTTCATAGAAATGGATACATAAATACTTACATATCTTCCATGAGCTCACTGGCACTAGATATACAAATGGTCTAAGTGTCCTCCATCAAATCTTTCTCACCTAGTGATGAGGAGAAGAATCACTCAAGCGCTTTTCTATCAACCACAGACTCACTATGGTCCCTCGCACATATACCTAAATGGTAAGATGGCCCTCCCTTCAACGAAGAGATTGGTTTTGTAACCTCATAATAAAAATGACCTTCCCTAAGCTTGGTGTTGTTTCCTGCAAATCTAGATTTGTCACACAATGGCTATAACCTATCATATGACATTACCAACCTATTATGTAAACTTGGATCATAGTGAATTGATAGTATAAACAAAGGAAACTTACACTATTTTTTCCAAATTATTCATCACCCCTAATTTGGAATGGATTTCATATACTTCACCCACCTTCCTATCTCAATTTGTATTGGCCATTCATAGCCTATGCATAGGCTATCCCTTTATGCCATGTAGTAACCTTAACCCTAGGAATAACCTATTAATAGCTCATATAAGAAGTAAGTGATGTCATAACATCTTGAATAGCTAGGCTACACCCTTTCCAATGGATTAACCTTACGATATTCATAATGTCACAATCATTAAATGACTCTATTTTAAAAGCACAATCTCAACAATAATTAACTCCATTCAAGAGTAAATCTTAATAATAAATGACTCTCATCAAAAGTATAATCTCATCAATAAACAACTCAATCAAAATATAGTCCTAACAATCAAATGATCAACTAGATCATATAGGTTGATCCCAACTTATTTGGTTTAATCAATAATCAAATAAATAACCCTACCAAATACGATATTCTCAACCTAGGGTTTCAATCAAAATTAAAGTAATGTTCAAGTGAACATGATTCAATCATAAAAAAATATCTTTTTAAATACCTCAAATATTCACATGTTTACTACATTTGTATATCATCTGGAGGACATTATCAAGTTGTGAGGAATTGGTGCATCTACATCCATTCCTCTCACAATATGGTTTTGGGTTACCGAAATGTGAGTCCTCTTTTAGAATTTCGTGAATAGGAATAGACTCTAATTTAAAATAAGAAAATAGCATAACTAGAAGATGCAAATCTCAACCCTATTGTCGAATACTGATATAACCTTCAATTTTATACCCTAACCCTAGGGAAAGAATCTCTTCCTACTTTCTAGAAGAAATAAATAATCAATCAAGGTTATCTATCAAGGTTTGCATAACATTGCTACCTAACAATGATGACATTTTTTCATGCCATCATTCCCTTTGTCTTACCAACCTTATTGTCCATGAAGGTTTACCTAGCATTAAAGCACTTCAAATTAATACAATATTGTGTTCAACGGCTAAGCAACAACTATATAATATTAACTTATATAGTTCATAGTAACCACTTAAACATTCATAATCCAATGTATATAGTATATGCATATAACTCTCTATCCGGGTTTACTAACAACTAGACTTATCAAGAATCTTTCATACTTATCCAAAGAAGATGATAACCAAATTCATGATAGAACAACTAAATTACTTTTCAAACAAGACAAACAAAGCCATACAATCATTTTTAAACATAAAATGCATAAAAGAGTAGAATTCAACATGCCTGTATATGTAAGCTTCGAAAGATCAAACTGGATTCCTAGCTTAGCCTTCTCCATAATCAACAAGAAATTCTCAACTATCTCTCTTCCACTCACCAAATCTTAAACTCAAAAATCCTCTCACAAACTCTCACACTCAGAAAAATAGAATAACAACTTAGAAATAAGCATCAAGAGTGCATAATGCATCCCATTTGAGGGATAAAGAATATCTATTTATACAAAAATGTGAGCAACTACAGGCTAGAAATAAGCTCTCAAAGATGACACTTCTCAATCAAAAGGGTTTGACTCAACAGGGTGATCCCATGATAGTGGTTTACACTTTCTGGGAGATCTTGATTTTTGTTGAAATAACATATTTTTAGAAAATATAATTATTTAAGCCTTGAAAAGTTCCATTTAAAGGATTCTAATTGAAGAGGGTTTGGTCAAACCACCTTATATCAAAACCCCTTGGATAGAACCCCACTAGTTTTAAACCATACCTATAACAGAGTCTCATTTACACCTATTAAAATGCTAATTAAAAATAAATTTTGATTCACCTTTTGGGGGATCAAATGAATTCATTTAAACTTTATTTTTTTAAAGTATGTAGTCCTTATTATAAGCTTCTCAAAAAGTATAATTTTAAATAAATTTAATTTAATTATTATATTTATTTTTAATTTCTTGTGAATGTAGTTTTTCACCAAAAATCAAGCTCTATGTTCTACACATGTGGAAAACAGTAGATTATCAAAAAAAAAAAAAATAATCAGTGCTCTAGACATTGATGTCCATGATCCAACAAAAAAAAGAAGAATTTTGATAGATACAAAAAAAGCTATGTTTTAGCTAGTAAATCATGTCTAAATTGTAACTGGTTTGACTTTGAAACTTAATTAAGAAAAATTATTCAATGAAATGCTATGAAACTAATTCCATGCACTATATATCATAGTTACAAATCTAAATTCGAAAAAAAAAAAAAATTACCTTCATAGAAAAAAAGTTATGTGTTAGCTAGTAACGTCACTCTTTAAAAATGGTGTTTATTGTTAAAAACTAGTTTTCAAAGGAGATGGAAAAATAAGTGCAATCGGATTCCAAAAATTTTGAAAAAAATATATTTAGAATCTACAGAAAAATGTCACAAATCACTATTTTGCATCATCTTCAAATTCCTCACGGTTTAGCCACTATAGGTGCTCGAAAGTGAAGATTTAGTTAAAAAAAATCAATTCAATGTCTAGTTTGGCTAAAAATTATAAACCAATATTGTGAGATCACCCAACAACAACAAGAAAAGGTGGCAACTAAAAATATTATATAGTAAACACATGCACAACTAGATTTCACCATAAAGAATAACATTAAAAAATGCACGGTTAATGTTTCCACAGGTCGACACATTTTAGCCAGATTCTCATTTGACTATTTCTCACATTCCAATTTGCTTCATATGCTAGAATTTATATTAGAGATTAGACTTCTATATGGTTTTCACTATTCATAGTTTGGCGGCACACAAAACATCACATGCCCTATTCCTTTGGGTTGCTATTTGGAAAATACCAAGTCAAAGTTCTTGTACGTTGGTTATTCTCTTTGCCTTTATATTTTGACTTAGTCTTGAGAAAACATTTCAAAACTTGGTTCTATTCGCACACCCCTTATCTTATGTGTTGCTCATAACATGTTCAAACAATATTTAATTCATATGCATTATCATTTAATTTATGTACAGTCTCTTATTTATTGCACTTTAAGTTTTGAAAACACTCTAACATAAATATATAACACTATATATCAAGCGCTATATGTAACGTATGGGTTTCATATTATTGTCACAATTTAGATTTATCAACATTTTCTCTTGAAGGTAAAAGTAGCTTAGTAATGATGAAATGGTGTGTAACACGGGTGAACCATTGATCTTAAATATTACCATATCATATATAGCTAATATTATAAATATTCTTATTTAGATTTATGCTTTACATTTTTTACTATAGTCAATGAAGTAAATTTTTTAATTGTAAGGCATACTTGGGGATAGATCTTTCTCTATATCTTTGTTAGTGATATATTCTTCGAATTTTTAGATGCATAGGATATAATTTATTTAAAGGCCTAGCATATTATTTTTTATCTTTTTAATTGTCCTATAACTAACCTCAAGGTTGAATCTCCTAGGTTTAGTAGAGGCCACAAAAGAAGAAGATATACTATCTCTTATGAATTGGTCAATTATTGTGTACTATCTAATCATGAGCTCCAATTCATCATCCTAGGTTGCTATTTCCTTAGACTTAGTATTTGTGTCTACTATCTAGGATTTATGGAGCTATAGTTTTGGTCACTATAACTTAAGTAATAATTCAACACTTTAATATAGATAAAATACACCATTTTTAGCTAAATAAATAACTTAAAGCCAAAAATCCAAGTTTTCATGGGAATAAGTATAACGATTTTCCAAGATATATGGTAATTTGGACAATTTCATAAGTGTATGGAAAATAAATACAAGGGAGTGATTAACACATAGAAGCACAAATAGAGCTTGATAAAGGGAAATGGGTCCCATTAACACTTTCATATTTTTTATTAACACAAAAGGCCAAAAGATGACAAAAAGCTAAAAATTGGGCCTGACAAGAACTAGTGTGAACATTTCCTTAGAGGAATCCCCTCTTGGAGATTTTTGGAACTAATGGGCTTCTCTCAAGTTTACATAGATAACTTTGTGTCTCTATTTTTATTTAATAATTATAAAATGTGTAAATAATTTATTATTTATTGTTATTAATATAAACATGATTCGGTTATTTGTAATTAATAAATATAATTTATATTTGGATTATATATCCATACCTCATGGAATTAGTTTAGGTTTTTTACTTTATAAGAGTTTTTCTAAATTTTTATATTTTTTATGAATAAGGTCTTATTAATTTTTATAAACTAAAAAGAGAACAAAACAATATTAAAAAAGAAAGTGCTATTGGTAAAAGACACACCCTCAAAGTCTAAGTGGGACCTAAGTACAAGAAAAATATGAAAAAATTCTAAGTAATGTTAAGCCCAAACAAAAACAAAAAAACAAATTTGTGCTTTGAGAGCAACATGACTAGTGGGGGGTCATTATTTGGTTTTCAGAAATGTGTATTTATAGATTATTAGTTCCTCCATAATTTGTATCATTACATAGTTGCAAGACTACTCTCCCTAGTTTAATGGATGGCATACTTTAGTCATCTATTATTACTGCTTGAATTATGTCCATGGCAATAAGTGTTCTTGGGTTGTTCTTCCTCTCTAGAACTTTTTTATATGCTATTGTTTGAATAGTGAAAAGTAGCATATTCTCAAACATGTCTCGCTTTTCCATATGGTGAGGAATTATAAAAAAAAATCTTAAAACTTATGAAAATTTTCCCTAGCCTCTTCCATACCTTTTTCATGTGTATGTGTCATCCTTTAAGTTTTATTCCACTCCTATCTCAAACTCAAAATTTCTTAAATATCTATTTTCACCAAACCATGTGTAGTGGGTATAACCTTTCCAATCTATCACTTGACTAAAAAAATTAAAGTTGTGGGCATTTTTAACCTACTCTAATATTAATTTAATTTATATATTGAGTGAGGTACTACTAAACAACTCACAAGGAACTTACTAGATCTATATGTGACTTCTCACAAACACCCCTTAAACATGTGTTGTTAGCGGACCATGAGAAATATTTCCACTTAACATACAAGTGTTTATATGCATAGATTATCAAAAGGAACATACATTTATATGAAACACCAATAAGAGAATACATGGAAATGACTACGAACTTAGAGAAACCATAAGCAAGGGAAAATTCCAACAAGAGGGAAAAAATCATTCATCTCCACTATCAACCAATTATATACAATGTATATTAAGGCTATAGTACAACCAACAAATCTCCAAAACCATGCACAAGAGTTTGTACAACCTACAAAGGATAATGCTACTCTAAGAACCTACTCAATAGTAACAAAAACCTATAAAACCTTGGCTCCAAGAGGGTAAATATGAGTACCAACCATTGTTGCATGTTCAAATCGAGGTAATATAGACCAATGCCAAAAAGTTAAATTGAATAGTCAAAATCCTTCACATTCCAACCCTATTCTTCTCATGTAGAAAATTAGTCAATTCTACCTTTGGGTAAATGTGTATTCGTTTGATGATGGAAAATTTATCAAGGTATTCATAAAATTCACCTCAATATTTCCTATGATTATCAAGGTAGATTTGCATTCACTATGGTGTATGGTGAATTCATCGCATGTGCCAATTCTGTCAAAAATTAAAAAACAATGTCCTTATACTTACACACAAGTTTGTCATCTTCTCTAGGTTTTTCCACATAATCCCAAGTCTTCAACAACCCTCTATACAATTTCATGGTGCTCCAACGAAAAAATGTCAAATCCCTTGTGAAGGAACTCTTGAAACTAGCCTTTCTTTGACTAAATGGAGAAAAATATGATCATTTGATTATAACAAGGATTCATTTTGTAGATCGTTGTTTATATTCTAGAGATGGTGAGCTTGTTAACACCCACAATTTATTGTTCCATGATAATGCTAAGATATTGTATATATTATATCTAAATATTAAGTCACATTTAAGTTCAAAAAACTATAAATTTATTCACACTTACATTTACGTAATTATTCTTAAACATCAAATAATTCAATAATTAAAAAAAACAATTTGCTAATAAAAATAAAACAATTATTTATTATTTTTATATATAAATAAAATATAAAATTACTATTAATTGTTTAATCATTAAATCTTTTTAGCCAACGTAAATAGATCAATTTGATGGAGAAGCTAATAATAACTGTTTTGAATCGGTAGATCCTGGGGATATTGATTTCTTATAAAGATTGAAGATCTCTCTCTAGGAAATAAGTAAAAACATACAACAAATTTGAGATGAAACGCAGAATCCAGATCTGCAATGGAAGAAACGAAGCCGTAATGGAATGAATCTAAGCTTAGACAAGAAAGAACACCGAACACCATCGATATCTCCTCTAAACTAAATATAATCCGCCCAAGATGAAAATGTCTCGTCGACTGTATCCATATGAACAGAAAACATACAAAAGTGGCGGTTGAGGACACGAGACAAGTCGTTAGAAACACAAACAAAAGCCCCGTTGATAACCAGAAAAACACATATTTACTCTTTTTTCTTCCACTCGAACGCAATATTAAATAGCTGTGCCCTATTCTTATTTGTCTACTTTCAGAGCCTCTCCTGCTTATAAGCTCTTCTTCTTCTTCCTTGTTGTCTCTCTCCATCCAGAGCTTTAATCATTATCAGAGCTGCTTCCAGCTTCTTACATGGCTTCAGCAGCAGCAGCAGCAGCATCGTATTCTTTTCCTTCTTCTTCTAAAACTAACGTGTACAAAGCCCATTCTTCAGATTCCAAATGGCTTTGTAGGAAGCTCAAAACCAGGGACTCCCATGGTGGTTTTAAGAGACATAACCGCCGTTACTCTACGGTCGTATGTGAAGGAGGAGCAAAGACCGTGGTGGTTGGTTTAGCGGCCGATTCAGGCTGCGGAAAGAGCACCTTCATGCGCCGCCTGTTAAGTGTTCTTGGAGGCTCTCCTTCTTCTCCTCGGCCTGTTAATCCCCATTCAAATACACTTATAAGCAACGACGCCACGGTCATCAGCCTCGATGACTACCACTTGCTTGATAGGAGGCAGACGAAAGAGGATGGAATAACCGCACTTAATCCCAGGGCTAATAATTTTGATCTCATGTACACCCATGTTAAAGCATTGAAAGAAGGCCTTCCCGTTATGAAACCCGTTTATAATCATTTCACTGGCCTTTTAGATCCGCCCGAGTGCATTACTCCCCCAAAGATCCTCATAATCGAAGGATTGCATCCCCTGTAAGTGCATATTACTATTTCAAAATAGATTTGCGTGTTTTTTCTTTCATCATAATAATCACTGTTTTGTTGGTGGGATCGGTGAAGTGAAGTCTAAAGCAGTAAATATTTTTTTAAATCAAAAAATCCTACATAATGAAAGACCCTATGGAATATAGTGTCAAGAAAAGGTATCATTTATGAAAGATATGTTGGTATTATAAATTGTTATCAACAAATCAGTTGTGATATTGTTATCAAGATTCAAGTGTAATTCTACGAGTCAAATTCATTGATCCATGTTTCATGAATAGTGGGATGGGTGATCTCCCAAAAAGTCTCAGTGTTTCATCTATATGAGCATCACCTAGATGCGATGAGTGCTGAATGGATCATTCATTATCATAAAAGAAGGGTTCTTGTGAACTAATACTCATGAAACATGGATCAATGAGTTTGACTCATAAAACTACAGGTTGAATCTTGATAACAATATCACATTTTGACATGTTGTGGAAAATATCTCCTTCTTATCAACAAACTAGTTATTTCGTGGTTAATAGAATTTTTTTTTTTTTTTTGCTTACAGGTATGACGCTTGAGTACGCAATCTTGTCAAAATATAATCTCTCCCGTCTCTAAATGTCTGTGATCTGTCAGTTAAGTAGGGTTACACATTGATGACACCAGTTAGTTGTTAGTGGTGTCTAGTTTAGATGAGTACGTGTCCTGTTTTCTAGTAATTTCAGTTTCACAGTTAATACTAAACTGTGCATTGTAATCTATTTATGCTTTTGTTAATGCTGAGAAGGGAGATTGAGTTGCCCCTGTTTTTCCCCAATTTTGTCTCTGTTCTTAATTTTTGCTCCATGAATTTTGTCATGGTATCAGAGCAGGTTTAAGCCTCTTCACAGAGTGGAGAGCACAGTGATCCAAAAGCAGCATTGAAGACTCTTCAGAGACTGGAGAGCAAGGAGCAAAATTCAACGTGAAGATCATCAACAACGGTTTAAATGGCATCCATTAACAATCTATGGCAAATGCAAGGGCCCATGTTAAACAACAAAAACTATGAATTCTGGTCTATCAGAATGAAAACATTTTTGCAAGTTCAAGAATGTTGGGAAATAGTTGAGAGTGGCTTCGCGGAACCTGATCAAGCTACTCTAACAGCTATGAATAATACTCAAAAGAATGCTCTTGAAGCACGAAGGAAGAAGGAGACTCAAGCCAAATTTTTGATCCAGAGTTCAGTGGAGGATGCAATTTTTCCAAAAATTACAGGTGCATCCAGTGCAAAAGAAGCTTGGAATACTCTGGCTTTGGCATACCAGGGTAATGAAAAAGTCAAGATAGTTCGACTTTAGACTCTTAGGAGAGAGTTTGAAAACCTGAAGATGAAAGAAACTGAGACTATTGATCAGTTTATGACCAAGGTGCTTGGAATTGTGAATCAACTCAAGATTCATGCTGAGGATATTACAGATCAAAAAATTGTTGAGAAAGTGTTGCGATGCTTAACCAAGAAATTCACCATGATGGTTATAGCCATAGAAGAGTCCAAAGATCAGTCCAAAATGTCTGTTGATGAACTAATGGGTTCTCTTCTATCTCATGAATCAAGGCTCATCATGGAGGAAGAGACTTTGGAAAATGCCTTCCAGACTTAGGCTTCCTTCAGTAGAGGCAGAGGCCGAAGAGAACGATTTTTTCATCACATTGAAGAGAGTTCAGCTTCTGAACAGTCAGGACAATCAGACCAACAAGGGCAGTCTCATAGCCAGAGAGGGAGAGGAAGAAAATGGACAAACAAGTCCAACATTCAATGCTTCTATTGCAAGAAGTATGGACATTATGAAAGTGAATGTAGGAAGAAGCAATCAGATTAGAACACAGGCAGAGCCAATGTCTCCAACACAGAAGAAGGGACGTCTGAGCTAATGTTCCTCTCATGCCAGATCAATGAAGAAGATCACAACAAGGATGTTCAATGCTTCTATTGCAAGAAGTATGGACATTATGAAAGTGAATGTGGGAAGAAGCAATCAGATCAGAACACAAGCAGAGCCAATGTCTCCAACACAGAAGAAGGGACGTCTGAGTTAATGTTCCTCTCATGCCAGATCAATGAAGAAGATCACAACAAGGATCTTTGGTTGCTGGTCAGTGGTTACAGCAATCATATGACTGGTAACAAACACTTATTTTCTAGCATAGACAGCTCTGCCACGTCAAAAATTAAGGTAGGTGATGATTCTCAAGTTCAAGCTCAGGGTAAAGGTATTGTTCCTGTTCTAACTAGTCAGAATGAACTGAAATCAATTCATGATGTTTTCTATGTTCCTCATCTTAAGCATAATTTGATCAGTGTAGGACAGTTAAGTGAAAATGGCTATGATGTCAAATTCAAGGGCTCTACTTGCATCATTTTAGATAAGCCACCTAGTAGGAGAATCATAGCTAAGGTGGAAATGACCAAAAATAGAATGTTCCCTCTAAATATGAGAAGTTTCAATCAGTCACAATCATAGATGAAACTTGGTTGTGGCATTGTAGGTATGGTCATTTACCCTTTAAGAGTCTTAGTCTTTTACAAAAGTAGTCAATGGTCAAGGGATTGCCAATGATGAATGAACAGTCCAATCCATGTGAAAATTGTATTCTAGGAAAGCATCACAGGGACAGCTTTTCGACTGCCTCCTTTAGAGCTAAAGACAATCTAGAACTAGTCCATACAGACCTCTGTGGTCCCATGCAAACTCAGTCCATTGGGGGAAGTTTTTACTTTCTAACCTTTATTGATGATTTTAGCAGGAAAGTTTGGGTCTATCTTCTCAAGAACAAATCTGAAACTTTCTCAAAGTTCAGAGAGTTCAAAGCTTTGGTTGAAAAGCAAAGTGGTAAATACATCAAGGTGCTCAGGTCAGATGGAGGAGGTGAATATGATTCACATGAATTTACAGATTTTTGCAAGCAACAAGGAATCAAGAGGCAATTCACAGCAAGCTACACTCCATAGCAGAATGGAGTAGCCGAAAGGAAAAATAGGACTATCATGAATATGGCCAGAAGCATGCTCAAAGCAAAGAATTTATGTAATGATTATTGGGATGAAGCTGTTGCATGTTCAGTATATATACTGAATAGATGAGTGCGAAGGACAAGGTTCCTCAAGAAGCATGGAGTGGCACTAAATCAAGTGTCTCCCATTTCAAAAAATTTGGGTGCATTGCATATACCCATGTACCAAAGGAATTGAGAATAAAGTTGGATGATAGGAGTGAGAGGTGTATCTTTATTGGATATAGTGAATAGTCCAAAGCTTATAGACTGTTCAATCCCATTTCTAAGAAATTTGTGGTGAACAGGGATGTCAAGTTCCTAGAAAATAAATCTTGGACTGACAAAGAAGATGATTAAACAAACTATGAATAGGAGGAAAGCACAAGACAGCCAACTCCTCTAGTTTGGTTGCCAAGATTACAAGTGCAGGGACAAGAAGAACAACCAGCAAATAGTAGTTCCTCTTCTAGCAGTCAGACAGATTCTTTTCCAAGAAATCAGAGAACAAAGAGTTTAAGAGACATCTATGAGGAAAATAATGACATGGATCAGCAGGTTCACTTTGCCTTTTTGTCTTGTCAACCTACATATTTTGAAGAAGCGATGAAAGAAGAGCATTGGGTGAAGGCCATGAATGAAGAAATTGATGCAATTCAGAGAAATAAGACATGGGATCTTATTGATCTTCCTGTAGACAAAACCAGCATTGGTGTCAAGTGGGTTTACAAGACAAAGTTGAATGAGAAAGGACAAGTAGAGAAGCATAAGGCAAGGCTTGTTGCCAAAGGTTTTTCTCAATAGCCTGGTGTTGACTATGGTGAAACTTTTGCTCCAGTAGCAAGGTTAGATACCATTCGAGCTGTTTTAGCCATTGTAGCCCAAAACAAATGGCCAGTGTTTCAAATGGATGTGAAATCAGCCTTCCTCAATGGCATACTAAAGGAAGAGGTTTATGTGAATCAACCACCAGGGTTTGTAGTTAAAGGCCAAGAGTCTAAAGTCTACAAATTGAAGAAGGCCTTGTATGGTCTTAAGCAAGCTCCCAGAGCTTGGTATAGTAGAATTGACTCTTACCTGATCAACAATGGGTTTAGTAGGAGCAGCAATGAGCCCACTCTCTACACAAAAACAGATCAGCAAGGTAACATACTTATTGTTTGTCTTTATGTTGATGACATGATCTATACTGGAAACCTACCATTAGATGAATTTAAAACAGTCATCAAAAAAGAGTTTGAGATGACTGATCTTGGTCTCATGAAGTATTTTTTAGGAATAGAAGTTGAACAATCTTCTCAAGGAATTTTTATATGTCAGCATAAGTATGCTACAGACATCTTGAAAAGGTTCAGGATGGAAAAATCTAAACCAGCAGAAACACCTATTGCTACAGGAACCAAATTGAGCAGACAAGATGATGTACCGGAAGTCGATTCAACATTGTATAAGAGACTTGTAGGTAGTCTCATGTACCTTACTGCAACAAGACCTGATTTAATGTATGCAGTCAATTTTCTTTCTAGATTTATGGAGTCTCCCAAGGACTCTCACTGGAAAGTTGGAAAATGAATTTTAAGATATGTTGCAGGTACAACTGATTTTGGATTGTGGTACACATATTCTGAAGACAACACACTTGCAGGCAGCCTTGATGACAGGAAAAGCACTTCTAGATATGCTTTTCATTTAGGGACAAATCTGATTTCATGGGCTTCCAAAAAGCAGCCCATTGTCAGCATTTCATCTACAGAAGCAGAGTATGTAGCAGCAGCTACAGTAGCTTGCCATGTAGTTTGGCTACGAAGACTTTTGATGGATCTTGCACATGTTGAAAAAGAGCCAACTACTATCTACTGTGACAATAGCTCAGCAATAGCATTGTCTAAAAACCAAGTATTTCATAGGAAGAGTAAACATATTGACACTCGCTATCATTTCATTCGCTAGCTTGTCAATAATGGTGAAATCACACTTCAGTTTTGTGGATCTAAGGATCAATTAGCAAATATCTTCACCAAACCATTGGGAAGAATTGTTTTTGAGTTTTAGAGACAACACTTAGGTAGTATTAGTGTTGAAGAATGTAACAATTGAGATTAAGAGGGAGTGTCAAAATATAATCTCTCCCATCTCTAAATGTTTGTGATCTGTCACTATGATCTGTCAGTTAAGTAGGGTTACACATTGATGACACTAGTTAGCTATTAGTGGTGTCTAGTTTAGATGAGTACATGTCTTGTTTTCTAGTAATTTCAGTTTCACAGTTAATACTAAACTGTGCGTTGTAATCTATTTATGCTTTTGTTAACGTTGAGAAGGGCGATTGAGTTGCCCCTGTTTTTCCCCAATTTTGTCTCTGTTCTTAATTTCTGCTCCATGAATTTTGTCAAATCTGTTGGACTTCAGCATTTACTTGGACATAAGTGATGAAGTGAAGTTTTCATGGAAAATTCAGGTTTGTCATTGAACACTAACAAAGACCTAGGAAACAATGAGACTAAACTCGACTATGATATTCACATTAATTATTTGAATACTGGATAAATTGAAGCGAGACATGGGGGAAAGAGGGCACAGCATAGAAAGCGTCCGCACAAGCATTGAGGCCAGAAAACCAGATTTTGACGCTTATGTTGGTCTGTGATGTTTATACTCTTTATCACATTGCCATTGATGTTTTTCTAGTTTAGATACAGAGTAACTTGGCTAAATATTGATGAGTGATATTGCAGATCCTCAAAAGAAGTATGCCGATGTGATAATTGAAGTTGTGCCCACACAACTGATTCCCGACAGCAAAGATGCAAATTTTGTTCGGGTACGCATTGTGATGAAAGAAGGGCTGGAACATTTCGATCCCGTTTATCTCTTTGACAAAGGCTCAACAATAACATGGGTGCCTTGTGGAAGAAAACTGAGTTGCTGTTATCCTGGAATTAAATTCTCTTACGGACCTAAAATTTATCATGACAACTATAAGGAAGCAAAGGTGTGTGGAATCGCTTCCTACGCTAATCTTGAGAGAACGATTATGCAAATTTCAACTTAACTGATTACAGGAATCTCAAGAAACATACAAGAACATGAATAAAACAATGAACACATAACACAATGATTATCGTGGGGAAAACCCTTACGGGAGAAAAACCCCACCCTTTGGAACCTGCATAATGTATTCTCAAATCAAAGAAGATTACAATACACTTGCAATGCAAGTTCTTACAAGAGCATCACCTCAACTCAAGCTTGGAGAGGTATCACTAGCATCCTTCTAGCACCCAGCCTTGCAAACAAAACTCCATTATTCAAACTCCTCCCCAAGCCCTCCTTATATAGTGATTTACAACCTGAAAACCATTTGTGGTTTTACAAAACCATGGGCTTAACCACCATGCCACATGTTGCCCATTTTTGGTATTTACATTTCCAAGATGGAAAAACAACCAGGTTAAAATAGTAATCCCGTCCATAATTTTGTCCTCTAGTTTAGACCCCCATAAAAGACATAAAACAAATTAACTATGCTCTAAAAATGGCCCTCCTATATTCTACTAAGGACAAGGCACCTTTTAACAACTCATAACCTTTTTCTAATGCATAAACATGTGGAAAACTGCCACAAACAAATTTTGTAATTTTCCTAGAAAAGGCTTGCAAGGTTGAGACATATTTCTCAACAATCTCCCACTTGTCGAACACCTTGCAAGAGTTAGGGGATCCAAAATATCATGGACTTAATTGCTAGGGGCCAAAAGGCCCATAGACTCTGAACACCATCTAAACTTCTCTGTGCTCATAGGTTTAGTTAATGCATTAGCAACATTCACCAAAGTGTCTACCTTCTCCAACTTCACCTTGCCATCCTCAACCATATCTCTCACAAAATAATATTGTACATCAATGTGTTTGGTCCTGGCATGAAAAGTCAGGTTCTTTGCTAGGCAGATTGCACTTTGACTGTCACTATAAATTGTCACTACACCCTGTTTGAACTCTATATTTGAATACAATCTCTTAAGCCAAATGGCTTCCTTACAGGCATGAGTAGATGCCATATACTCTGCCTCTGTAGTGGACAAGGCAACCACAGCCTGTTGCTTGCTCATCCAACTAATTGCACCACCAAATAATGTAAACACATATGCACTGGTGGATCTTCTTCTATCAACATCACCAGCCCAGTCTGAATCCACATAGCCTCGAATATCCAAGGAATTCTTGTTTCCTATTCCATGAAAACATATAGAGTACTCTGAGGTACCCCGCAAGTATCTGAAAACTCTTTTAACTACATCCCAATGTGCTCTTCCTGGATTAGACATGTAATGGGAAAGTACTCCCACTGCTTGGGCAATGTCTGGTCTTGTCCAAACCATAGCATACATCAAACTTCCAAAAGCACTCTGGTATGGTACTCGACTCATCTCTTCCATCTCCAATGGGGATGTAGGACACTATGAATTAGAAAGCTTTGTCCCATCGTAACAGGAACACTCAATGGTCTAGAATCCTGCATATTGAATCTTTTCAAAATAGTACCAACATACTTACTCTGGCCTAGCCAAAGCTTTCTGTTTTGTCTATCTCTTACAATCTCCATTCCCAGAATGTACGTTGCTGCACCAAGATCTTTCATTTCAAACTTCGCTGAGAGTTGAGATTTTAATTCTGCAATCAAACCTTTTCCTTTGCCAATAAATAACATGTCATCGACATACAAGGCAATAACCAGGAAACGATCACCATCAGATTTGAAATATATACAATGATCAGATTTAGATCGCACAAATCCCAAACTCAACACATATGTATCAAACTTCTGGTACCACATCCTAGGACTTTGTTTCAAACCATACAAGGATTTCTTCAACTTACAAACCAAATGACTTTTACCTTTTACCACATAGTGCTCTGGTTGTGTCATATAAATTTCTTCCTCCAAGTCTCCATGAAGGAAAGTTGTTTTCACATCCATTTGCTCGATCTCTAGATCATAGGCTGCTGCAATAGAAAGCAAAAAACGAATGGATGTCATTTTAGCTATAGGAGAAAAAATCTCACCATAATCTACCCCCTCAACTTGGGAGTAACCCTTAGCAACCAATCACGCTTTGTACTTCTCAATGCTTCCATCTGAACCCATCTTCTTTTTAAACACCCATTTACAACCAACAGGTTTCCGTCCTTCAGGCAATGGTACAAGGTCCCATGTATCATTCCTCTTAAGAGTTGCCATCTCTTCATCCATGGCTATTTTCCAGGACTCTGAATCATTCATACCAAGAGCCTCTTCTACAGATCTTGGTTCATTGATGTTAGCATTCAAAGCAAATATACACCTCCAATCATCAGGAGAATATCCATACCTATCAGGTGCTTTTCTTTGTCTAGTAGTCCTTCTAGAAAACTCAGGTTCTGGTTCTGGTTCCTCTTCTCCCTCTGATGATTCAGAACTCGTAGAGCTCTCTTTGACATCTTGTCTTTCTAAGGGCCTCGATTCAACTTTCTCTGGTGTAGCAGGTAGTTGAATCACATCTTTCGTTTCCTCTATTTGTTATGACTGCACTGAAATAGAAGATGGCTTAGTTTCTCTAAAAATAACACTTCTGGAATAAAATACCTTTTGTGCAACAGGATCCCAAAGCTTGTATCCTTTCACACCATAACTATATCCGATGAAAATACATTTAACAGCTTTGTTATCCAATTTTGTTTGCTTCTCCTTTGGCACATGAGCATATGCCTCACAACCAAAAACTCTCAGATGTCTAAGTGAAGGCTTGTGGCCCGACCGTGCTTCCATTGGGATTTTATCAACAAGAGCTGATGTAGGAGACCTGTTTATCAGGTAGCAAGCAGTGGCTACAGCTTCAGCCCAGAAATTTTGTTCTAGTCCAGCACCACTCAACATACTCCTAGCCTTCTCCATCAGGGTCCTGTTCATTCTTTCTACAACTCCATTCTGTTGTGGAGAATACGGAGTTGTCTTCTATCTTTTAATACCACAATCTTTACAAAATGTATCAAAATCATTAGAGCAATATTCACTGCCATTATCAGTTCTCAAACATTTTATTTTCTTTCCAGTCTGCAACTCTACCATTGCTTTAAATTCTTTGAAACGACTGAAAACTTCTACTTTACTCTTAAGAAAATAAACCCATGTTCTTCTACTGAAATCATCAATGAAAGAGACATAATAAATTGATTTACCAACAGAATGAACATCAACTGGACCAAATACATCTGAATGGATCAGATCCAATATACATGAAGACTTATGAGAACTGGAGTAAAACTGAATGCAGTTTTGTTTTCCATAAATACAATGCTCACAAAAATCAAATTCAAGATTGCAATCATTTAACCCATCAACAAGATTCTTATTTTTCAAGGTCCATAGACCCTTCTCACCTATGTGGCCAAGTCTTTGGTGCCATAACATGGTCTTCTCTGCAGGCAGCTTTGATTCGGTAGACAGAGCACCCTTGGGTACCCAAAAACCACAACCATTTGTTGAAAGAGAAAACCTCTCCTTTTCCAACAGAGTAGTCTTTTTCACAATCTTATCAGAAGTACTATTGCACTCAAGTGTGCATGCATCAAGCTGGTACAGTGTACCCAATCTGCTTCCTCTTGCTATTACCATAGCACCTCTTACCATTTTCACACCTGCTTCAGAGAACTGTACATGCACACCAGCATCTATTAGTTTACTAACAGATAAAAAATTTCTTGCTAGTCCTGGGATATGCAAGACACCATCAAATCTTCTAATTCTACCATCAGAAAATTTTACACGAATACTTCCACGACCAACAATATCAAGAATAGAGTTATCACCCAAATACACCTTACCACCATCAAAATTTTCATACTTACTAAACCAGTTTCTATTAGGAGTCATGTGGAAAGATGCATCTGAGTTTATTAACCATGCATTATCACCTGCATGAGTGGCCAAGGCTGCGATAAAAGCATCTCCATCTTCCTTCTCGGACTCAGAATCAGAATCTTGCTTCTTTTTCTTCTTCTTCTTTTCCTCTTTACAATCCTTTCAGAAGTGTCCAGATTTACCACAATTCCAACATATCACCTTGGACTTACCAGGGGATTTTGATCTCCCCTTATTCTTGGACTTAGAACGGCCATGCTGCTTTTCGTTCTTGCCTCTTTCCTTTGGTCTTCCTCGAACACTCAAAGCCTCTTTAGCATTCAGAGAGTCCTTCCTTCTCATCTCCTCAGAAAGTAGAGAACCAACAACATCCTCCATCTTAAAGACAACAGAAGTGCTCCCTACGGCCATGACAAGGTTGTCCCATGAATCTGGCAACGAACATAGTAGGATTTGGCACCTTTCTTCTTCATCCATCGCTACCCCAACTGAGGTCAACTGAGTCACCAACATATTGAAACTTTCCAAATGCTCAGGAATTCGTCCACCTTCTTCCATTCTCAAGGAATACAATTTCTTCCTCAAGAAAATCTTGTTAACAAGTGATTTCGCTTGATAGATCTCACTTAGCTTCTTCCAAAGCTTCTTCGCGGTAGACTCTTCATGCACATTAATCAGAATTGAGTTTGCAAGACACAATCTTATGAGACCTTTAGCTTTTCTGTCCATCACATCATATTGTGTAGCTAAAGTGGGATCTGTAGGCCTTAGCTTATTCTCATCCACCGCATCCCATAGATCCTGATCAATCAACAGATCTTCCATCTTCAGCTTCCATATCTCAAAGTTTGTGCCAGAAAACTTTTCTACATCAATCCTCCCCGACATGCTTGCCATCTTTACGATCCTGCAATACAAAAAATGAAATACTCTGCACAAGCTCCCACTCAAACCTTGATTAGCTCAAAAAACCCTGTACCCAACAAACAGAACCAAAACTAGCCAGGCTCTTATACCACTTGTAAGGAAGCAAAGGTGTGCGGAATCGCTTCCTACACTAATCTTGAGAGAACGATTATGAAAATTTCAACTTAACTGATTACAGGAATCTCAAGAAACATACAAGAACATGAATAAAACAATGAACACATAACACAATGATTATCGTGGGGAAAACCCTTATGGGAGAAAAACCCCACCCTTTGGAACCTGCATAATGTATTATCAAATCAAAGAAGATTACAATACACTTGCAATGCAATTTCTTACAAGAGCATCACCTCAACTCAAGCTTGGAGAGGTATCACTAGCATCCTTCTAGCACCCAGCCTTGCAAACAAAACTCCATTATTCAAACTCCTCCCCAAGCCCTCCTTATATAGTGATTTACAACCTGGAAACCATTTTGGTTTTACAAAACCATGGGCTTAACCACCATGCCACATGTTGCCCATTTTTGACATTTACATTTCCAAGATGGAAAAACAACCAGGTTAAAATAGTAATCCAGTCCATAATTTTTTCCTCTAGTTTAGACCCCCATAAAAGACATAAAACAAATTAACTATGCTCTAAAAATGGCCCTCCTATATTCTACTAAGGACAAGGCACCTTTTAACAACTCATACACCTTTTTCCAATGCATAAACATGTGGAAAACTACCACAAACAAATTCTGTATTTTTCCTGGAAAAGGCTTGCAAGGTTGAGACATATTTCTCAACAACAACGAGGTATTTACTATTCACAGCTATAGTATATTTATTCCAGTTCTAAGAGAAATTCATATGCACCTCTATTTTAAAAATAAATGTTCCTTTATCTGAAGTTGGTCAATTTTTAAATATAAAATAAAAATTTCAAACATTAACTACATAGGGAAAAGATCTAGTAGCTGTGCATTCTAAGTTTTTAATCAGTACATCCGATTTTTATGTTTTTTTTGGAATTCTTCATACGTGATTTAAAAGTCTAAATCTATTGTTTCAACTTTTGGGTAGTTATAACAAATGCAGGAGGTCTCATTATGTGCACAAACGTGAAAAAATGTCAAAAAATGTCATTTAGAAGTGATGTCCTATACCTATTCATAGACGCCTCAACAATCATGCACTACAACCATCAAAAAATTTGCACAATTAATCCAATACATATTCCTCTAATAAATGTTTTGACCAAAACCTATATACAAATGTCCTATAATCGTGTCTTATGGGCACCAATAAAATTGAACTACTCCTCCAATTAAACATTCAAATTTTAACTACTAGATATATAAATGACAACTATTGATACATATGAAAAAATTTAGTAGATTTTTAATTAACATATATTAATGAAGGCTCTAGGAAAATTCATCGTTAGCAATTCACCAAAGGAAAATTCACCCCAGCAATTCACTGCCAAGTAAAATTCACTGCCAGCAATTAACCTCATTAATATTTTTTAATATATATTTCAAAAACTTTAATTTTATTAAAAATATTAATGCGGCTCGGTGAATTTACTTGACAGTGAATTTTCCATAACAGTGAATCTTCTTTCGTGAATTACTGGTGATAAATTTTCCATATACCATTAATGAATGATTATTGATATGTGAACGATTACTGAATCCTTAATTCATTGTTTTTTGAACACAACCATCTTATTATTAATATATCTATAATCTTGGTGCAGGTAACTGTTGTGGAAATGGATGGGCAATTTGATAGACTGGAGGAACTTATATACGTGGAAAGTTATCTGAATGGTGCTTCCACTAAATATTATGGTGAGATCACACAGGAGATGTTAAAACATGCAGATTTCCCAGGCAGTAATAATGGCACAGGTTTATTCCAAACAATAATCGGCCTTAAAATTAGAGATTTGTTTGAAAGAATCATATTAAAGGAATCCGAGATTATTAGTCATGAACTTGAGAACAACTTCTACATAAGTGGGACACATTAGCAATATGAAAATATTGTTTATAATATCTCCTGCAAAGTAATCAGTTGACTCTACCAATCTATAAAATACCCTATTGTAACCAAAACTTATACGAAATAGATTTGATTAGATCACAATGATGTTGTCTGAAACAAAAAGAGATAAACCCAATATAGCCAAGATATAAACATTTATTTAGTGTATTGTAGCAATGTATTACTTTTATTTCAAGTTCATTATTAATTTAAATATTAATATACGATTGATATTTAATTGATGTATTATTTTTAATTAAAAAAATATTTTTATGATAAATTATTTTCAGCATTTACTTTTAGATTAAGAATTTGTAGAGATATTTCTATCTTGTTCAAAGGGCCACCACATCAATTATTCATTCTTTTAGATGAGTAATCATCATAAATATATTTATATCAATATTTTTTTATTTAAAAATTTTGAGATAAATTTTAATATTGTAAAGGATAAAAGTCCATACTTCACTCATTACCCATTCATTTTACAATCATTTAGACCTTACAATTAGATTTTTCATTTCAACATTCAAATTAATGAATTCTAATACACTATTTAACAAAATTCAACCATTTCCTCAATCTTTTGCTAATTCATCCTTCATGGTTCAAACTTAACACAATTATTATCGATTTTTCCACCCTAAACAAAATCACACATACTATCATGCTACCCTATTTAAATTTGAATTTTACTCTTCCTTATTTGACTCACTTCCAAAAAAAAATAGATCATTTTCCATCAGCTTGTGCAAAAAAGCACTTGAATTTTGGCACCTAAAATGTCATATTTAAAGATGAATCCTACAAAACTAATATAATTATCCTAGAATATTGATTTGAGCACTCATACAAAGAATTATACCATTAGATCAAAGATAATTCTATGCTCACATTAATGGATAGTGAATTATGCATATTTTGTATTACATGCCTGTGATATTTTAATGCTTATAGAAAATAACAAAAATGGGTTTTACTAATGCACAAGAAAATCTTTAAGTTTAATTCTAACACAAGAAACTCTAAATGATATCATTAAACTACCTTAAATCCAATTCAAATATTCTAGTAAGAGTATAAATTTTAGAATTAAGCAAGAATCATAAATATTCACATTAAATAGGATAGGATCACCCAAGAATAGAAATAATCACATGTGATCTTATTTGACAATATTGCAAAATATAGGTTCACATTAACTATGTAAATCATTCTTTATATTTGATTATTTCTAAAGTTTGGGATCATTCATAAAGCACATCTATGTAGTTATAATTCAATAATATCAACTTCTACCATTATGAAGATCCATTCATTCTCTAACTAAAAAGAAATTTTAAAAAAAAGATAAAATTTAAGAAAGGAGTTATACTATTAGAATTTAGAATTTGAAATGTAATATAAAGTAAAGAACAAAACAAAAAAAGTTATTTACCATACAAAATAATTTTGGAAAAAATCCAATAAAAGCATCAATCACTTATTATATTAACTAGATTATTTATAATTAAAAAATTGTTTTATGTGTTAATCCTCTACTAACTATTAGCACTTTGTACAATTCTAATAATTATTATTTGTACTACAAATATCTCATAAATGTAGAAAGGATGGGAGACAATTCTAGACAAGATTTTACGAAAATAATAAATGAACACACAAACAATTAAGTATGCCACCTAAAAAATACAAAGATATGAATTATTATAACCAACTAGAAAACTTAGTATTAAAAAATAATTATCAATTGTAAAGTAGGGAAATTTTATAAATACCCCATGATGTAATTATTGGGATTAGGTGTCATACACTTTGTAATTTCTAATATTCATATTTATTAATTATTTTATCCAATAATTGTTCCCACATGAAAAAGGGTGCCCCACTTGTTGTGGCACCTTATACTATGTGCAATTTTTTATATGATGTGTTGCAAGAAGTATCTAATATCATGTAGAATGTGTCAAAGAGCCTGTGGTGTTATAAGATGCATAAGAGATTCTATTTGAAACACATGTAAATTATGTAAGAGGAGGTTAAAAAATGGACTAGAAGTTTCATGCATGACTTTTGAATTTTGACAAACTAAAATGTGTAATAATGATGCATCATAGAAAATATTCCCAAATAAGGAATGTCATACACCTTGTAATTTCTAATATTCATATTTATTAATTATTTTATATAATAAATGTGCCCACATGGAAAAGGGTGTCCCGCTTGTTGTGACACCTTATGCCATCTTAATTTGTTATATGATGTGTTGCAAGAAATATCTAATAGCATGTAGAATGTGTAAAAACACCTATAATAATATAATTTATACATAAGACATTATATTCAACACATGTAAAGCATGTAAGAGGGTGTTAAAATGGACTCTAAGTTTCATGAATGAATTTTTAAATTTGACCAACTAATGATTTGTGTAATAATGATACATCAAAGGGCATTTTTATAAAGAAGGAATGAGTCCAAAATGGAGAAATCTACTTTTTTAGGTGGTTATGGTATTGGGAATGGGAATGTTAACCAATCATGAGATAGGAATTAGAATTTAAGCTTGGATTTTGGGTGCCACTTTTGCACCATGATATTTTCTTATGGTTTTGGAATCATATATGGCTTCTAATTTTGGGCTTGGTCTATGTTAGGTCCCAAAATTTCTCTCCAAACTTCTAGAGATTTTTTGCACCTTCAAGACCAAGGGTTTCTCATCAAGAAGGTAGATCTAGGGAACAACACTAGACTTAGGATGGTTAAAGGCTAACTATGAGAGTGGATAATCCCTCCTACTCTTTGAGATCAACTTAAACTCAAGAGGATGTTCCTAGAGGTATGCTTTAATAAGGACACAAATAAAAACATGGATAACTAAAATAAAAATAGTAGTTATACCCAAACTACACACTCGAACCCTTTAACTATCACTAGATCAAGAGTGACTAACTATAATGACCTTTTTATAGATGATAAATATTTTGCACATGTATCTATAGATAAAAATTGTGCTATGATTCCTTGATATTATTTCACTTATAACTTCATAGATATTGGAAAAATATGACTATATTGAACATGATGCTCTAGAAGGTATAATTATAATTAGGTTTTAATTAAAAATTTCCCTATATTTTTTACCACTGAACCATGAATAGCATATATTTTCTACTTCCTACTTCATATACTACTAGTGAAATATATTGATTATTAAAATATATGTGGAAGGTTTGAGTCTTCAAGATTAATGCCTTAATAGGTAAAAAATTTATTACAACCATTAAAAGAATAAATAAAGATGTGTAACAAAGGTATAATACAATGAAAACACAACTACTTAATGATCCTTTATCAAAATCATAAAAAATCATATGCAACACAAATAAGACCAATAAATTATACTATATTACATTGATTTTAAAGTGTTAGAACACTTATATAGTCTGTTATAATCACACCAAAAAATGTGGTCAAAGAAAAATTTCAAACAACAAAGAACCTATCATACCCTACTACTTGAAACCCTTTAAAATTTCTACAACTAGTCAAGGAGACACATGGTTACAAATGTATATTTCTATAGATACCTTCTTACAAATTTTTGGTGATGATACTAACAAAAAATAGACTAAAAACTATGGAAAACCTAAACTCTGCACCTCTATTTTGTGAAAAAAATGAGTGACTAACCCTTTGAATCAATAAAAAACTTGAATATATAGATCTAAAACCCAGGTGCTCAAGCTACAAAGAATAAAACATGCATATCTAGTGTTGCAAAATCCTTTGTACCTTAGCCATCATCATGATAAATTTTCTTTACATAGAAAGTATCCCTTTAGAATCCACAAATACTTGGGAAAGTGAGAAAACCATGCTCTATTTGTCTACCATATCTCTAATAATTAATGGCCTATAGATTTGAGTGATATGATAGGAAAATCACCCATAAAATTGTTAAAATCACAACCTATATATAGTATAAATTAGGTCATGGGCACAACACTACTTTCCCCCTTTGAGTTTATGCTTTAACCTACATAAATAATAATTTACAGGAGCCACAGGATATAATTTGGTATTTTCCAATCCTTATTGGTTCATTAATGGTGTTCTAAGAGATTTTTCTCTCAACCACTAGACAACTACTTGTAAATTTGAACCAAAATGATGAAAAGTGGTTATTAGGTGGGAAAATACATGTTCTAGTAGTTTTCAACCTTTCATGTCTCATTAAATGAATTATGGGTCATCCAAGAAGGTAGGTGGGAGTTGCAATAGAAAATGGAAAGAATGTTATACTTTAAGAAGTCAAGGTGGACCCATACCATAAGTTTTCCATTGGAGTGTCAAGGATCAATGTTGACTAGAAGGTCATGCCAAGAAAGGATGTGGAATGGAGGAAGTTTTAAAGGGGAGCCCCAACAAGTAAGGATTCAACCAAACCTTATGATTGGTAATAAGATACATGTTTACTAAAAGTATAAATTTGAAAGACATAGTGGAAAATATTGAAGGGGGGGTTATACTTTAGAGGAACATGCATGTGGATAGTGGAGGCAATGGATAGCCAAATCTTCCAAATTGATATACTTCGAAATATTTGGAGCATAACAATATATCATTAGCATGACACCATGATGACATTGACAAGTATGACTCATGTAAAAGTTGGTATAGAATATTATATACCATGTAGTATTTGGCTAAAGATGTAGCCACCTAAGATATAGGAGCATCAATGAAACCACAAGAGAGTTTAAATATGAAATAATAATGATATTATATTAAATGATGTAAATGTAAAATATGAGTACATGAATATGATGGATTAGGATGATTGAGAATACAAAGAGAACCCCTTGATTATATAGAAAAATGTGATACATATGAATACATAAGATTATGAGATGTGTCTTAATATTATTCTTGTGATATATAGGAATATTTATTCTATGTGTAACTTAAGTAAACTTAAGTAACTAGTGTGAATAGAAACTATGTAGTGAACCGGTTAGGCAAAACACCCCATTCACACCAACACCCCCTTAATTAAAAATTAGGGATAATGTGAAATATACAAAGATACAAGGATGGGTCCCAGATATGAGGCCATGTTAGGTACCCATGTAAAAATGAATCTCTCAAAAATGGATAAAAGAGGAAAAATTAGTGGGAAACAAATCCTCCCTAAAAGAGACAAAATTATCTCAAAGAAGAGTGAGAAGAAAAAAAACATGTGTGAGGAAAAATTTCCCCATAAGAGAGAAGAAGAGAAACCATATAGCCCCACTCAAAGTAGATTCTCCTATAATAATGGTAGATGCCCAAAAATGAATGTTGAAGATGATCCAAGATAATTGAACAAATTTCCTCTCATTTCAAAGAAAAAAAACCAATAATGTATGCAAGATGCATCATAATTATGAAATAAATGTGAGGGAAGAAAGATATATGTGATGTATTTGAATTCTATCCAAGTTTCCCCATATCAATGTTGAAAGTTGTCACTATCAAGGAAAGTTCTCTAGACCACACCTACAAAGATGGCAATATAGAACCTTGTGAAAAAATATGTAGAACATAATCCAATGAAAAATATTTCTCATCCAAATACTACTCAAAGTTCTTCACATCATATCAAACTATGATAAGTGATGGTGTAGATAAGGAATAAGAGAGTCTAAATATGCCCTCAAAATATTTACAGAAGATGATATAACACTAAAGGAGCTAACATCAAAGGGGAGATTTTCATATCATCAATATTTTCCTCCAAGTTTGTAAGATAGGACTCAAAAAATAAACCAGTAATATCTATCAAGTACCCAACCCAAGTAGCTATATATAGAATACTATGAATGTTATGTTGCACAAATCGTTATTAACCATGAATTTAGCAATTCTAGTCTCATCAAAAGGAATAATAGATGGATATGATATCTCAATGTATGTCATTTGACTATACTACTTATCCTTGACTGACACGTCCACACAAGATGCATAAGTACATACATGAAATGAATCTACCATAGCTTGATTACTAAAGTCCTCGACCTCAAGATTTTGACTCATAGATGAAGAAGATGAACCCTCTAGATCTAGATTAGGATTTATACAAAGTGAAGTCTTAATGGAATTCTATGTGGGGGGAGAAGGAGCATTTGTAGAAGTCTCTAGATGTCATCATGACAATCAAACACTTCACATTAAACAAGCACTACAACTATTTTATAATTATATGATCAAAATACATCAAGTGGAACAAGACAACCCATAATATGATCCTCTAGGAATGTGGGTTCTTTCAAGTCTCCATACATCTCCCAATTTTTTGTATAAAGTGTTGAATGCACAAGACAACTAAGAGGGGGGTGAATCGGTTGTACCTTAAAACTTCAAAACCCTCACAAACATTCAGATCCACATTAATTGAATTAACCCTTAATATGTTAGAATGATTTATCATGAAAGAAACTAATAGAAATAGAAACAAATGAGCATCATACATGAAGAAACACTATATTTACATGGAAAACCCAAGATGGGAAAAACCACGATGAGGATTAACTCACAATCTAAAGTAATATCAACATTGAATACAATACAAATCACTGTCAAAAAGAAAGAAAGGTTCACTTCCAGAATATAAAAGAAGATAGAGAAGAGTGTTACAATGAGAAAACCATCTCAATAAAACAAAATAATCCATCATAGTATCACCAACACCTTTGCAATATTTTTGAAGAATTGTAGATGCCTTCTGCTCACTGCATCCAATAATCTAACACATGAAATCTTGCATTGCATTTATCAAATTCACACCCTACAACTTTTCACTTCACATCGTTCACATCTCTCTCATCTATCTTATCATCCTTCAACAACTCAACACTTATTTATACCATCTTCAACCTTAAAAAAATCTCCAAGGTCAGCTATGCACCTCAACCATACAAATTCAAATTAGGTCATCTCCAAAATATTCTTGCGGTGGAAAGGAATGAAGACATACCAAAACACACCTTATTTAGGACCTAAATCCACTCATATATGCCACACCATGCTTCCACAAACATCAAAGTAGCTTTTCAATTAATGTAAACACCCAAGGTTAGTCGAACTTGTGTTAACACCATTAACACTTAAGTACATGCTTCCTCAAATCCAAAGATGACTCGCGCACACCACATAACACTTGAACATGATATAGAGTATTCCACAAACATCTTAAAATACAACAAGTTCCTTCACAAAAACCTTTTCTAGAAGAATGTACACACCCAATACACTCAAACAACTTTTTCATACACTGCAACTTAAGAAACTAACTTCTAAAGCACCAAACCATGAACAATTTCATCTAAAGAAAGATACACACACTATCAACACACTTCCATATTTGTAAGACCTGAAACCACTCTACAGAGAAATGCAGAGAAAAAACATTTCTTCTAGACACATCTATAATATATAGTTCACACACTGGTGAACACAACTTCTTCTACACAATGATTCAATGCACCAAATTTTGAATGCAACACATCTGAAAACCTCTGATCAACATATCTAAACTGCACAAGAAAATCTTCAACCTAGAAGAAATGTGGAGCCAAACCAGAACACTACTATGCAACACATAACACCATTGCCACACTGTTTCCTCTTTTTATTCAATTTTCTCAAAAGCACTTGGAAACCGAGCACCAAAAACACATGTTTCATCAACATCTTCAATACTTCACCACCAAGCCAACTGTAGCATAGAAATTCAACCACACATACATACATAGAATCTTATGAAAGCAACACTATAGGTTGACACCAGTAGCTTATTATGACAACATAATGCAACTAATCAAAGCATCATTAGGGACAACACCAACTCAATACCAAATGCACATCCTTGCAACAAACTCCTTCTCATACAATTAACATCAATGACAACACCAAAGCTTGTTGACATCAATGAAAACACCAACTATACATACTTGCAACAATCTCCCCCTTTATCATTGATGGCAACACATGATGTGAAAAACCATAAAAAACAAACAAAATAGCTCTGATCACAAACATACTGCTCCATACTAAATTATTATATCTATTTTCTTTACTTTCTCTCCCTAACACAATTAACTCATCACTTCCTCTCTCCCTTTAACCCTTTCCTTTTTCACATTGCTCTCTCTCCCCCTTTGACATCAATGGAAAAGGAAAAAATATTTACATCATTCATTCTCCCCCTTTGACATTAATCATATTGTTTACCATTGCTTTGCAATTCCCTTTCCTTTACTACTTTGCATACTCCCCCTTGGGAGCACACACCAAAATGCATCAATCGAAAACTACTGCACAATGACAACACTCACTCAACCTGACTGCAACAACCAATAATGCCACTACCTACTCCCCCTAAGAGGTATCCACCTACATTAGTCTAGACCAAGGAATGAATCTTGAGATCCACTTGACTGATGCATCTCCTTATGCATCTAGTTCAAAGGAAGGGAAATAAACCCCAATTTCTCTTGGAGATACTCAAAAGTATCCTTAGGGAGAGCCTTAGTGAATATATCAGAAACCTGATCCTTTGTAGACACATATTCAAGATTCACTTCATTTTCTACAACCTTCTCTCTCAAAAAGTGATACTGATTGAGATATGATTTGTCCTTGAATCCATTACCAGATTCTTCAAAATATTGATAGCACTTGTATATCATAGAAGATAGAAATTGGTTTATCATATACCACTCTACTATCCTTCAATTTTTTCCTCATCCACAAAATTTGTGTGCAGGGTGATCCCACAATAGTGGTTTACACTTTTTGTCCAAAATTGACATTGAAATGAACATTTTGATCTTTTTCTTCACTTTCGAACAGCTATAGCTACTAAACCATGAGGAATTTGAAGATGATGCAAACTAGTGATTTGTGAAATTTTTCTGTAGATTCTAAATATATATATATTTTTTAAATGAATCAAATTTCATTTATTTTTCCATCTCCTTCGATAAAGTTATTTTTTAATAGTAAACACCATTTTCAGAGAGTGATGTGTACTTGCTAACACATAACTTTCTTTTTGTGAAGGATAAAATTCTATTTTTTTCAAATTTAGATTTGTAACTACGATATCTAGTACATGCATTTGGTTTCATAGTTTTTTAAATTTCTTTTTTTCTTAATTAAGTTTTGAAGTCAAACCAATTACAATTTAGGTATAGGTTTACTTGCTAACACGTAACTTTTTGTGTATGTATCAAAAAAAAAAAAATTGTTGGATCAAAGACATCATTATCAAGTGCATAGACATTTTTCAAAAAAAAAAGTTGGTAATCTAATATTTTTCCACATGTGTAGAACAAAGAGCTTGATTTTCAATGAAAAACCTACATTCACAAGAAATAAAAACTAAATTTATTAATCAAATTAAATATATTTAAAATTATACTTTTTGGGTAGCTTATAATAAAGACTACATACTTACAAAAATAAATTTAAAATGAATTCATTTGATCCCCCAAAAAGTAAATCAAAAGTGGTTTTTTATCAGCATTTTAATAGGTGTAAAGGAGACTTTGTTATAGGTATGGTTTAAAACTAGTGGGGTTCTATCCAAGGGGGTTTAATCTAAGGTGTTTTGATCAAACCATCTTCAATTATAATCATTTAAATGAAAATATTCAAGGCTTAAATCATTATATTTTCTAAATATATGTGATTTCAACAAAAATTAGGATGTCCCAAAAAGTGTAAACCACTATTGTGGGATCACCCTACAGCAAGATGCTTCTACAATATATTCAGCCTTTGTAGTAGATAAAGATATTGAATCTTGTTTCTTACTTATGCATGACACCAATTTGTATCCAAGAAAGAATGCACCACCACTTGTACTTTTCCTATCGTATACACAACCAACCCAATTTGTATTTGTGTAAGCACTCAAAGTAAATTCAATATCCTTTGGATACCACAAGCCATTATTTGGAGTGCCCTTCAAGTATTTGAATATCCTTTTCACTGTTGCAATATGTGACTCTCTAGGATCTTCTTGAAATCTAACCACAAGATAAATTGCATTTATGACATCTGGTCTAGTAGAAGTTAGATATTGTAGTCCTCCAGTCATTAATCTATACTTTCTTTGATCAACCTTAGGAGATTCATCATTTGTGCTCATCTTGCAACCAGTAACCATAAGGGTACATACTAATTTACAATCTTTCATTCCAAACTTCTTCAACATTTCCTTGACATACTTTCATTGTGAAATAAAAATACATTTTTTTGTCTGATTGATTTGTAGCTCAAGGAAGAAATTCATCTCCCCAAACATAGACATTTTAAACTCTTTTTGCATCTCTTCTACAATTTTTTTACACATAGCTTCATTTCCTCCAAAAATTATGTCATCAACATACACAACCACAATAAAGATTTGATCCTTTTCAACTTTGAAGTAGAGATTGCTATCGGTGGTAAACTTAATGAATTGTTGTTGTAATAAATACTCATCTAACCTTACATACCAAGCTTTGGAAGCTTGATTCAATCCATATAATGCCTTCTTCAATCTGTAGACCATATCCGGTTTATCTGATAACTGAAATCCTTTTGGTTGTTCTATATATACCTCTTCTTCCAATTCACCATTCAAGAAAGTAGACTTCACATCCATTTGATAAACTTTGAAATGTGTATGTGCTGCAAAAGACAAAAAACATCTTGATAGCTTCCATTCTTTTCACCAAAAAAATTATCTCCTCAAAGTATATTCCTTCTAATTGTGAGTAACCTAAATACATACAACCCTTTCCTTATTTCTTACCACTTCTCCACTCTCATTCAGTTTGTTCTGAAATACCCACTTAGTTCCAATTGCATTCTTGTTTGCTAGTCTAAGGAAAAGTTTCTAGGTTTGATTCTTCTCAATCTGCATTAGTTCTTCTTCCATAGCCTTGATCGAATACTCATCCTTGCATGCTTCAATCACTATTTTTGGTTCAACTTAAGAAATTAAACATAGATTTACCTATTCTTCAATAGCTTTCCTTCTTCTTAGTATACCTTTTCTCTTATCACCAATGATTTGTTCTTAAAAATGATTATTTTGCACATACTTGGGGGTTTTAGGAATTCTTTTTGGAGCTTCTTCCTCTTCAATCTGCACTTTTTTTTCTTTCTAAGTTGTCTCTTCTCTACAAGAAGACTCATCTAATTCATATCCATCTCACCACTAAATTATTTTGAGATCTTCATCAACCTTGACACTTCCATTCTCAACAATATTTCTTAGTCTCTTGTTGTAGCATCGATAAACTTTACTTTTAGTAGAATATCCAAGGAAGATACCTTCATCAGACCTTGCAGATCAAACTTTCCTAAGTTTTCTCATCTCTTATGATATAGCATTTTGTTCCAAATACTCTAAAGTATTTGGTAGTAGGAATCCTTCCATACCATAACTCATAAGGAGTATTTGTGTTGCTTTATCTTGCTTGCACTCTATTAAGTATATAAATAGAAATATGAATTGCTTCTCTCCAATGAAATTCCAATAGATTTGTTTCTTTCATCATTTTCTTTGCAACTTGTTTAGTAGTCCTATTCTTTCTTTCAACCACTCCATTATGTTGAGGAGTCCTAGGGGCAAATAAATGCCTCTTTATTCAATGATTCTCATAAAATATATTGAGATCATTGGAGATGAAATCTCCACCTCTATCAGACCTCAAACATTTGATTTTCATATCCATTTCATTCTCAACCATAACTTTAAATTATTTAAACATATCTAGCACTTTTGATTTTTCTTTGAGAAAAGTACCCTATGTCATTCTAGAATAATCATCAATCAATAGCATGCAATACCTATCACCTTGAATACTTCTTACTTTGGCAGGACCACAAAGATCTATATGTACCAATTCTAATTTTCCAGTAGAAGATTGTTCTTTGACTTTGAAACTTCTTCTTGCTTGCTTTCCAACTTGACATTCCTTGCAGATAGCATTGATAGCCTTTGTAATCTTTGGCATATCTCTCATAGCTTGAACTTAACTTATTCTCATTAGGCTATCAAAATTGATGTGACACATTCTTCTATGTCATAGCCAACTCTCATTGATCTAAGTCATGAAATAGTAACTGTTAGCACCTTTGAGTTGATAGACATTTCCATTTGTCCTTCTTCCAACAACAAACATAGTTTCGAAGCCTTTTATGATCTCACAACCTTAATCCTAAAACATAAGATTGTATCCCTTGCTACACATTTGTCCAACACTTATGAGGTTATTCCCCAAACCATTAGCATAAAGAACATCATTAGTTGTATTCTTTCCATCAAAGTTGATTGAACCTTTTCCAAATATCTTAGAAGAAGTATCATCACCAAACCTAACAAGTCCTCCTTTATATTTTTCAATTTTAACAAACTTACTCTTATCATCATTCATATCATTAGAGCATCCACTATCAATGATCCAATAGTTGTTCACTTGTCTAGCATGAAAGGTAGACACCAAAGTGCCTTCAATTTTAGCACTTGCTTTTGTCGCCTTTTCCTTCACACATCTCTTAGAGTTAGTAGAATTATTTTCATATTTTAAAGTCGTGAACAATAATTCACCATCCTCGTCATCTCCATAATCAGATTCATCATCAAATATACTTGCATCTTCTCTAACATAATAACTTTTCTTCACTATAGGATTTGACCCCAATTTCCAACGGCCTTTCGTTGAAATCTCGACGAAACATTGTCAGTCGGCTGACGATTAACAGAAGTCAGCATCATCGCTCAAATTTTGTCTACATCTCGATGGGCTACAAAATGTCGACCTCACAACACACGCTCGTCGGAACTGCGATGCCAACTTCGTCGATCGCGTGATGAACAGTGTCTGGATGACAGGAGGCATACCTTCACCAAACCGTCGGATTAACAATGTACGTCCATCGCCATTACAACACAAGTTTGACGTATTGGCAATATCGTTGAGAGATCAATATTGTTATAGCGATCAAAATTGCCTAAGAAGATATTTCGGGAGGACTGGATTTTTGTCTCAGCGATAACTTTTCATCGTCGAGATACACATCTTGTCTCATCGAAAAAGCACGAGGGAAGCATATCAGCAAGACATATATTATCGGAGTAAGTTTTGAAGGTCTACCCAAGCAGCTATATGACGCCGATAAGATTACATCGGCAGGAGTCTTGGAGACATAATTTAGATTGAAATAGCAATAGAAGTTCGTCGAACGAGCGACGAAATAGGCAAGTCATTATGGTGAAACTTTGTCGGATAGATTGCAAATTCGTCGGATGTTTTTGCAGTTCGTCGTATATTCGACGAGAAAGTGCACATTTAAAAAAAAAAACCTATTCGTTGAAAGATCAAGACTATTACAATGATCAAAATTGCCTGAGAAGATATATCGGGAGGACTAGTTTTTTGTCTCAGCAATAACTTTTCATCAGCGAGATAGACATATTGTCTCACCGAGGAAAGCATATCGGCAAGACATATATCATCGGAGTAAGTTCTGAATGTCTACCCGAGCAGCTATATGACACTGATAAGATTACATCGGCAGGAGTCTTGGCGACATAGTTTAGATTGAAATAGCAACAGAAGTTCATCGAACGAGCGACAAAATAGGCAAGTCATTACAGCGAAACTTTGTCGGATACATTGCAAATTCGTTGGATGTTTTTTCGGTTCGTCGTAAAATCGACGAGAAAGTGCACTTTTTTTTAAAAAACCTATTCGTTGAAATGTAGGCATATCAATGAAAGATGAAGACTATTACAGTGATCAAAATTGCCTGAGAAGATATATCGAGAGGACTGGTTTTCTATCTCAGCGATAACTTTTCATCGACGAGATACACATATTGTCTCATCGAGGGAAGCATATCGGCAAGACATATATCATCAGACTAAGTTCTGAAGGTCTACTCGAGTAGCTATATGACACCAATAAGATTACATTAGCAGGAGTCTTGGCGACATAGTTTAGATTGAAATAGCAATAGAAGTTCATTGAACGAGCGATGAAATAGGCAAGTCATTACGGTGAAACTTCGTCGGATACATTGCAAATTTGTGGGACATTTTTTCAGTTCATCGTGAATTCGACGAGAAAGTGCATTTTTTTTAAAAAACCTTTTCGTTGAAAGATCAAGACTATTACAATGATTTAAGGCATGTTTGTAGCAGCAATAATGATAACTATTTTCTTAGCTATCATACAAGCCATCTCCAACAAAAGAGCTTTGAAACCAAATCCACACACAACACAATGTTCATAGTGAAAAGTTAGCACTTTCTTTCATCTTTGCAGATTGGTTTGATGCTTCAAATGATGCATTTCTTATATTGAAAAGTGCATTACTTACCTTTTTGAGCTTCTCTTTGTTTTGAGAGTAGTTTAATAATCTCTACTTAACATGGCCAACCACGTGAAGGTGGAAGCTCATTTGGCCCTTCCCCCCCCCCCTCACATCACTCTCAATTCCCCATACCCGATCATATAACATTAGTCATTCATTCATCCATTAATAACATATAACATTCATTCATTAACATATAACATTTTTTCATTAACATATTCAGATTCATTCATTAACATATTTCATTTTTTCAGTTTTTACATATTATCAAAAATATGGCTATCATAATATGATTACAATCACTTTTTTTTTGTTTCTTTTTTGTAGCTAAAAAAAGCTGAAGTGGAGTATCGTTTTCAAAATCATCTATCCCCCCTTGAGTTGTTTCGAGCTCTGCTTGTGATCTTAATGTACGCCTAGTCGTGTACTCACAACCGCGTGGACGCGACTGCAAGGGGGGGTCTGCTGCAATAGCAAAGAAATGTTAAATTGATATGTTTTATTATTATTGTTACATGTATTTCATTAATTAAAAGAACATCAGAGTGGTGCTCTTTACCTGATTGGGCCACATCATGTTCCTGATATTGTCTTATAGCCTCATGCTCAACATGTTGAACACCCTCTAAATCCTGATTTGGAGTTGAAACACAAAAGATTACATTAATTAATACACCAATTGCAATTAAAAATGTTTAAAAGAACATTAGAGTGGTCCTTCTTACCTGATGGAGCCACATCATGTTCCTGATCTTGTCTAGCTTGATCATGCTCAACATGTTGATCACGTTCTACATGCTCTAAAGTTGAAACACAAAAGGTTACATTCATTAATACACTAAATGCAATTAAAGATGTTTAATTGTATTAATCCATATTGCGTTTTGTATAGCACATGAATACATCTAGTACCGAGATGCACACCATGGCCTTCATCGGCAGGTTGCGCTCCACCCTCACCAAGCTGCATTCCAATGTCATGTGCAGGATTATCATTGCTTATCTGTGTAAAACAAATAGGCACATTATTATGGTGGAAATTAATATTGAACAAATTGCACAAGTATTCAATTTGAAATAAACTTTATTGAGTTTATTTACTTGCATGTTGGATGCAGTGGAAGATTGTGTTTGCCCAGTCGAGACTCTTAGTTGTTCAGTCAGGGCTCCATAGCCTTGGTCGAAGGCAATCTTTAGGTCCTCTTGTGTGGGCACTCTGTTGAAATCAAAGCCCTGCATTTTTGCATGCAATCATGAATTTTGCTTCTATGATGTGATAAAACCAAAATTGTTTGTAATTTATTATTTGGATGCAATATTTCATTTATTGATACTTACAAATCATGCAACTACTTTCATATAACCACCAGAGCCAAGTTTGTGCTGCCTGTGTTTTTCTAGTCTTTCCTTTGTTGCCTTTGATGTGTCGGGCAACCTATGAAAAATTTGAAATACATTAGATTATGTAAAAAGAAAGATTAATCAGTATATAATTAAATTGTTGATAGTATTACATACCTTCCTTGGCCCAGTAGTATCTTTCCTTTCTTCTTTCTATCCTTCTCCTTTCCATCCGACACCAAATCCTTCCACTCCCTTTTCGGAAACATGAGGGGACGCTCGTACTTTTTGTTCTTCTCTAAATGTGACCTATATTGGTCCCTCACATACTTTAGATAGGTACCAGCTTTCTTAAGGATCTTGGTTCGATTGAATGTTTTATCACTGAACAACACAACTAAACGGTTAATGAGCTCATCTTTTAAATCTTGATTTTGGGAATTCCACCATGTACATATGGTGGGCCCGAAGAGCTCCAATGAAATATCACTTAGATGTTTATAAAAAACATCATTTCCTACAATTATAATGTAGGCAAATATTGCCATTTTGTAAATCAATATAATAGGGCTCTATCCCCACTGTTAGCACTTACTTAAAAAAATAATAATAATAATAATTAAAACATTTTAAAGTACTTGGGACCTTCTCTATCTTTATCGGAAGGAAATCCTCGGTCACCACAAAGGTGACCAGCAATGTTCTCGTACTAGTAATACGGGAAGATCCAGGAAATGCTGCTAAAACATCACCAGTAGTAGTGGCCTCTGCATCCACAAGTACTGACACATGTAGTGGCATGTGTTCACTACCAGAGGGTGGACTACTGAATGCCTGCATGGTATGTGTTGCCGACATTTCAGATGACAATATAGGCACAGATGATGGGGTCAGATGATGTGTTGTATGCGCATGAAGATCAGGATTGACACTTGTACTGTCCCCTACTTCCTAGGAAACACTTGCAGTACCTTGATCACGGCCAGCAGCATGATCACGAGGACACAAATAATCCTATAAAAACAACACATATTTTAGTTCATGACATAAAAGAGTACAAAATATAAAACCATGAATGAACTTATGTTATAATTAAAGATCTCATGACAGCTTACTTCCAAGTTTTGTGCTCTCTGAGACAATATTTTAACCCTTTCTCTTATCTCATCTGTTTGAGGCACTACGAATACCAACTGAAGGATTTCTTGATTGCATTTTTTTTGGGCCTTCCTCATCATATCCACAGGGTTTGTGGAAAATGCGATGTCATCATCGCATAATAGTGACTGCACCTCCATATGGATGCTCTCCTGTACTGCTGGTGCCTTTCCCCGATCAGCCAACTGCAACAAGAATATTAAAAACATTATCAAAATTAACCCAATAAACTCATGAAAAAAACATAATAATAAAACATTTTGCTCGTATCTAATTTGTACAATTACAATGATGTAAACCTATCGGATAGAAGTGCCTGAAGATGGATCACGATCTATGCTCTAGGCTGGAGCCTTCCTCGTATGATCAATGTCCCGCTATGACAAAAATTAAATATAAAAAACGTTACTGAAATGAAACCAATAGACTTACGAAAAAAAACATAATAATAAAATGGTATATTGGAGTCATTAATTGGAGGTTGGGTAAAATGGTATATATATAGTACATACCACCCTCATAGTAATTGTGTTTGTATCTAAGCAATTCAAATTGTAATCAATTAGCAAATCTTCCCCTACAATTATTGATTTTATCACACATACGAATACACGGTTTCCCTCTCGCGCCTTGAATATACAATTGGGTTGCTTATTTGTTGACCCAGGTCATGTACTATTTATAAACCCTGCAATATTCCCTTATGCTTTTGGCCTCTCATCAATGTACCTAGCCACTCCTTTATTTTGATCCTTATCTTTTAGTTGTGTATAATTTGCTGATAGTGCATACCTACGCATACTTCATGTATATCGAACCAGCTGCATCCAATCTTTGTAACTATAACAAGGTCCAACATACTCCATCAACTCAGTAACTTTGTCATAACAGACTTTTATGCTGTCCATGCAAAATAGGCCCAAACCATGTAATGATGATGGTGCTATGCGATATATCCTCTCGTTGACACAAAGATCAGTGTTTATTGGAGGAAGTTCCTTGGGTACCCATTGTTTCCGTAGATGTTTGTACCTCAAGGGCACCTCAATGTCGCCTATGCTCTCATCATCATAAGAACATGACCCCCCTTCAGTAAGAAAAAATTTCATGAGTTTACAGAATTTTCTTCTAATCTTTTGACCTCTAGTTGATCTCCCTCTTTTAGACCTACTACATGTCTCGCTTTCCTCTTCTCTTCCTAAATTTCCCTCACTTGAGGAAGACAAATCTGACAAATACCTATTTTGTGGTGCCTACATTCATAAGGATGTTGGATGAAGTTCTTTCATGGTGATGTGATCCGAAGGTGACATTATGATTAATTTATCATTTCATCGCTAGAAATTGACAGGTTATAAGGTAATCAAGTCTTGGTAGATTGCAAGTTATTGTTACTACCATCCAAATGTGTCCATCACAAATCAAATCTACTTAACGTCTTTGTGCAGTGTCTTTGCAAGCATAAAGTAACTTCAAATGATAGTTTGGAGTTAATTCTTTCTTCTTTCAGCAAGTATTGTAGCTCATTTTTGGAGCTTTGAAGAAAAAGATAGCATTGTAACTCATTTTCACGAACTTGTACTCAGCTGTATTTTTACCTTTCAATCAATAAAAGCAAGCTATTTTTCCTTCTCTCTTGTCTAAACTTATTATCCATGAAATAGGACAACCATAAAAAAGGAAGAAAGGTTTGAAGAATGCAGTCATGATAATATTATATCAACCTTATTGGGTTCTTTGAAAGAAGAAGAAAACCATGAAGTTCCAAATCAATTTCTTGTACCACAAGAGCACCATAAGAGTAAGATGAAGGATATGATCACACCAAAAGAGGAAAAAGGAAAAACCAATCTAAAGCTTTCAAGGGGATGTCCTATCAAGCATCTAACTAGGATGGAAACTAGCAATGCATCACAAGTCATTATTGCACCCAAGCATGAGGACTCTATTCTACTATCCTATCCATTTTAAGATAACATGAATGGTAAGTGGATTTGTGGATTTGTTTTCTCCATTTATGAGGCATTGCAATAGTTGGTTAAACATCTATCATTTCTTCATTTCCTCTTTGATGCTCACAAACATATGGAGCATTACAAGTTGCAAAGAAAGGGTAGCTACTTTCATGAACCAGTTAATGGTTTTATTTAGGTATTCCTTTCCTCAGTTAGTCTAGGTTAGGATAGTTTTTCTTTTAAGTGAATAAGTTTTGTTTGCGCAGTTAGTTTGTTTTGAGTCATTTGGTAGGTTGAATAAGGTTGGTAGGTGTTATGTGGTGGAGATTTTGTTTTCCTTCCCTTTGGGGTGGTTTTATCTTTGTTATTTTTCTACTGGTCTGGTATTTGGGGGTTTATTCTTTTTGGCTGTTGACTTGCTATCAGCAGTACTCAGTCACTTAAGTCGTGTTTTATCCCTTTTGGCCATCACTTCACCGGCCCCTTTTACCAATCCTTTCGGTTTTGCATTTTGACTTATGTGTCCCTATGGTTTTCGGCCTATTAACCTTTACAACGTAGCCTTTGAATTATTTTTTGACCCCGTGGGTTATTTCCCCATTTTCCTAGTGGTCCCCTTTCTTTAAGGTAAATATTTCGCATGTGTAGATTTGTATTAGCCGATGGATGCAGGAACTGCGATCTTGACCGTTCATCACACACCTCGCAAGGTTTGTGCTTGCATCACAAAAAATATTGTGAGGCTTGCGAGATGCTGCCACCTATTGTGTAACTTGGTGGGGCCAATTTTTGAGTGCTAACTGATGGACGGGTGATGATGCTGACAGCTGTGTACTATCCAATGCATCTAGGCCGTCCCTCACTGACCTCACGTAATTAAAACTTCAGTTTCAATAATGATGCGAGGTACGCGATGTGTTGACGTGTGGGCGCCGGTGTTATCGATTAACAAATGAGGTGGGACCCATTCCATGCTGATGTGGTACCTAATGGGCAATATTCTTGCTTGCTTGCTAATTGGAAGGAGGATGTGTCATTTTCAAACTGTTGTTGACCAAATCTGGACCGTCCATCTGGCCAACTATATCTTTGATCACTGGCATGTTTTCAAATAAACTGGTGTTGTACTATAGCCGTTCTATCTTGCGCGAGCGAATAGTAATGGTCAAGTTTGACTCGGCCTACGTAATTAAATGCTAAATAACTAGTGGATTGCTATTTTAGTATTGCATTCTAGTTTATAAGAATTCCTCAGTGTTTAGAAAAGTGGCTATTATCTCAGTTCTCCATTATGACGATAGTTGACGCTCTGCAAAATAAACAATAAGTGATATGAACACCTTCTTTTGTAATTTCAGAATATATTAGTGTTGCCTATTGAATAATTGGCGATTATGTCCTTTTCAATTCCTGGTGAATTGTTAAGCGAATTGGCTATTAGAGCTTATATAGGTCATTGCTAGTGATTTGTGTGTATATAAAATAGTTTTCTGTAATGACAGTCGAGAATAGGGTGTAATTGTTTGTTTTTCTTTAAGAAAACCCTAGTTCAAATCCCCTTCTATTTAAAATATATGGCATCCAAGGAACAAACTGTTGGCCCCTAGGCTACCTAGGGGTTACTCACAAGATATTATTGATCTGTTGAAACCTTCTATGAGCAAGAAGCAAGAAGGAAGGATATTGTTCTATGGAGCCATGATTCATGAAGGTTTAATGGACAAACAGTGTACAATCCATGATGCTGAATTGTTATACACTAGTTGGCAGCTCTTTTCCAATTGGTTTGGAAATAGAAATTTTCCTGTTCCTTTGTGTAATCCATGGAGACTGGACTTGGGTAAGCTAGTGGTACCGAATTTCTATGAAGATGTAGACTTATTAAAATATATTGCTGCAAGGTACGATCCTATGACTCGAATTGTCAGAACACATCTTGGCAAGCCTATGATTAAAGTAACCAGAGAGGAAATTGCAGAGATTTTTGGCTTACATGAATGGAGCTAGGATATGATTCCCATCAAATTGGAGGTCTTCAGGGAAGAATACAGAAACACTAAGGGTTTGATAAGGACATCCCTTTTGATAACCCATTTGGCTGTGTCGGGAAGAGGGAAGAATCAGAAAAAGGTTGTTATTGGCAAGAATGAGTGTGAACCTTTCCCGGTAGACTACTTCGCCCCTCATTTCAAGAAGACCATCTGTGCACTATGTCAAGTTTTGGGGATTGACCTAAAGAAGACTGTGCCTATAGAGATAATGTATATGATTGTCAACCTCCAACACCCTGGTTATAATGTGGTATATGACTTTGCCACTTACCTTGCAGAGAACATAGATTCTGGCTTAGCAGCTTTGAAGCTGGGAAAGAATTGGGTAAAATTCAGATGGTTTTCATTATTGATTCATATGTTTTTATATAGGGGTCAGAAGGTATTTGAAAAAGATATGGAGTTGAGGAAGATGGAAGGAGATATTGAAATGCCTGTCCAATATTGGACTAGGGTATTAGACAAAAATGATCATAAGTTTGATTATGTCACCTTTCATAATATTTTTGGATCTAAGTTAAGGAAGGCTTTAGTTGTTGATCCACCTAGGATTCCAAAAGAAAATCACGACTTTCTAAGAACTATGGAGAGGAGGCCTGAGCTGAATCTAACCCACAATTGGGGTGATATTATCCCCAATCACAATACTACAATCTTCAGGGTCTTTGGCACCAATGCCATCCCATCTGTCCTACCTAAAGAAGTTCCTCTTAGACTTGGTTTTGTAGAGATTATGATGCAATTGGGAGCATCTCAAGATTTCCATTTGCCTGCTAAACACAAGAAAGGAACCTTTTTCCCTGAATATACAGCTTTTGCATATTTTGTTATGATAAAGGGAGGGTGGAGAAATTTACACTTGTTACTCAAGCCATATAGATTGAATACTGTACGCCCTAGGAATTATGATCCTGAGGGTTTTATCTCCCAAATGAAGGCTAGACATCGGACTGGAACCTTTGTTCACAATTTCTACTATCCTGAAGATATCATTAAGAATATTTTTGATGAGGACTTACAGGATGAGAGAAAGGCAATGTACATTGCCTATTCAAAAATGGTAAGAAGTAAATAAGAGAAAATACTTGGTTTTGATCCTGTACCTGATGCTAAAGATGAGCTCAGCAGGGCAATCTATGTTCTTGATAATTTGGAGAGCATAGTAGGATTCTTGAAGGAGGAAAGGATTATAGAACAAAAGGGAAAGTCACATGTTACTGAGCAACACCCTGAGATAAGAATCGAAGAAAGGCCTACCTACCAGCCTCAAGGGAAAATAAAAGTGTTTTCAAGAAGGAAGAGAAATAGGATTGAGGAAATTACGATGAGTGGTGGATCATCCATCCTAAGGAAATCAGTATCTGATATTATTGATCTGGATTCGCCTCCGAAGAGTTCAGAACAAATTAGCACATCATCCCCAAAGAGGCCTAGAACTGATAGTATGGGGGATGTTGGCCAGAAAGGTAATGATGAGGAGGATATTATTGTAACTCTAGATGAAATAAATTCAGAAATGCTACTAGATCCGACTGACATTGCAACGAGCTCAGGAGCCATCACCCTAAGATTGGGGAAGGATGAGATTAAAGGAATTACAAATAGTGATGATTTGAGAATGGAAGCCTGCAAAGAATTCATGATGGATGACTCTTTTATCCATACCCGTGCTTTTGAAGATTTTGTATGGAGAGCTCATCTCTCATCTTATACTAAGCAGGTAGCACATGAGATAAGTTTACACCCAGAGCTTCCAGAGCAAGTAATTCAATCAAAGTTCAGAGTACAATTGAAGGAGAGGTTTAAGGAAATCACACCAGAATAGGGCAGAACATTGGTTCAAAAGTGTGGGATATTGCTACTCCCTAAATGGGATATTGTTGATGCTGTAGTATTTGATACAATAAGAAGGGCAAATAAACCACTTCTTGCAACAGAGGAGGAGGTGGCATTAGCACTTAAAGGATCAGCTTTTAGTGAAGAGTGGGATTCTCTGGCAATATGGTCACTATCTACAGGGTCTCAAAAACCTATTATCGCTGAAACATCCGATTTTAGTGGTCATTTGATTGTGAAGAGAGTTGCCGGTACCCCTGCCTTGGAGGCTATTGACATGGTTGTGAATGTTGCCAAATTTACTAGGGCAACCGTGGAGGATTTAACTAAAAACCAAGATACTCTGAGGAACCAGTATAATGACATTATTATTGAGTATAATAAGAGTCAGCAAAGGGTGGCAGAATTGGAAATAGAAATGGCCTTATTAAGGCAACAAATGGAAATCTTGAGATCCCAAAAGTAGGTTAGCTCTAGCCAAATTATTGCTGACCCACCAATTGATCAACCCCAACCTCCTGCATAGGTTCAATCTTGGGCTATGGTCTCGTATAATATGGGACAAGTGCCTATTATGGTTGAGAAGGCCAGTACCTCGAGCGAAGATCCTTCTAGGGAAAAGTTACTCCAGCAAATTGGAGAATATAAGGAGATGGTAAATCAAATCCGGGATGCAGCAAGAAGGAATAATTCAGAAATTGTTGATACTGTGTTAAGGCATCTACATAAATGGGTCCAGAGTAAGCTGAATGGTGTTCATGCGAATTATGCCTTGATGCTGCAAGCACTTGAATTGTTTCCAAGGGACAGAGAATTGGCTATCCCTTTGCTAAATAGATGGGGCCCTAGAATGGAAAAATTGAAATTTATGGGAGTTGGAGCAAAGCAGCATGGGAATAAGTATCCTACAGTCATGAAAACATATCAATTTGTTAAGACTATTGTTGAGCAAAAATTCCAAGGGTCTGCTGCTCCTATGGAGTCCAAAATCAAAGCACTGAAGGATATTTATGATGGAAAAGATTTGACTCCACTACCTCATATTTTGCATAGTCAGGATAGTGTTAAGACTTTGTAGGAGTGGAAGGAGCAAATGAATAATATAATGACTGCCCAAACTCATGAGATATGCAAAACTGCTGATATTCGCATGTTGGAGAACACTTTAGAGAAGTTATCACTTGTCATTAGTTTCCTGGAGAATTTTGACAAGACAACCATGTCATTAATGATAAAGTATGTACCTTATCAAAAAATGGTGGACCAGGTGGTGGCTTTCAATTGGCCGTCAGAGGAAGATTTTGAGTCATGGAAAAAGATGTTTATTGATGAACTTGAATTATAAATAATGGGGATGAGAGCTGCAATTTGGTCATGTAAAATACAGGTCTAGCCTACGGTATTATATTTTGAAATGCATTCTCTTCCCGGATTTAGGTACAAATTGTGCAAATAAAATCATCACATGGAGTGGTTAAAAGATGCTTTGGTGTCAGGGAATCAATACTTGGAACCACACTTTCCTTTCCTCTGTAACAAATTAATCATCATTTTTTTTTAATCTTTTCTTCTCTTACCAAGCAAATGATGTAAAGATAACTGATTAGGAACTAGCGGTCCAATAAAAAATGGACATGTGTATCCTCCATCCTAAAGCTTGTTTTCTCCCTTGTTTTTATAAAAGGGAATTCTGGGCCGAGGAATAGGTCTATTGAAATTACTTAAGATACGTAAGAGAAGAATCAAGTAGAGAGAGAGAAAAGAATATGTCCAATTTTTTGAAGCTTTGAGTCTGTTTGGGAACTTAGTAAATCATGGGGTTTTGGAGCATACTTATGCAAATCTTGTGATTTTTTTGAGTCTATTTTCTCTCCTATTGTAATAATTTGCATGATTTTTTAATGAAAAGTCTATCAAAGATGATGTTCGTTAAATTTCATGTCATTTCCTGTGGATTATGTTTGACTATAGCTCCAGTTCAATGGACCTGTTAAATGCTTTTGTTGTTCAATAAGTTCATGCAAATTAGCACATAGGATTTGCTAAAGAGTAATAGATTCATGTGTTGATGAATGGATGGTAATGCCTTACATACAGATCATAGATGCTCTAGATGAAAGTTACCCTATAGTTCAGTTTCCAGTTTGACTCTATGCATTAGGATATGGCACTGGTACTCTGACTACTTATTGTTCTTGTATTTTTTGTTATAGCTTCAGGCAATTTCATACGAATATTTCATAAAAACACACTTAGGTGTTATTTCAATTCCTTGTTAAATAAGAGTTGAATTCTCCTGAGAAATAGCCAATTTCTTGAAGGATTATCTTGTTTAAACTTAGACTGGAATTTATCTGTTGTTTATCCATGTATGAGAAAATCATTCTCATCATGAATGACAATATATTTTAGGGATACCCTCCTGGATCTTATAGAGTCCGAAGTGTAGGAGAGATAACAGTTTTGTTGCATTTTTCTCATTAAGTCGGCACAATGCCTTCAGGACTTTTAAAATTGAGTATGGCAAGCTCATAGAAGCTTCTGCAGGTTCTACTTGGGTTGTAAAAAATGCCAACATTATGCAAGACTATTTCTCAAGTCTTGTCAAGTTCCAAGAGTCGACACCATGCCCAATGGATAAGTTTAGGCAACTGGTGAGGATGTTTAGCAGGCAAACATATAGAAGATGTCACCAATTTTTTTACCTAATTTAGCTTCTAACTCAATCAAGCAAAGTTGGGATAGTTTTTGCAAAAATAAAGATAAAGGTACACATTCAATTCTACTAAGTTCCATTCATATACACAAAAGTATTATCAAATGAATTGCAGTTCATTATGCAAATGTATACAAGAGAAAGATTGAACAAAATTTTCACAAATGTCTTTTATTGATAATTACAAATGTATGGTGTCCCACACAAGTTGTGGTAATAACTATTTCAATACAATATAAGACATAAACTATACATTTGAAGAAATAGAAAGGAAAGAGCATATGGAAAGAGTAGGGATCCGTCATTGCCTAAATGATGAACCCCAAAGTTGAACTATTGCCTAAATGATACACCCCAAAGTTGAACTGTTGCATCATTGGAAAAGTATGATCAAATTCATCTATTATGAAGAATTGGTCTATGTGCCTCTAGTAATCACTATAAAAATGTGAAAGACAAAGCTATTTTTTTTTTTTTGTCTTATCTTATACCATTTTACGAGAATGGGGGGGCCAATGTGCGAGAAGATCTTTGGAAACTAGGCATGAAAATTATAGGTTAAAGAGAATGGGGGTGCCAAACTTACAGTACTCATTGTCCCTTGGTCGTTGATTTTCCCTGAGTGCCCTCAACCTGGTCCTCGGCACTGGTATTGACCTTGTTTTAGCTCCAAACTCTTCGTCAGCACTAGTATTGACCTTGTTTTCACTCCTCTAAAGTCTTCCTTAGCGCTAGTATTGACCTTTCACTTGTCCAATTTGATGAGCTACAACCTGCTTTAGTTAGGTTTTAGAGTATGTTAATTAAATTTAAAAAAATTATGGCGCCATTTAGAGTAGTGAATATAAAGCAAGCAAATCCTATTATGGCGCCATTTAGAGTAGTGAATATAAAGTAAACCAAGCCTATTATAGTCATGAGGGAAATAATAAAACTCCTAGGATACTTTTTGAAACCATTTTCCTTGGTTAAAGGGAGGCCATAAAATATACCTTTGGATTTTTTCAATCTTCAAATATGAGGATTTGCAAGGTTCTTAGCAACATGAGTAATGGAAATGTGTGCAACAAGAATTTTTGAACACACATGGAATCTCCTTGCCAAAGAAAGGGGCTTCATAATTTAATATGATAATTTTTCTCAGCTCTAGAATCAACTTTTAAATCTTCTCCTAATAGGGCCAAAATCACATCTTCTTGTGTTTGAGAAGTCACCAGCACTGAACATAACCGTCAAGCAACTTTTCATCAAGATTATAACATCACCGTCGATTTTGAGCACGTGCATCTCGGAGCCGCTTTAGTAACCTGTCATATAATGTACTAAAACTCGACATAAATATTAAAGCACTTTGATTAATAGTAATTTTATAATATTAATATATTATATAACAATATTATATTACATTATATGAATTATAATGATATATTTGATATATTAAGATTATATATAATCTATATATAGATTAATAGTAATTATATTAGATTATTAATATTATTGGTATATTATTAATAGTATTAATATTGTATTAGATTAGTAATAATTATAATATTGTTAAATGATTAATTATATTACAAATGAACGTTGCTTTCAAATTCTTAGCTTTGAATGAATGGTTGAAGCACCAATGTTGAATGTTGCAACTCTAGTGGGCATGAATAGAAGTAGAGGAGATTGTTTGGTAGAAGAATTTTTTCTAGTGCTAGGTTATGTGTTAGGTTATATAGGGTTAGGTTATATAGTGTTTGAGCCTAGCCTCAAACACTACAATTAGGGTTAGGTTATGTGTTTTCTTTAGGGTTAGGTTTGGGATTAGGTTTATGGTTATGGTTAGAGTTTAGGGTAATCCAAATCATAACCTAACCCTTTCTCTCGAAACCTTAACCTTGACCCTAACCCTCACCTTTATCCTATCTTTATAACCCTAACCACAACCAAAACTCTAACCCCAACCCTAACCCTAATTACCTAACCCTAAATATTATTTATTTTATTAATTAGTTGCATTCACTCTAATAACCCTAAACCTATCCCTAAACTTAACCCTAGCCCTATCCCTGGCCCTAATCCTAACCCCAACTCTAAGCCAAATATAAAAACAACCCTTAATCATAATTACAATAACCCTAAAACTTCATTCTAGATATAACCCTAATACTATAATCCCTAATTGTAATACTAAACCCTAACCCTAATTTCATATCTAATCCCAACCATAACCAAAACTCTAAATCTAACCCTAACCATAAAACATAAACCCTAATCTAACCCTAATCCTAACATTATTTTCCTAACCCTAACCCTAACTCTAAACCTAACACTAACCCGAACACTAAATCCTAACCCTAATTAAATACCCAATCATAACCCTAAATTGTAACATCATCCTTTGAATTGGATACTACATCAAAAATTATGTGTTACAATCATTGCTTCCATTGTTGGCATTTTTACATTGGGATGCATATATTTTTAAAATCAACAAAATCTTTTAATGTCTTGCCAAAATTAATATTATTAATTGTAATATCAAACTTATAAACATGTATCCAATTTAGAACATAAATAAGAAATATATGGTATTAGTTTCTTCAAAAAACAAAGTGATGTGGACTAGGACTATAAGGACTATAATGATTTTAGAATATACACATAATGGATTTGTTGAAAAGGTTTTAGAAACTTTCAAACAAATGCAATTGGTAGATGCAAAGAAAAATTCCACAACCTGATGGAACTTCAGTAAATTGAAGTTGGGGTTAGAAGGTTTCTAAATTACTCAGGGTAACCTTCAGTGTGGATTGGTCAAAACCCTCTTGTTATGTTTTAACGGTGACCTGTTGCCACGGTGGACTGGTCACTTAAGTGAGGTTTCATCCCTCTCGGGTCGTGCTTAACCGGCCCTATTTCACCTAATTTGCTGGTCTTTTTGGTGTAATGGCCTAGGTATTACATCGCCAGAAATTTCAATGCGGGCCCCACTTAAATGTTCCATCTAAGGGCTGATGAGCCGTTTGATCACAGAATTTGATCTTGACCGCTTCTCATAGACCTCGCAAGTTTGTTTGTTGGTGTCATCAAAGTAGTGTGAGGTTCGCGAGATATGGTCATGTGGCGTGAATGGATGAATGGGTTTCTTCCCGAGGTGTTCGATATGACAAGGGGCCGTCTTTTCATTGGTAATAGCCATCCCCACTTAAATGTTCCATCTGAGGGCATATGAGTCATCTGATCACAGAATTCGATCTTGATCGCTTCTCGTAGACCTCGTAGGTTTGTCTACTGGCGTCATCAAAGTAGTGCGAGGTTCGCGAGATATGGCCACGTGGCATGAATGGATGAATGGGTTTTCTTCCCAAGGTGTTCGATATGATAGGGGGTCATCTTTTCACCAGTAATAGCCATCAATAACAGGGTAATCATGATCTCTCTCACACCTCGCACGGGCAGAGTAAATATCCGGGAGAGTGTTGTGAGGTTCATGAGGGAGTGGCATGTGGCTTTTCTTTTCGTGCCAGTGGGATTATATGGGACCCATTGTGTGGTCTGGGTCTATTCTTCTACCGACGTGGATTGTCAACATCCATTGACTTGATCTCCACCCTTTGTTTGTTAAAGTGCCTCCCAAATTTGTGGTTCATTTATAGGGAAGAAGTGTGTGAGTTGCCTGCATGGCATGTATTACTTGGCTATTGCTTGTGTCATTAATGATATAGGTTTCTTTTATCCCAAGGATCTCCACCTGATTTCCTCCTACATGCGAATAGTGCCATCCTGCTGAGGGTATTCATAGTTATCCGGATCATTAACTGTGCAAGTGCTTGAATCGCCTTCAAGTAATTTTACCCTGCATACTAGCTTGCTCTATAAATGCTAACTGAATTATATGTAATCAGCATTGCATTCTCTTGTGTCTAAGTGCAGTAAGGTTTTTCTTCTGTTTGTGGTTGTGCTCTATTTCTATCATGAGTAAATTAGTTAAGTGAAGGAGTGCGAGGCTAGCTTCACCAGTCATGAAGAAATCCGATTCTCCCATGTCTCCCAAGGCTATTATTAGGAACACTGGGAAGAGGCCAGTACATTGTTCATCCCCTATAATCATCTCGGATTCTGATGAATCTGAGACTGATTCTGATTATCGGTACTATTTGGCTTCCCTGGCCAATCTTATGGGAGTGGATGAGGAGGTTCTGGCAATTGAGCCAGTGTCTGCATTAGCACCAGGTCCAGTTGTTTGAGAATGTTCTCGCAAGGTTGGTAAAAAGGAGGTGTTGCCATTGCTATCGCAGGCTCAAACTCGAAGTGGTTGCTTGTACCGGGGCCATGTTGCTTCTTCATGATTACTGGCAGTGGGTCCATTGGACATGTCTTCTCTTCTGTTGTTGTTCTATCAAGTGGATGTGGATGTGGATATGGACGTACGTGTGCTTTGCACCACATTTTATTTTTCGACTGGTTATTTCATAACCATTTTGATTCCTTTGTTCATGCATGGTATCATTATGACAAGGAATGTAAATTTGAATTTCATTTTGGTGCTGAAATTCAATTTGGTGTCACAATGTAGCCTAATGTTTGTTGCTCTCCTATTCTATAAAGGATATTTCACGGTTCATTGTGAAGGGTCAAAAAAATTTTGCAATCCGACGCTTGGAAGTTATATAGTCCTCTTTATTGTTAAAGTGTTATGAACATTTTGTTTCAGGAAGTCATCCTGGGGTTAGGTTTATATATAGATTAGTGTGATATGCTTTTTTAATTACTTATATCGAAATAAATCTATAAAATTAAGATGGTTTACTCTCCTCGGTGTGTGCCATGGATTATGAATAGCTTTATCAAAGATTCATATGTTCAGTTTCAATAGTTAATTGAAAATGTGATTCATTTTCTTGCTTTAACTCAAAGAGTTAATCAAATGCTTGAAAAATAAGTTACATGTTCATGGTTGTATATACTCAGGATGCTTGAAGAAGTACTATCTTAATATGCTAAAATATCTCATGATAGTAATGCTATATGAGATGGGTTCATCGTATCAGGATTTTGTTTTGTATGACTCTATTGCCCTATGGATGCATGAAGGACTGGATAATGTTTGTGTCATTTTATTAGTTCAAGACTATAGGTTCTAAGTAAGGATATCCAAATATTGAACACAAAACACTTGAATACAACCTTGTCCTCCTCAGGGAGGTATTGTAACAAATAAGTGGGTCAGTTCCGTTGCTCTTTGGTACTGGTAGTCATTCTCTGGTCTACCAAAACCTTGAGATGATCACTATCCCTTTGAGTGTGTAGGAATTGTAATCTGTACATAGGAAGTGTTCTTACCAATCATGAGACATTCATGTGAACATGTTTAGGTTTACCCACCTTGGTCCTACAGAGCCAAAAGTGTAGGAGAAGTCAGTCCTTTACTGACTCTCGTTAGTTGGCCATTAGTGGTTGTAGTTGTCCTCGATAGGGGTTGGCTACCATTTAGATATATGCAACCTCTACATGGATTGTATTTAAACACCAACACAACCTTCACCAAAATCCTTATTGGTTTCCTTAATATGGGAGATTTGGAACAAGGTATAGACATCCATCAAAGCATAATATGAAGATGATTTTTTTCAAATGTTGTGGTTGTAGATGCCCTTTTAAAATTTATACAGAATGTGGAAGGATAGAAAAAGCTTGTGAACTATTTGACAAAATGTCTCAAAGAATTGTAATCTCTCAATTTATTTTAGTGTCTATTTTGTTATACCCCATGTCCCAAATTGGGTATAACACAATAGACACTAAAACAAATTGATAGATTGTTATGAGGGCAGTGATGAGACTTTTCTAATTAGAGTGTATTCCATGAGATTACAATTATTTGAGGCATTGTGTCAAATAGTTCATGAGCTTTGTCTATCCTCCCACATTTTGCATAGATTTCAAAAGGGCATCTACAACCACAAGATTTGAGAAAATTCATCTTCATATTATGTTTTCCTTATGATTGGTTGACTCTTATACTAAATTAATATGTTCAATTTATGTTTCCTACTTGATCTAACTATCCACAAATGGCAATTTAACAGTGGAAAGATATGATCCTACTTTGGTATAAATTGTATATGCAATATCAAGGTATGAATTAATATGTTCAATTAAGAGATGTTAAATGAAATGAATAAAACTAATGTAATATAAATAAGGGAGACCAGTGCCTTATTGGGTAAAACGGAGTCAAATGAAAGCCTTTAATGAATGTTTTCTATCTAGCAGGTCCTCTAATTGTTTGGCATATAACTATAAACATGAAAGAGTGTAAATGATAAACCCTAGTTGAGGTAGAATATCAAATCTAATAATCTAATTCTTCTTAATGATCCAAATGGCATTCCCAGATTACTGTAACTTATTGAAAGGAATTTTAATTCTTCTTTAAAGAATCCAATAAACCAAATCACACAAAAACAACAAATGTGTACTGATAAATAGAATATATACTTGATACTTCAATTTAAACAACCAAGAAACATCAGATTGGAGACAATCAAATAATCGCAAGAATCCAACAAACAATTGATACCAGAATGAAGCCACTAAATCAATTGTCTTTCATTATCTCCTTCAAAGTTCATACATGCAACATAGTCTCCTTGAATGTCATCATTTCTGAAAATTTAATGCTTACAGCAGTCTATCCTATTCTAATTCTATCTTCTACCCCTTAAATTTATCCAACAACGGATACTTATACATCAGTTTGCAAAAGGACGTGCCTTTTCAAAAAGGTTTAAAGCATAAAAGGTTTAACAAATCCACTATTAACTAATTTCTCTTGAGCCACAAATGGACTGCAGACATATGCTCTATATAATCCTGGCGCTCATGAGTGTCAGCATCTCCCAACGCATCGTAGATCACAATCTCCATCATTATCATTTGCTCATTTTGCTCACATGTTGCATCCAATATCACATCTTGCACAGTGGCTATCTCCAGCATCCCTTGGAGTATTATTTCGCACTCACTTTTCCATGTAGTCGCTTCCTCCATTTTCCCTTCATCATCACATGACTTGGTGAATCTATCTTCGGCAACCTTTGTCAATTCCTGCATATCCCCTTGTAACTCCACATGGAAATCCCTGTGCCTATCCATAATACAATTGGCATATTTTTCAATCTCTTCATTACTAGTAGTGTCCTCCTCCAATTCCTCAATTCTTTCCTGAATTCTACTATCCACTCTCCTATGTTCCTTTATTGCATCTACATACTATGAATGTTTTCCCCAGAGTTTATTTAACCAAGTGGTTAAAAAAACCTTCCTTCTTTTTATTATTGCAGCAAATGCATCCATTCTCCCTTGAGAGTATGCAGTTGACCCTTCCCAACGATCTTTTTTCTATGAACTCTCACCTTGAGTGAGCATCCTTGTTGGTTCTGTTACACCACCTACCAAATCTTTCAAGCATTCATTCTCTCTCAACATCCTCTCATTATTGGTTTTGTACATCTCCCTTTCCCTTATCAATGCTTGGATTTGGGCTTTATTCAACTTGGCTATATTTATCCCAATATTAGCAGTCACTATAGGATCAACCTCCCCAGCCTTCAGGGTCATGACATGTCTAAATGCCTTTTTAGTATCAATAACAATTGATTTCTTGTGAGGAGGATACAAGGCCCAAATCATCAATGTTTCATCATTAGGATTCTATCTTGATCTTGTGTATACCTCCATCACCTTCTCTATACTGAGCTTGTGGGTAGCATTGTTATCTTTTAAGAAACTATCAAAAACTAATGCAAAATTCATATCCAAACCTAGAAAAATCAAAACACCTACCTTTTCAAGCAGCTCCCTCCCCTTTTCAGGGGTCATGTCAATCATCTCTTTGTCCACTTCATCCTTTAATCTTTTTAACAATTGATCCTCATTCCCTGGAGTGACATTGTCAACTTGTCCCCTTATCTCTTTCCCTTTTTGCTTATATAAAAATGTCTTAAACTTCGAGGTCTTTATAAATTCATCATCTGATATGAAAGACCTATAGTCTTCATGTCTTGTATCTACATCCATGGTTTCCTCAATGTCTGTTTCTCTGGCAACATAGGCATACTCTTGAGTCTTCATTCTTGAAACTTTCCCAGATGAGCTTTGTGGCCTATCTATTTCTGAAATCCCCTTAATGGAGGATAACAACTCAACATCCACCAACTCTTGATTATGTTTTTCAATCACAATTTCAGCTTCCTCTACCTCCAGGTTTCTGATTATGTCATCAGATTTAAAGGGAACATGATGGTACCCTCCAAGATTTACTTTTTATCTGGTAGAGTGGATATACCCTTCTGGATCAAATTTCTTTCTCACTGGTGCTCTGCTCATGTTGTAGTGCAATAATTTGTCCAGAATCAGATCATAACCTTCCCTTGCTAATACAGTGAAATCACTAAAACACAATGTACTGGGCATAAAAGCCTATTTCCCATATGAACTTAAGTTCATAACACTAGAGTAATCCATTTGCCTAACAATTTCAAGGTATGCAATTCTGTCTGGGATAGTTCTGGGTAGAATGAAAGGTGTATCCTCAAAGCCATAAACCCTAATCATTGTGGCATTCTCTAAGCAATACCAATCCCCCTAGTTGTGGTTAATTGGTCCATTGTAATATCTAGGCCTAAGAAACCTTTTTACTTGTTTAGATAAAGAATAATCACAAGGATGGCTAAAAAATCTATACAAGGGTTTCACAAAGAATTCTTCAAAATGCAAGAAATTTGAATTGGCAAACCTGCTGTCCCAAACAGCAGTCCATAATTGAACAGGAAATGGCCTACCTTCCTTGTCAGATTGTGAAATCCTCAGCTCCTGGGGCCATAAACCTAACTCTTGTCCAAAATACAACACTAAGTGCATCAACAGTGAGTTAATTCTAAGATGGAAAATAGAAGCGCCACTCTTTATCACCATCAAACCTGCATCCAGCTCCTTAAAAACATGTGCAGCATAGTCAAATGATTTGGAATTGTGGTACTGAATGTTTGCAGAAATCACCATGGGCACAACCACCATATGCTTAGGTACCTCCATCCCTAATACCTGTCCCACTAAGTAGTAAGTATATTTTAGGTAAGGTTAGAAGAGGTCTACATGAAAGGGTGGCCCCTCACTGTCTTACATTGGAGTAGGTTTTCCATGACACCTAATTCTGTGCAGAGGTAACCTCCACCCTTTATAAATGGTGTCCATCCTTTTGAACTCACTATCGATCTCTTCACTCACTACTTTTTCACTGCATATTCCCTCCATTATAAAAACCTCAGCAATTGCATTCTCAGATACATGTATCAATGGATTCCCTGACAAATGACATATAGCTTTCTTTTTTGAATCATAGTGTCCGACCAGCAATTTTACCAGTTCGACGTTAATAAAAACATTAGGGCACACTAATTTCCCTAAATTGAGCCTCCATGGATTGCATACTAGCTCAAAGTGATTTCTCCTATGGTAATGGAAATTGAATAACTCATAGCCTCTAATCGGAGTCCAAACATCACCTATAAATTTGTATTTGTCATCCAATTTGTCAACTTCCACTTTGAGCTATGCAGAATGCCTAGCTTTAGGTCCAGAACCAGGTAACTGGTCTATGAGTTCTTGATTTAGCTTCCTTTTAGTACCTTTTGGTTGCAACTCAGTCTTTTTCTTTTTTGCTTTTGATTGGCTTCCCTCCCCAGGTTTTCTTCCCTTTAGTTTTCCTGAACCAGTGCCTTCCATAATTCAAATTTTTATGAATTCTAAGAGGACGAGAAACTTACTATAACTTCTTCCAAACTAAGCCAAGTGAATGCCTTAATTGCTCTGCTGGTTCCTTTGCTCTCCTTTGCTTTGAATTCTATGAGACAATGATTTCAATTGATCATACCCTGATATGCAAAATCTCCTACGCTTCATGGCGCCATTAATGTCTTTTACCGATCGAGACATGAATGTTGTAAGTTTTTTTTTTGAAATTCTCGCTGTCACATTAGGGTTCAACGATCACCCACCCACCAAGACGTCTTGCAGTTTCCCCGACATCACAAGTCTCCTCGATAGTTTCTTTCCTTTTGCTTTTATATCGCCATGACTTTCACTTAAACAACTATCGCTCAGACTTAATGAATCGGGCCAACAGTTCTTTGCCTTACTCCGAAAGTACTTTGTCTCACCGAGATGTTCACTATATCGAGTATGTCGCCAAGACCAAGCAATTTGTTCTAGCGATAGAATAATACTCGTTGTGATGTCTCTTAGATCTCCTTGTGGTGACATGTCTCACCGATATTCTTTTTCTTCGGCGAGACCATGCACATTGTCTTCTCAACACCCTTTATCTTCATATGCTCAGTTCTGTCGGTGTAACCCGAGGGGTCGGTAAGAATTTCCGAATTCTCCCCGGCATCGTTTGTCTCACCGAGTGAGTCCTCCCCTTGCTTTATCGGCAAGACTAATAACGCTACGGGCAGTGTTTTAAAATCTCTCTCCGATGACCAAAGTCTCTCTGATAGACTTTACATTACTCCAATCGGCAAAAGGTAATTTAGCTCGATGTGACCTTACATTGTCTCACCGATACTTTTTGTCTTGCTGATAAGATATAGAAACCCGCATTCTCTCTATGTATAGCTTGATTGGTGTGACCCTTTCTATGTCTTGCCGATACATTTAGGATATGTATATTATCATCGATGAGACCTACATCAACTTATGCCGATATTTTCATATGTAAAGATTTTAATGTCAGATGAAATTTATGGGGCATTATGGCACAATTTTAAGTTGGATTTTGGTAAAATATGCTATGTGAGGATATTTTTGTCTGCATTATGAATCTTTTTTTGAAGACTATAATCATGAAGAAATAATGAATTTGTCAAAATTTGACAGTTCCAACAGCATGAAGGTTTAATGTTTCATGACAGTACTAGTAGTTCAGTTATAATGATATATTTAGAGCTCATGGCTCTCCTTTGTATAAACATATCACAATTTTGAATAATATAATCAAGGGTTATGGTGTTCATCTCACTGTTATCATGGTGTGTATGATTTCCATTTTTGCTTTAATTCAAAGAGTAAATTAAAATGCTTGGATGGAATCATAGATGGATATGTTTGTAAAGGGATTTGATAAGAAGTATTGAGTTAGGATAGAAATTGACACTGTTGTAATGCAATATTGTCAGAGATCTTATATGTTATGTGTTTGAACCTGTTATGGAAATCTAAATATTTGTGAATTAATTCGACTCCCCAATAGTATATGGCACTGGCCTAAATCGTATGTGTTTGTAAGGTTCTCTATCTATTTGTCTTAGCTTAGGGCTTGTTGCCAAATTGCAAATTAAATGACTATCTTATGTGGTGAAATGTCATTATAATCATCTCATGCTCGAAGTAGTTGATACTATTGATGCTTTTCTATTGTTTAAATTGATATATCAAGCATATATATATATTTATTCAGTTTACTAATACACATTTGTTGTATTTGTGTGATGTGATTATTTGGTTCTTTCAAGTAAAGATTAAACCCTCCTAGTCAATCACAGTAACTAAAGAGTATTAATTGTATCAATAAGAAGAATCACATAACTAGGATTGTCATTCTATCTCAAGTAGAGTTTGTAGTCATTTACTTGAACGTTTATACAAGTTATAAACTACATCTGTGTGCCAAACACTTTGAATCATTTCCATCATAGATTACACTTTTATAGATCTTCATTAGACTCCATACACCCAACAAGGCAGTGGTCTCACGCTTTCATCTTTTGGTTTATCCATTTTATTTTTTACATTTGTTAACTGAACATATTCTAATATAATTCAAATATAATTAAAATTAAAAACATCATAAATTAATTATGTAACCACATAAGTCAAATATAATTCTTTCAAGAAATTAATATCAAATAGACAATACAAATTAATGTCATTGATCTTCTTCTTCATCCAACTCTTTGTCTGTATCATCTGATCCGGATTCAACATTGTAAGGATTGGTCATATCATCATCATCGTCATTGATATCAGTTTTGATAATGTCATCATCCACATGGATATCATCTTCATGAACATTAACTCCTACATCATCATGATCTAGTTCCTCCTCTTCGACATCTTCGTCAGGCACATCATCAACTAACTATTGATCCTGATCATCATCTACATCATCTTCTATTTCTTCAGTATCTTCTTCTTCCACCACATTATACTTTACCGGCCTTCCTCTTGGATCATGTCTAACAACATATGACCAACCCGCTTTACCTGGAACCTCTGAGTAAAATACTTGCTCACATTGGCTTGGAAGAACATAGGGCTCATTTCCAGCTCGCTCAAAATACCTTGTATTAACCATGGTAAATCCATTATCATGTTCAATAATAGTTCTCTCGGGATCATTTTCATTCAATCGTAGCCTGTACCATAGGATGACGAACAAAACTAATTTGAAGGACTTAAAGTCACACTCAAGTATATCATCCAAAATCCATAGTATTGATTTTCTGAGACTTTCTGGATGTATGTCGCTTCTAGATGAAACATTAGTCACCTGGAAGACTGCAGTTATCCCAGAATCACAAGTTTTCTTCATGTCATCCAACTTTTTGATTCAAAATTTATGACCATTGCACCACATAGCCTTGTGGTGTTTCACCTACAATATGTCAAACATGCAAAACTTATTGCAATATCGTCAGTTGATAAACATATTTATTCTTGGCCGAATGTATGCAAAGAAAAAAATCTCAACATATATATACATCAATATAATTGAAAATAATTAAATAATATGGGTGATTAATATATTTATACATACATGTTTATCTCTTAAACCATATGCTAAATCAATTTCCCTTGGTGTAACATTGGAATCTCCATTACGATGAGCTTCTTTAACCAATGAAGCCACACCTTCCCATCTGTGACCAAATTGTTGACATCGTTCAATCCATACCGTCATCCAATCAAGATTGTTTGCGATGCACAAATGTAGTGCATCCCACTATTGACCAACTGTATCAAAAAAAAATGAAATTCACTAATGACATATAATTAGTTAATTACCACGGTATATGACCTTAATTTATAAGTACAATATACGTAAAAACCAAATGTAAAATATATTCTAATTAATCTTTGGTGCAGGAGCACACCTAGGCTAACCTCCATAGTTAAGATATTTTGGGCTTGTATCTAACATTATCCAAGTCAGAGTAATTGTTTTTTTGTTTTGGACCTTAGAAGGTCATTGTTGTGGCTAGGTGAGCTAGTCATTAGGACTAAGGTCACCAAAGTTAGTCATTGTTAATATTTTTTACATTGCTTAGCCTTAGTAGCTTAAGTTGGGATTTGAGTCTTAAATGTGTTCTAAACACATGAATGATGTTAGAAAGATGCCATGAGGCCTTTAATGGTGTTGGTTACTTGAAATATAGGAGATAGAGGTCCTAAGAGTTACGAAGGTGGCATAATGGCAGAGTACTTGCCAAATGTTGTTACAAAATTGTCATGACAACAGTTGCCATTATGGAAAATGTTGCATGCAACTCAGTTACATAGGATCCCCTAAAGGATAGGAGTGGGGGATAGACCAACATACCCTACAAACATGGTGAATGGCATCTAATATGAAGCAAGCTCGAATTCCAAAAAGAGGGAGATTGTAATCAAGTTTTTGGAATAGAAGATAGCTCTGCAATTTTTGTTTTTATGTGAACTCTGAGTGTTATTGAGTGACAGTGATACTAAGTGAATTGGATGTTTTTATTTAGTGTTAGATTCATGTTCATGGGATAGTATTAAACTTTTTTCATTCTGCAAGTAAGTTGATTTAAGCTGTTTTAGTGTCCTGAATAGATAGGTTAAGGTTTAAGGGTTTTACTGGTCCTATCCTGACCAGCTTGTGTTTTTATGGCTCCCCCATGAAACCTAGTCACGGGATTTTCCTAAGGGTAGATGGATGTGTTAGGGGAGCCATTGGTCTATACATATGTAGAGTTATAAGTCATAGAAAGTGGAACACCTGTGTTTAATGTCAAGTCCTAAGTGAGCTTAGAGTGCCCGGTTAGAGGTTTGACAGTAATGAATTGAAGAATTTAGGTAGGGGATTGAGGTACAGTACGGAACAAATACAGTTCCAGGTAGGGTATAGACATATCCTAACATGCTAGAAGGATTGAGGTTCTATCAATCCATTTGACTAAGGTTTGAGCAAGAAAACCAGTGGGGTCCTACAAACTAGGCCTAATAGCCCTATTTAACCTAGATAATAGGAAACCAGTGTACGGAGGACTTAGGAGTATAGAATCTTTTGAATCCTTCATAAAATCCAAAAGGGTATTCGAATGTGGAATTGGTTTTTTAAGTTGTTTGGAAAGTTTGGGCAGGAACAAAGTAAAGGTCTTTGTCAAGGGCTACAAGAAATAGGCCTCCTCAAGACCAATTCTTGAAACCGGTAGGAAAGGAGTTTGGAGATCCTCCAAGATGGATCCAGTTGGAAGTACATGGCATGTTTCCAATGTGTTTGGCACCCCTGCAATCAATTCAATATTTGTGTGATGTTGGCACTTAGAGTCTTCTAAGTGTAGGAGAGAGTTTGCACATAACAAAGCGGTGTTAGTCCTTCAAGGTGAAGCACAAGGTGTGAGACTCTTGGAGAGGAGTTGAATTAGGACTTAGTTAATCATCTAAGCCTAACAAGGACCTAGAAAATATTAGGTTCCCAGAAGAAGACAAGGAAAGGTCTTCTTAGCTAGTTGTGCAAAAAAACCTTGGAACACTTACACCAATCTACATGACCATCTTATAATTACCTGACACTTTCCTCAATCTACCTTTCCCCATCAAGTACTCCCCTTCGAATTTTTTAATGGAGTTGGAATCCTAAATGCGATCTACATGGATCTTTGCTGCAAACTTAGAAAGATATTCAGTAATTTACACCATGGTCTGGTATACCATGTATCCCTCCACCATAGAACCCTCAGGATGTGCTCTCTGTCTAACCAAAGCCTTCAAAAATTTCAAGTGCCTCTCAACCATCCACATTGACCTTATGTGTACAGGTCCACACAATTCAATCTCCTCAACTTGGTGTATGAGGTAGTGTTCTTGTGCATTGAAAAATGTCGAAGGTAGACACTTTTGCATTTCACACATTAGACGAGGAATTCTTCTCTTCCAATAATTTATATCTTCTTTATGGATTGCTTTAGATGATAGCCATCTACAAGTGATTCAAGGCACAAATATATTAACGAGATTTAACAAAAATATACAACGAATTGAACAAATATCGCTACTTACCTCATGTATTTTCCAAGATCATATATAACTTGCTTGACATTGTTGTCGAAGTTGTCTGGGAGAGATAGAGGTAGAACGTACTGCAACAATTATAAAATGATCTTTTCATTAATATTTTTTCAAAAGTAGTAAACATAATACACTGAAAAGTACATGCAGTATACATATATATATATATAATATACCAGAATAATTACCTTAATGAAGGTATGCCAATCATGCATTTTCATCCCTGACCCAAATTCACCTTTCTTTGTTATGATATTGTTTATGTTGGCAAGCAAATCCTGTGGGAAATCGAATTTTTTGTATGACTTGTTTTATAGCATTGCTTTGCTGCTCTGTTAATAACCAAGGAAGGGCACTTATATTAATTTGGTCTCCATCGCTATTTAATTGAATGACATTTTTCATTGCATGACTGGCTTCCTGAATGTCACTACAAATTTTGACAATTTTTTCTTTGTCATGCCTTCCATCCAATATTTTCCATAATGTTTTTGTCATATTCTTTCCGATATGCATTGTATCAAACAAATGCACAATTTGTAGCTGCTCATAGTAGAGCAACCTACTAAATTGTCTGGGATAACTTTTCAGTCCCTGTGGAAGCCGACCATTAATGCCTTGACGAACTTCATGAAGCATATAAGTTAAACAAATTAACAACGACAATCATTGTCAATTACAACATGAGTAAACACAACACAATATAAAAATATAAATTCAAAACATATCATAAATGATAGATAAACAATTTGATCTGATGTATAACCTTGACGATTAATTCTATTATATTCCAACTTCCATAGGCGAGGTGTCATTCTTCGTGGTTTTGATGTAGTCTCTTCTTTCCCATTGAAAAGATGTTTTTCAGTAGTTCGATACTTATGATTTTTGTGGAGGAAGTGCCTATACTCATCAAACACCTGCTTTCCTAAACTTGTTGAATGACGAGATTTCATCTTTGGACCACAAATTGGACATGCAAATTTTCCCTTTGTTTGAAGACTTGCAAATCATATATAATTGGATTAAATATGTCAATTTTTATAATTATATATAATGAATAGATTATTTCAAAAACATGCATGATATCTAATTCATAAAATTAAATATCGTTAAAGTCATGTAGTCAAACATTATAACATACCAGAAAAATGTGTTAGCCTTGGGGCATCATGAATTGTCCATACAAGCATTGCATTGAATTGAAATTGTCTTTGTCCTATTGGTCTAAATACATCATACATAGTGACGCCATTCCATAACGTTAGTAACTCGTCGATAAGAGGCTCAATATATACATTCATATCTTTAACTTGGTACTTACCTAGTTGAATGAACATAAACATTACATAATTATTATAACCATTTTACTGCAATATATATAAATTCATGTACATGACTATTAAATGAAAAAACATATAAGTCATTATACAACAAATAAGACAAATGAGATGCTACTACATTAAAGAAAATTGATGTAAACAAATACTTGGAACAATCATTGCCAACATTATGTGCTCCCTCTTTATTGACATCCATGGAGGAATGTTATTGTTGATAACAAAAACAGGCCACACTGAGTAAATAGATCTCAGCTCTTCAAATGGATTGACACCGTCCACTACCAACGAAAGCCTAAGATTATGAGGTTCTTCTTTAAAGTGTGGCCATTTTTCCTCCATGTCCCTAAATGTAGAACCATCCGCAAGCATTCAAAGAATCTCATCTCCACTTCTATTTCATGCATGGTAATCCATAAATTGCGCTAAGCTTTCACACCTAAATAATTGTTGCATACATGGAATAATGGTAATATAATGAAGAACCTTGCGAGGCACCTTTTTTGTTAGTTGATCTGTTCGATATCTACTGATATGACATTCTGGGCATTCTGTTGCAAATTCATGTTGTTTATGATATATAATATGATCATTGGGACATGCATCTATTGCTTGATACTCCATTCCAATATCTTTCATAATGCCAGATAAATCTCGGTATGAGTGAGGTAAAATATTCGATGGTGGTAACAAAAATTCACCAATCAATCTACAACAAAAAATAACTTCTTAATATAAAGAATATTAAAGGTACATACTTCATCCTTTATTTACTAGCGATGAACTAACAACAATTAAAATAGATGAAAAAAAATGACATATATGATATACCTTAACATCCATGAGATTGCTATGTTGGATAAACTATTCATAACCTTCAAGTTCACCAGTAACAATACAGTAGAGAGAAGAGTTATTTGGGAGCCTTCATAAAGCGGCTTGTATGCATTCTCAAGTACAGGTAAATCATGAACATCATCAAATTCATCTCGATTAACATGATCAAATGTGCCACTACATGTGTCATGGATCAATGTATTTGTACCATCATCTTCAATTGTATTTTCTGGTGCATGATCATCTTCTTCCATAGGATCATTAACTTTATCTTCGATATTCACAGCTCCATGTTCCTCCGCTTGCAAAACCACATTCTTTGGGCCGTGATAATTCATATCGTGTTCCCTAGGGTGCCCCACCTTTATAATAATGAAAAACACAAATAAACCATGATCATGATCAAGTTATTTTATATATATATATATATATATATATCAAATGTTAAAACAATATAAACATTTACAAATTCAATCAATATAAACACATATAATGAACAACTTACCAATGGATGATAATCATGCCCCCCTTCAACGTGACCATGTTGCCTACAATGTTTCTCAGCTGTTGTGATTAAAATTCTTCTCATCTTTAAGCCCTTGCAATTATTTCAAGGACAATAATATTTCCCATCACCCTTTCTTTTTAATATAGCCCACAATCTAGCAACTGTCTCTTCATTTTGTTCTAGACTAATATTATCTGACATGATTTTTCTTTACCAAGCTTGAATATTTAGATTTTCAAAAAATATCAAACTCACACACACTCCAATAATTTTTAATCGTACACAGGTAACAAAATATAATAATTATGATATTTTACACCCAAAAAAATCGGCATGCAACCACCCTTGCAAAAGAGAAGATAGTCTGAAGTTAATGACCCCAAAAAACACTTTCAAATGCTAATTCCAGAAATTATTAAATTTTGATTTTACAATGATTTCCAACTGTTATACTCCTAAAATCAGAATATTGAACTTGCACAACAAAATATGGAAATAAAATTCTCAAAATGCACCTAATAGGCCTCAACAATTAAGGCCTACTCAAGACTTTGTGAAGTCACTGCAAGGTTTCCAGGCCTTACCTGATGATTTGAGCAAGAGGATTAAAGAGTTGGTAAAGAGTTTTGATGACTGGAGTGGCACATCTTTACCAGATATTGTAGATGCCCAAGGAAATGTTAGATCATTGCAGCAATGGCAAGATAGGGTAGATGAAATCATTAACAGTAGCACATTTTTGGAATGTTTTGAAAAGGAGGTGAATCAAGTAGCAGTAAAGTATACAACTTATAGTGCAAAAATAAATTAGGTGGTAAATTTTAATTGGCCAATGGATGAGGAATATCAAGGATGGGTAGAAAAGTACTTAACTGAACAAGAATAGGATAGAGTCTACAACCGACAGTTAACAGCTCAGCGGTTATGGTTATAACAAATTTTGGCTATGTCTTGGTGGCAGTTTTGGTGCAAGTTTTCAAAGTTTGGAAAATGCAACAGTTATTCTCCAGTGGACAAGATGAACAAGAAGATTCTCTAGAGACTTCGCTATTGTAACCAATTTTTGAAATGTCATAAGGCGGTCCAAGTGACCAGTGATAGGTGTATTTCTGGTTCGATGCTTGTTGCTCCTTCATTTTCCCTATAAGAAGGATTTCAAGACCAAAAATATGGCCGATTAGCAAGTTAGATATCTTTAGGTCAATTCTAACTGAAGTTGCAGAGCGAATTTGTAAAGAGTCTGATATTATAGTGAAGATACTATTCTTAGGTTTGGTGATGTGAGTGTTCCAAGGCTTGCTTGCACTGCAACTAAGAGACCCAGCTTGTCTCTTCTAGGAACCTAGTCTCCTCTAGGTCCTGATTGACTTAGATGATTAACTAAGTCCAATTCTAACTCTTCTCTAAGAGTTCTATCCTTTGTGCTTCACCTTGGAGGACTAACACCATTTGACAAGTTCAATTTCTCTTCCTCACTTAGAAAGTTCTAAGTGCTAACTTCTCACAAACGTCATTCTTCATTGCAGGGGTGCCCATCCTATTGAAAACATTCATAACCTTGCATATTTGAACCATTTTAGAAGGTTCTTCAACCCTATCCTTACTGGGTTCAAGGTTTCACCATTTGAGACCTTAAACAGGCCTATTCCTTGTAGCCTTTACCAATCCTGTTTTATCAATTCTTGCTAAATTTTTCCAAAGACCCTACAAAACTAAAGGCAGATTTGGATACTCATTTGGAAGTTTTAAAAGGTTCAATGGGGCTTAGGGCCTGACAACCTCCGTACACTAGTTTCCTACAACTTAGGACAATAGGGCTAAAAGGCCTAATTTCTAGGACTGACTGTAATCTTGCTTGGAACCTACTCAAACCATAAACTAAATGATTGAAATGACCTCAGTCCACCTAGTATGATGAGCTATGATGAAACCCTACTTGAACCTGTACCTATTCCATACAGTACCTCTTTATCCTGCAAGAAATCTTCAAAGACATTCCTAGACCTCTAACCGGGCTCTGTCTGCTCGCCTAGAGACTAGTGATAAAAAGAGCTCTCCACTCTTTCATGCTTCCTAATCCTAAATCTATATACACTAATGACTCCCCTAACATTTCCACCTATCCTTAGGTGTTTCCCAAGGCTAGATTTCATGGGGGAGCCATGAAAGCACCGATTGGTCAAGACTGGACCAGTAAGAACTTAAAACCAAAACAATTTGCCTAACACCAAATATCCTACTCTAAACAACTTTCTCATCAAATGAAAAAGACTAAGATAATCCTATAGAACACTAAACAAATACTAAACTCAGTCTCTCAATCCATTAAGCATCTCTATCATCACAAAAGTTTGGGTTGTTCTTGAAAACACTGTTGCAGAGCTCTCTATTTTACTTTCAAAAACTAATTACCAATTACATCATGTCATGAGATTCGAGTCTTGGGTCATAATAGATGCCATCCCCATGATTCTAAGGCCTGTTGGCCAATCTCCCACTTCCTATTCTCAAGGGAATCCAAAGGTAACCAAGTTGCATGCCCATGCTAACTTCTTTACAACATTTGGCATCTTTCTCTATGCCTTGATCCTATTTCTTAGGACCACTATTCCCTCTAGATTCCGAGGAACCAACTCATTTAATGGCCTTAAGGCATCTTTACAACAACCACTAAGTGTTTAGAACATCTTTAAGACTCTAATCTACCATAGACAACTAACATTAAGAAAACTTAAATTACTAACACTGGCTATTTGTGTGACCTTAGTCCTAATGATTAACTCACCTAGCCCACAAAAGCAATGACCTTTTAAGGTCTAAACTAACTTGGCTAGAGTCAAGTACAAGCAAAAATAACAAACATGGAGGTTAGCCTAGGTGTGCTCCTACACCATTTGGTGTCATTCTGTTGTAGGTTTTAGTTTCATGGGTACTTAATTTTCAAGACAGTACTAGCATCTGAATGAAAATTACTCATTTCAAGGTCATGTATCTCCATTGTATGAATATATTATTATCTTGAAAAAAATGATCAAGGGTTATTCTGTTCATCTCACTGTTATGGTGTGTGATTCTCACTTTGGCTTTAATTCAAGGAATTAATTAAAATGCTTGAGTGAGGTTATAGTGACTATGTTCATATAAGGATTTGATAAGTAGTATTGGGTTAGAATATATATTGATGGTATTGTAAGGCAGTATTATCTGAGATTTTATATGCTATGTGTCTAGATGATAAACTTGGTTACAATAAAAAAACAACCAACACCTTTGATATTATCTAGCTATGGCTCCCAAATCTATTACAAATTGATCATTAGGGTTAAAATTGAAACCTTGCAAATATAATCTTTGTCCAAATCCATCAAGAATTTTCCATCAGTTATAAATGATTCCCTTATAAAGAATTTGTGAAGCCAGGTCTAAAATCTGGAAATGAAATTCTAAAAATGCACAAGACTATAAATGAAATCTGATGAGATCTTGCTTTCAAATATGATTTTCAAACCTAGAAGTACAAATCTGACTTCACAAATGAATTCTGGAAAAGGATAGTGACTTCCCTCAACCTGGCGATATCTTCTTGAGTTTCTTCTGATTTTCCCCAAGAAAACTGTTGAGCAAAACACTGTCGCAATAAATAGTTAAGCTCATTTCAATTTATGCCCGCCACAATTTAACTTTGCAAGACCGCCCCAATTTTGGCAAAAGATCTTCGTCGAAACGTACACAAAACAACGACTCATTGAAATTTCGACGAACGTCGGGGTAAAAATTTTAAAAAAAATGGAAATTCGCACAAGTGGCCAACGATACATCTAATTATATAGGTTTCGTCGGAAGATTTCATCAAAAATTGGGGTTAAATGAGTTAGTGCTTAATCATCTTACTTTTGTTCTCCCTATTTTTGTTAACCTATCTTTCCAAAACTAAAAAAATTGGAAGGCAACTTACCACTGTACTTTCTAGTGCCCTTTTTCATTCTTCTTAAAAATTTAGCTTCTACATCATCAAGATCCTCCTGATTTTTTTCATAGTATTCTTTGATTTTCTAGCCTTAACTTTTACACTACTTGTACCAAATTCTATCAACTCAAAATCAGTTAAAGAAACATACAATTGATCTCTAGTATAGTGATTCAAATTTTATAATTATTCAATAGTAGAAACTTGATGAATATAAGCTTAGGAAGAGTTATGAGTACCTTCTTTACCACTTCTTCTTCTTTCAGTTCTCCACCAAGACCTCTAATACCATTGACAACTTCAACCACCTTCTACAAGTAGCTTGTGATGTTTTCATCTTCAAAAATTTGTTGGGTCTCAAATATGATCTTCAAATTTTTATCTTAGCTTGCTTGATCTCATCATCTCCTTCATAAATGCTTTCTAGCTTTGCCCAAATTTCTCTAGCAATTTTTAGATTCATAACTAAATCACCAATTCAGAACTAGCAAGACCACTTAAGAGAACATACCTTTCTTTACCATTGTTTTCATAGGCCTTGATCTCATCATCAGTGCTAAAACCATTTGTACATATAATTTATCCTCTTTCAACAAACCTCTAGATTTCAAATCCAAGAGAAACTAGAAAACCTTCCATTCTTGTCTTCCAAAACGCATAATCTAATCCATCAAACATAGGAACATCTTTCTTGTGCACCATCCCAGATCTACATCAAGTGGTTAAACTTTTCTTTCAAGGAACCTCTCCCTAATACCAATTGTTGAATGCATAAGACAACTAAAAGGGGGGTGAATTGGTTGTACCTTAAAACTTTAAAACCCTCACAAACATCTAGATCCACATTAATTCAATTAACCCTTAATCTATTAGAATGATTTATCATGAAAGAAGATAAAAAAAATATAACCAAATCAACACCATAAACAAAGAAACACTAGATTTACGTGGAAAACCCAAGATGGGAAAAACCATGGTGAGGATTAACTCACAATATAAAGTAATATCAACACCGAATACAATAGGGCTCACTATCAAAAAGAAAGAAATGCTCACTTCCAAAATAGAAAAGAAGGTAGAGAAGAGTGTTACAATGAGAAAACCATCTCAATGAAATGGAATAATCCACCACAGTATCACCAACACCTTTGCAGTCTTTCTAAAAAATTGTAGACACCTTCTGCTCATTACATCTAGTAATCTAACACATGAAAGCTCACTCTGCACTTCTCAAATTTACACCCTACAACTCTACACTTCACATCATTCACATCTCTCTCATATATCTTATCATCCTTCAACAAATTAACACTTACTTATACCATCTTCAACCTTAAAAACATCTCCAAGGTTAGTTATGCACCTCAACCATACAAATTCAAATTAGGTCAGCACCAAAACATTCCTACGGTGGAAAG
>CM021102.1:8506394-8525350 GCA_007115665.2 Sequoiadendron giganteum
CATCATCATGATCTAGTTCCTCCTCTTCGACATCTTCGTCAGGTACATCATCAACTAACTGTTGATCCTGATCATCATCTACATCATCTTCTATTTCTTCAGTATCTTCTTCTTCCACCACATTATACTTTACCGGCCTTCCTCTTGGATCATGTCTAACAACATATGACCAACCCGCTTTACCTGGAACCTCTGAGTAAAATACTTGCTCACATTGGCTTGGAAGAACATAGAGCTCATTTCCAGCTCGCTCAAAATACCTTGTATTAACCATGGTAAATCCATTATCATGTTCAATAATAGTTCTCTCGGGATCATTTTCATTCAATCGTAGCCTGTACCATAGGATGATGAACAAAACTAATTTGAAGGACTTAAAGTCACACTCAATTATATCATCCAAAATTCCATAGTATTGATTTTCTAAGACTTTTGGATGTATGTCGCTTCTAGATGAAACATTAGTCACCTGGAAGACTGCAGTTATCCCAGAATCACAAGTTTTCTTCATGTCATCCAACTTTTTGATTCAAAATTTATGACCATTGCACCACATAGCCTTGTGGTGTTTCACCTACAATATGTCAAACATGCAAAATTTATTGCAATATCGTTAGTTGATAAACATATTTATTCTTGGCCGAATGTATGCAAAGAAAAAAATCTCAACATATATATACATCAATATAATTGAAAATAATTAAATAATATGGGTGATTAATATATTTATACATACATGTTTATCTCTTAAACCATATGCTAAATCAATTTCCCTTGGTGTAACATTGGAATCTCCATTACGATGAGCTTCTTTAACCAATGAAGCCACACCTTCCCATCTGTGACCAAATTGTTGACATCGTTCAATCCATACCGTCATCCAATCAAGATTGTTTGCGATGCACAAATGTAGTGCATCCCACTATTGACCAACTGTATCAAAAAAAAATGAAATTCACTAATGACATATAATTAGTTAATTACCACGGTATATGACCTTAATTTATAAGTACAATATACGTAAAAACCAAATGTAAAATATATTCTAATTAATCTTTGGTGCAGGAGCACACCTAGGCTAACCTCCATAGTTAAGATATTTTGGGCTTGTATCTAACATTATCCAAGTCAGAGTAATTGTTTTTTTGTTTTGGACCTTAGAAGGTCATTGTTGTGGCTAGGTGAGCTAGTCATTAGGACTAAGGTCACCAAAGTTAGTCATTGTTAATATTTTTTACATTGCTTAGCCTTAGTAGCTTAAGTTGGGATTTGAGTCTTAAATGTGTTCTAAACACATGAATGATGTTAGAAAGATGCCATGAGGCCTTTAATGGTGTTGGTTACTTGAAATATAGGAGATAGAGGTCCTAAGAGTTACGAAGGTGGCATAATGGCAGAGTACTTGCCAAATGTTGTTACAAAATTGTCATGACAACAGTTGCCATTATGGAAAATGTTGCATGCAACTCAGTTACATAGGATCCCCTAAAGGATAGGAGTGGGGGATAGACCAACATACCCTACAAACATGGTGAATGGCATCTAATATGAAGCAAGCTCGAATTCCAAAAAGAGGGAGATTGTAATCAAGTTTTTGGAATAGAAGATAGCTCTGCAATTTTTGTTTTTATGTGAACTCTGAGTGTTATTGAGTGACAGTGATACTAAGTGAATTGGATGTTTTTATTTAGTGTTAGATTCATGTTCATGGGATAGTATTAAACTTTTTTCATTCTGCAAGTAAGTTGATTTAAGCTGTTTTAGTGTCCTGAATAGATAGGTTAAGGTTTAAGGGTTTTACTGGTCCTATCCTGACCAGCTTGTGTTTTTATGGCTCCCCCATGAAACCTAGTCACGGGATTTTCCTAAGGGTAGATGGATGTGTTAGGGGAGCCATTGGTCTATACATATGTAGAGTTATAAGTCATAGAAAGTGGAACACCTGTGTTTAATGTCAAGTCCTAAGTGAGCTTAGAGTGCCCGGTTAGAGGTTTGACAGTAATGAATTGAAGAATTTAGGTAGGGGATTGAGGTACAGTACGGAACAAATACAGTTCCAGGTAGGGTATAGACATATCCTAACATGCTAGAAGGATTGAGGTTCTATCAATCCATTTGACTAAGGTTTGAGCAAGAAAACCAGTGGGGTCCTACAAACTAGGCCTAATAGCCCTATTTAACCTAGATAATAGGAAACCAGTGTACGGAGGACTTAGGAGTATAGAATCTTTTGAATCCTTCATAAAATCCAAAAGGGTATTCGAATGTGGAATTGGTTTTTTAAGTTGTTTGGAAAGTTTGGGCAGGAACAAAGTAAAGGTCTTTGTCAAGGGCTACAAGAAATAGGCCTCCTCAAGACCAATTCTTGAAACCGGTAGGAAAGGAGTTTGGAGATCCTCCAAGATGGATCCAGTTGGAAGTACATGGCATGTTTCCAATGTGTTTGGCACCCCTGCAATCAATTCAATATTTGTGTGATGTTGGCACTTAGAGTCTTCTAAGTGTAGGAGAGAGTTTGCACATAACAAAGCGGTGTTAGTCCTTCAAGGTGAAGCACAAGGTGTGAGACTCTTGGAGAGGAGTTGAATTAGGACTTAGTTAATCATCTAAGCCTAACAAGGACCTAGAAAATATTAGGTTCCCAGAAGAAGACAAGGAAAGGTCTTCTTAGCTAGTTGTGCAAAAAAACCTTGGAACACTTACACCAATCTACATGACCATCTTATAATTACCTGACACTTTCCTCAATCTACCTTTCCCCATCAAGTACTCCCCTTCGAATTTTTTAATGGAGTTGGAATCCTAAATGCGATCTACATGGATCTTTGCTGCAAACTTAGAAAGATATTCAGTAATTTACACCATGGTCTGGTATACCATGTATCCCTCCACCATAGAACCCTCAGGATGTGCTCTCTGTCTAACCAAAGCCTTCAAAAATTTCAAGTGCCTCTCAACCATCCACATTGACCTTATGTGTACAGGTCCACACAATTCAATCTCCTCAACTTGGTGTATGAGGTAGTGTTCTTGTGCATTGAAAAATGTCGAAGGTAGACACTTTTTCATTTCACACATTAGACGAGGAATTCTTCTCTTCCAATAATTTATATCTTCTTTATGGATTGCTTTAGATGATAGCCATCTACAAGTGATTCAAGGCACAAATATATTAATGAGATTTAACAAAAATATACAACGAATTGAACAAATATCGCTACTTACCTCATGTATTTTCCAAGATCATAGATAACTTGCTTGACATTGTTGTCGAAGTTGTCTGAGAGAGATAGAGGTAGAACATACTGCAGCAATTATAAAATGATCTTTTCATTAATATTTTTTCAAAAGTAGTAAACATAATACACTAAAAAGTACATGCAGTATACAAATATATATATATATAATATACTAGAATAATTACCTTAATGAAGGTATGCCAATCATGCATTTTCATCCTTGACCCAAATTCACCTTTCTTTGTTATGATATTTTTTATGTTGGCAACAAATCCTGTGGGAAATAGAATTTTTTGTATGACTTGTTTTATAGCATTGCTTTGCTGCTCTGTTAATAACCAAGGAAGGGCACTTATATTAATTTGGTCTCCATCGCTATTTAATTGAATGACATTTTTCATTGCATGACTGGCTTCCTGAATGTCACTAGAAATTTTGACAATTTTTTCTTTGTCATGCCTTCCATCCAATATTTTCCATAACATTTTTGTCATATTCTTTCCGATATGCATTGTATCAAACAAATGCACAATTTGTAGCTACTCATAGTAGGGCAACCTACTAAATTGTCTGGGATAACTTTTCAGTCCCTGTGGAAGCCGACCATTAATGCCTTGACGACCTTCATGAAGCATATAAGTTAAACAAATTAATAATGACAATCATTGTCAATTACAACATGAGTAAACACAACACAATATAAAAATATAAATTCAAAACATATCATAAATGATAGATAAACAATTTGATCCGATGTATAACCTTGACGATTAATTCTATTATATTCCAACTTCCATAGGCGAGGTGTCATTCTTCGTGGTTTTGATGTAGTCTCTTCTTTCCCATTGAAAAGATGTTTTTCAGTAGTTCGATACTTATGATTTTTGTGGAGGAAGTGCCTATACTCATCAAACACCTGCTTTCCTAAACTTGTTGAACGACGAGATTTCATCTTTGGACCACAAATTGGACATGCAAATTTTCCCTTTGTTTGAAGACCTGCAAATCATATATAATTGGATTAAATATGTCAATTTTTATAATTATATATAATGAATAGATTATTTCAAAAACATGCATGATATCTAATTCATAAAATTAAATATCGTTAAAGTCATGCAGTTGAACGTTATAACATACCAAAAAAATGTGTTAGCCCTGGGGCATCATGAATTGTCCATACAAGCATTGCATGGAATTGAAATTGTCTTTGTCCTATTGGCCTATATACATCATACATAGTGATGCTATTCCATAACTTTAGTAACTCGTCGATAAGAGGCTCAATATATACATTCATATCTTTAACTTGGTACTTACCTAGTTGAATGAACATAAACATTACATAATTATTATAACCATTTTACTGCAATATATATAGAATTCATGTACATGACTATTAAATGAAAAAACATATAAGTCATTATGCAACAAATAAGACAAATGAGATGCTACTACATTAAAGAAAATTGATGTAAACAAATACCTGGAACAATCGTTGCCAACATTATGTGCTCCCTCTTTATTGACATCCATGAAGGAATGTTATTGTTGATAACAAAAACAGGCCACACCGAGTAAATAGATCTCAGCTCTCCAAATGGATTGACACCATCTGCTGCTAATGAAAGCCTGAGATTACGAAGTTCTTCTTTAAAGTGTAGCCATTTTTCCTCCATGTCCCTAAATGCAGAACCATCCGCGGGCATTTGAAGAATCTCATCTCCACTTCTATTACATGCATGGTAATCCGTAAATTGCGCTAAGCTTTCGCACCTAAATAATTTTTGCATACATGGAATAATGGGAATATAACAAAGAACCTTGCGAGGCACCTTTTTTGTTAGTTGATCTATTTGATATCTACTGATATGAAATTCTGGGCATTCTGTTGCAAATTCATGGTGTTTATGATATATAATATGATAATTGGGACATGCATCTATTGCTTGATACTCCATTCCAATATCTTTCATAATGCCAAATAAATCTCGGTATGAGCGAGGTAAAATATTTGATGGTGGTAACAAAAATTCACCAATCAATCTACAACAAAAAATAACTTCTTAATATAAAGAATATTAAAGGTACATACTTCATCCTTTATTTACTAGCGATGAACTAACAACAATTAAAATAGATGAAAAAAAATGACATATATGATATACCTTAACATCCATGAGATTGCTATGTTGGATAAACTATTCATAACCTTCAAGTTCACCAGTAACAATACAGTAGAGAGAAGAGTTATTTGGGAGCCTTCATAAAGCGGCTTGTATGCATTCTCAAGTACAGGTAAATCATGAACATCATCAAATTCATCTCGATTAACATGATCAAATGTGCCACTACATGTGTCATGGATCAATGTATTTGTACCATCATCTTCAATTGTATTTTCTGGTGCATGATCATCTTCTTCCATAGGATCATTAACTTTATCTTCGATATTCACAGCTCCATGTTCCTCCGCTTGCAAAACCACATTCTTTGGGCCGTGATAATTCATATCGTGTTCCCTAGGGTGCCCCACCTTTATAATAATGAAAAACACAAATAAACCATGATCATGATCAAGTTATTTTATATATATATATATATATATATATCAAATGTTAAAACAATATAAACATTTACAAATTCAATCAATATAAACACATATAATGAACAACTTACCAATGGATGATAATCATGCCCCCCTTCAACGTGACCATGTTGCCTACAATGTTTCTCAGCTGTTGTGATTAAAATTCTTCTCATCTTTAAGCCCTTGCAATTATTTCAAGGACAATAATATTTCCCATCACCCTTTCTTTTTAATATAGCCCACAATCTAGCAACTGTCTCTTCATTTTGTTCTAGACTAATATTATCTGACATGATTTTTCTTTACCAAGCTTGAATATTTAGATTTTCAAAAAATATCAAACTCACACACACTCCAATAATTTTTAATCGTACACAGGTAACAAAATATAATAATTATGATATTTTACACCCAAAAAAATCGGCATGCAACCACCCTTGCAAAAGAGAAGATAGTCTGAAGTTAATGACCCCAAAAAACACTTTCAAATGCTAATTCCAGAAATTATTAAATTTTGATTTTACAATGATTTCCAACTGTTATACTCCTAAAATCAGAATATTGAACTTGCACAACAAAATATGGAAATAAAATTCTCAAAATGCACCTAATAGGCCTCAACAATTAAGGCCTACTCAAGACTTTGTGAAGTCACTGCAAGGTTTCCAGGCCTTACCTGATGATTTGAGCAAGAGGATTAAAGAGTTGGTAAAGAGTTTTGATGACTGGAGTGGCACATCTTTACCAGATATTGTAGATGCCCAAGGAAATGTTAGATCATTGCAGCAATGGCAAGATAGGGTAGATGAAATCATTAACAGTAGCACATTTTTGGAATGTTTTGAAAAGGAGGTGAATCAAGTAGCAGTAAAGTATACAACTTATAGTGCAAAAATAAATTAGGTGGTAAATTTTAATTGGCCAATGGATGAGGAATATCAAGGATGGGTAGAAAAGTACTTAACTGAACAAGAATAGGATAGAGTCTACAACCGACAGTTAACAGCTCAGCGGTTATGGTTATAACAAATTTTGGCTATGTCTTGGTGGCAGTTTTGGTGCAAGTTTTCAAAGTTTGGAAAATGCAACAGTTATTCTCCAGTGGACAAGATGAACAAGAAGATTCTCTAGAGACTTCGCTATTGTAACCAATTTTTGAAATGTCATAAGGCGGTCCAAGTGACCAGTGATAGGTGTATTTCTGGTTCGATGCTTGTTGCTCCTTCATTTTCCCTATAAGAAGGATTTCAAGACCAAAAATATGGCCGATTAGCAAGTTAGATATCTTTAGGTCAATTCTAACTGAAGTTGCAGAGCGAATTTGTAAAGAGTCTGATATTATAGTGAAGATACTATTCTTAGGTTTGGTGATGTGAGTGTTCCAAGGCTTGCTTGCACTGCAACTAAGAGACCCAGCTTGTCTCTTCTAGGAACCTAGTCTCCTCTAGGTCCTGATTGACTTAGATGATTAACTAAGTCCAATTCTAACTCTTCTCTAAGAGTTCTATCCTTTGTGCTTCACCTTGGAGGACTAACACCATTTGACAAGTTCAATTTCTCTTCCTCACTTAGAAAGTTCTAAGTGCTAACTTCTCACAAACATCATTCTTCATTGTAGGGGTGCCCATCCTATTGAAAAAATTCATAACCTTGCATATTTGAACCATTTTAGAAGGTTCTTCAACCCTATCCTTATCGGGTTCAAGGTTTCACAATTTAAGACCTTAAACAGGCCTATTCCTTGTAGCCTTTACCAGTCCTGTTTTGTCAATTCTTGCTAAATTTTTCCAAAGACCCTACAAAACTAAAGGCAGATTTGGATACTCATTTGGAAGTTTTAAAAGGTTCAATGGGGCTTAGGGCCTGACAACCTCCATACACTAGTTTCCTACAACTTAGGATAATAGGGCTAAAAGGCCTAATTTCTGGGACTGACTGTAATCTTGCTTGGAACCTGCTCAAACCATAAACTAAATGATTCACATGACCTCAGTCCATCTAGTATGATGAACTATGATGAAACCCTACTTGAACCTGTACTTGTTCTGTACAGTACCTCTTTACCCTGCAAGAAATCTTCAAAGACATTCCTAGACCTCTAACTGGGCTCTGTCTGCTCACCTAGAGACTAGTGATAAAAAGAGCTCTCCACTCTTTCATGCTTCCTAATCCTAAATCTATATACAATAATGACTCCCCTAACATTTCCACCTATCCTTAGGTGTTTCCCAAGGCTAGATTTCATGGGGGAGCCATGAAAGCACCGATTGGTCAAGACTGGACCAGTAAGAACTTAAAACCAAAACAATTTGCCTAACACCAAATATCCTACTCTAAACAACTTTCTCATCAAATGAAAAAGACTAAGATAATCCTATAGAACACTAAACAAATACTAAACTCAGTCTCTCAATCCATTAAGCATCTCTATCATCACAAAAGTTTGGGTTGTTCTTGAAAACACTGTTGCAGAGCTCTCTATTTTACTTTCAAAAACTAATTACCAATTACATCATGTCATGAGATTCGAGTCTTGGGTCATAATAGATGCCATCCCCATGATTCTAAGGCCTGTTGGCCAATCTCCCACTTCCTATTCTCAAGGGAATCCAAAGGTAACCAAGTTGCATGCCCATGCTAACTTCTTTACAACATTTGGCATCTTTCTCTATGCCTTGATCCTATTTCTTAGGACCACTATTCCCTCTAGATTCCGAGGAACCAACTCATTTAATGGCCTTAAGGCATCTTTACAACAACCACTAAGTGTTTAGAACATCTTTAAGACTCTAATCTACCATAGACAACTAACATTAAGAAAACTTAAATTACTAACACTGGCTATTTGTGTGACCTTAGTCCTAATGATTAACTCACCTAGCCCACAAAAGCAATGACCTTTTAAGGTCTAAACTAACTTGGCTAGAGTCAAGTACAAGCAAAAATAACAAACATGGAGGTTAGCCTAGGTGTGCTCCTACACCATTTGGTGTCATTCTGTTGTAGGTTTTAGTTTCATGGGTACTTAATTTTCAAGACAGTACTAGCATCTGAATGAAAATTACTCATTTCAAGGTCATGTATCTCCATTGTATGAATATATTATTATCTTGAAAAAAATGATCAAGGGTTATTCTGTTCATCTCACTGTTATGGTGTGTGATTCTCACTTTGGCTTTAATTCAAGGAATTAATTAAAATGCTTGAGTGAGGTTATAGTGACTATGTTCATATAAGGATTTGATAAGTAGTATTGGGTTAGAATATATATTGATGGTATTGTAAGGCAGTATTATCTGAGATTTTATATGCTATGTGTCTAGATGATAAACTTGGTTACAATAAAAAAACAACCAACACCTTTGATATTATCTAGCTATGGCTCCCAAATCTATTACAAATTGATCATTAGGGTTAAAATTGAAACCTTGCAAATATAATCTTTGTCCAAATCCATCAAGAATTTTCCATCAGTTATAAATGATTCCCTTATAAAGAATTTGTGAAGCCAGGTCTAAAATCTGGAAATGAAATTCTAAAAATGCACAAGACTATAAATGAAATCTGATGAGATCTTGCTTTCAAATATGATTTTCAAACCTAGAAGTACAAATCTGACTTCACAAATGAATTCTGGAAAAGGATAGTGACTTCCCTCAACCTGGCGATATCTTCTTGAGTTTCTTCTGATTTTCCCCAAGAAAACTGTTGAGCAAAACACTGTCGCAATAAATAGTTAAGCTCATTTCAATTTATGCCCGCCACAATTTAACTTTGCAAGACCGCCCCAATTTTGGCAAAAGATCTTCGTCGAAACGTACACAAAACAACGACTCATTGAAATTTCGACGAACGTCGGGGTAAAAATTTTAAAAAAAATGGAAATTCGCACAAGTGGCCAACGATACATCTAATTATATAGGTTTCGTCGGAAGATTTCATCAAAAATTGGGGTTAAATGAGTTAGTGCTTAATCATCTTACTTTTGTTCTCCCTATTTTTGTTAACCTATCTTTCCAAAACTAAAAAAATTGGAAGGCAACTTACCACTGTACTTTCTAGTGCCCTTTTTCATTCTTCTTAAAAATTTAGCTTCTACATCATCAAGATCCTCCTGATTTTTTTCATAGTATTCTTTGATTTTCTAGCCTTAACTTTTACACTACTTGTACCAAATTCTATCAACTCAAAATCAGTTAAAGAAACATACAATTGATCTCTAGTATAGTGATTCAAATTTTATAATTATTCAATAGTAGAAACTTGATGAATATAAGCTTAGGAAGAGTTATGAGTACCTTCTTTACCACTTCTTCTTCTTTCAGTTCTCCACCAAGACCTCTAATACCATTGACAACTTCAACCACCTTCTACAAGTAGCTTGTGATGTTTTCATCTTCAAAAATTTGTTGGGTCTCAAATATGATCTTCAAATTTTTATCTTAGCTTGCTTGATCTCATCATCTCCTTCATAAATGCTTTCTAGCTTTGCCCAAATTTCTCTAGCAATTTTTAGATTCATAACTAAATCACCAATTCAGAACTAGCAAGACCACTTAAGAGAACATACCTTTCTTTACCATTGTTTTCATAGGCCTTGATCTCATCATCAGTGCTAAAACCATTTGTACATATAATTTATCCTCTTTCAACAAACCTCTAGATTTCAAATCCAAGAGAAACTAGAAAACCTTCCATTCTTGTCTTCCAAAACGCATAATCTAATCCATCAAACATAGGAACATCTTTCTTGTGCACCATCCCAGATCTACATCAAGTGGTTAAACTTTTCTTTCAAGGAACCTCTCCCTAATACCAATTGTTGAATGCATAAGACAACTAAAAGGGGGGTGAATTGGTTGTACCTTAAAACTTTAAAACCCTCACAAACATCTAGATCCACATTAATTCAATTAACCCTTAATCTATTAGAATGATTTATCATGAAAGAAGATAAAAAAAATATAACCAAATCAACACCATAAACAAAGAAACACTAGATTTACGTGGAAAACCCAAGATGGGAAAAACCATGGTGAGGATTAACTCACAATATAAAGTAATATCAACACCGAATACAATAGGGCTCACTATCAAAAAGAAAGAAATGCTCACTTCCAAAATAGAAAAGAAGGTAGAGAAGAGTGTTACAATGAGAAAACCATCTCAATGAAATGGAATAATCCACCACAGTATCACCAACACCTTTGCAGTCTTTCTAAAAAATTGTAGACACCTTCTGCTCATTACATCTAGTAATCTAACACATGAAAGCTCACTCTGCACTTCTCAAATTTACACCCTACAACTCTACACTTCACATCATTCACATCTCTCTCATATATCTTATCATCCTTCAACAAATTAACACTTACTTATACCATCTTCAACCTTAAAAACATCTCCAAGGTTAGTTATGCACCTCAACCATACAAATTCAAATTAGGTCAGCACCAAAACATTCCTACGGTGGAAAGGAATAAAGGAGAACCACAACACACCTTAGTTAGGACCTAAATCCACTCATATACACCACACCACACTTCCAAAAATATCAAAGTAGCTTTGCAATTAGTGTAAACACCCAAGTTTGTTTGAACTTGTGTTAACGCCATTAACACTTAATTGCACGCAAGTCCTCAAATCCAAAGATGACTCGTGGACACCACATAACACTTGAAAATAATCTAGACTATTCTACAAACATCCTAAAATCCAACAAGTTCCTTCACAACAACTTTCACTTGGAGAATGTACAAACTCAGTACACTTAAACAACTTTGCCATATATTGCAACTCAAGAAACTAACTTTTGAAGAACCAAACCATGAACAAATTCATTTGAAGAAAGATACACACACTATTAATTCCCTTCCAAATCTATAAGACCTAAAACCACTTTGTAGAGAAATTTAGAGAAAAAATATTTCTCCCAGACACCTCTATAATATATAGCTCACACTCTAGTGAACACAACTTCCTCTGCACAATGATTCAACACATGAGCACCACAACATCACAAATCAAGCATGAAAGATAAGAGAAAAAATATATAAGATGGAACAACAATATTACAAATAAGGGGCACAGGGGTTGTGTGATATTTTGGGTTCAGAGATTCTCATAAATATAGATAGATAAGTCTAATAATAGTATATAAATGAATTGACATCAACTCCCTACTCTATCATACCATATGAAGAATGCACGAGAAGACAAAGTAAAAATAAAAAATTGGGTCAACATGGAAGGGAAGCCTAAATGCCCCCAACACTTGCATCATCCCCAATAGTCAAAAATCAATAGACATAATAGAGGAAGAATGATGTAACAAATAGAGGAAGTTTTATGACACATAAGAACTCCTATATCCAATCACCTACAAGGGTGACAAGGGTCATCCAGGAACATAGCAAAAGCACGAGGGAAAACAAACACACACACAATCTACTCTACAAATAAAGAAGATGTGCCCCCTAATCCTCATCAACCAAGAGGTCATTGGCTTCCCAATCTAGATCATTGTACAAGGAAGGAGGACAAGCCTATAAGGGAAAAATATCAAGGGGGAACCCTCCAACCCCCTCGCAACAACAGCTAAGGAAGGAGACCCCTTGAGGTATTCTCTGCTCAGTTCTTATGGGGTAAAAGTTAGCGATTTCGTGATTGCTGATAAGGTAGGGACCTCATCCAAAGAATTAAACATGCACTTCATAGGAGTTCCATGTGTTAACTCAATGGGAAAGGGGGGCAACGCCTGATATTCATTGCTAGGCTCATTGAGAGACTCGGGAGCAGTGACAAACTCAAGAGATGTCAAGACTTTCTCTGTCACTAGGATAGAACAAGCCAATGTAGAATCACCCTCTGAAGAAGGTGAACCTTTCTTTTGACCGCTATTGCTAGTAGGTCCATCCCCCATCTTCTATTTCTTCAGAGGATGTGAGATCCCCATGGACAAGGTAGAAGGCATGGAGGAGGAGAAGACTACGATGAAAACTACCGAGGTGTTCAGCATATCCATGGACTTTGAGAATGGTGGGATGTATGGGAGGTACATCAGAAGGGGAGGCTCAATCGAGCAATAAACACCTGAACCCTCTTTAGGTTAGGAATGTTTACACTTGCAGCAAGAGCCGAAATCAGCACCGAAGCTGAAGGAACTAAAGCAAAGGGGATGGAAGAGAAAGATACAGTAGAAGGTGTAGGGGAAAAAACTGTTGAATCCCCCTCCTTCCTCTACAGAGTGGCCTACTCAGTGGCCAAAGCCTTTCTCAGACACTTGCACTCACATGCAAGGAAATTTTTGCAACTTTGGGAGCTAGAGGCTGAAAATGGAGATGGAACAGAAGACTCTTGTTCAACCATCGAAGTGTCCATCATAGCCATTTTTGATGGAGAAAGGGACTCCTAGATGGGAACAGGAGGGAGAGGTTGAGAAGAGGTTGGAACAATAGTGGGGGGAGAAGGCTCTAATAGCCTCAGTTACGAGCCTTTTCCCATTCACTACTTTAGGGGCAAGAGCGATGGGAGGCTATAGAGGCTAAGACATAGAATACTCCCCATGAGGACCCTTCCCCTTACCATATCAAATGGGGCAAGGTACCATGGGTAAGATGGGAAGGTCAAATGTTGGATGCTTGGTATTTCACCAAGAGGGCACTATTGGGTTCTCCAATGAACTCCTAGGAGCAGATGGCGATGGTATTGCAATAGGGCGAGAGGAAGCAATAGGTATAACAATTGAAGAAGAAGAGGAAGGCCATGGGCATGCTTCTCTTCTTCCCTTTTTCGATCCAAGACATTTTCACGCTCCACCTTGAGAAAATCCCTATGCAAAATGACATAAGGAGAAGGAGGGTATCTCACCTTAAGCGTTATGCCCCCACTTTTGTACTTCAAATAGGTTCGGTACAAGAGGTTCATCCTAGGAGGAAGCGGACCAATAGGAATAGGCCAAAATTGATCCAGTGAGTAGCCACCACACACAATCGGCAGTTTATAGTCAGTGTCGTGGACTACATGCATTGTACCCTCATGGATGAACTTTAGACACTTATGCACCATCGAGGGAACTACATTCATAGCAACCAACTAGGGGATACCTAGTTTCACCTTTAAGAGTTCAGACCCCAGGATTATGTTAAATAGTAAGTTTACAAATTTAGGTCCAACTAAGATAGACAAGGTGACGCAATCGATGGGGGGTATGGAAAGCCTATCATGTGTATAAATGGTACTCCTAGATTTTTCATACCCATATTTGTTTAAGAAGTTAATCAGAATAATCTCCTCAGTGATGACATTCACCTTACATGTTGGGTCAACAAGAACACATTTTATAGTGTTTCCATTGATTCGTTTGGGGATGTATAAGGTAGATGGCTCTCTGTTATAGTTCATCGAAAAGTCCTGTGAGGTGAAATTTATGCTATGGGATCCACTCACAAGTTGCACAGATGGAATGGGCAGATGTAAAAAGGAGGCCATCACATATACTAGATAGAAATTTCATAGAGCCCCCAAGGGTTTTGCAATTAGATAGTGACCCAAATAAGGTTTCATTCCACGATGCTTATGAAACCTTCCAACTACACCACTAGGGTTTGTAGGTTGGGTTGCAAGGCTATATTCCTCACAAAATTCATACCCACAACACTCCTAAGATACGAGGAAAGGGTCTTTCAACATTGCTAAACAGAACTAAAATGGTTCATGTCAAGTTCACCAAAATGTAGAAGAGGGGTACCAACCACACCAAGGCTCTAGGTCATGGAGAGTTGAGAGTGGAGGGCTGCCCTAATCTACCTCAAGCTAGGAAAGTGGTTTAGGTTGATGATAGAGAATACAGAGCACTCTCAAGTGATTTTTTTACTCTAGTAACCTAGGAGATTGAACAGGGCTAAACAAGAAGGCTTCTGGAACCCAAATCGTACCTCAAGCAGCTCTTTATGTGAGGATAGCAAGGTAGGTTAGGGATGACAGTGTGATGCGCTAGCATCTCTCTAGGGTGTTGGCATTCATATGGCCAGAAAGTGTAAAGTACAGTGAAAGGAACAAAAGCCTACTAACTATTTAGCAGTTATGGTCTAAAATATTAACTAGGATGATAATAAACATAATATACAAAGTGACTAGTAAGATGATAAAGGAGATGATGAGAGTGAGGGTGATGAAGACCAAATAATGGGGAGTCCAATTCACCAACAAGCTCCACATGTACATACCTACACATAGCCAAGAGGGGAAAAATTTTGGGGTTGTATAGGGGTTTTCCTTAGTCAAACCCCTTCTTTGGTGTTTCCACCTCCATGGACAACTAGAAAATCCATGAGATAGAAAATGTGATAAATAGAACAATACAAATAACACTATGCTACGTAAATCAACAAACAATATCACCTTCTCAATCAAGGTTCCCTCAAGCACATAGAGGAGGATGCAAGCTTGGTAAGGTCTACATTTCTGCAACAACGAGAAGCAGTCCCTCTGGACACCAATTTGCAATTCCAATGGTGGAAAAAGTGCAACAAGAAGTAGAGAAGATCTGTATGAACTCAACTAGTGTGTAGATGATGGACTGAATTGCTCAAGAGATGCTAAAGAGATCAAGCTACTGTGTAGATGCTAGAATGGAATTGAAAGATAGGAATTTGAATAATTTTAGGAGGGAAAGTGATGCAAGAGCATCCTTGGTTCTTGGCAATCTTGCATCAACCAAAAATAATTTTTTATTAAGTTTTGTTCTTGTTCTTGTTCAAGTTGGCAGATTCGGTGTTTCTTCATGTTTTCTCACCAAACCTCACTGATCTATGGTTTCATCATGGATATGTTCAATTTCCTAATTCCAATTTTTCAACTCAATTGGATCTTTTTTTGGTAAGTTATCACTTTTGGATTAAGTGATAGTTTTTGGAACTGGCCCCAAAATAACTTCAAACTAAACGGCTAGTTTGATCAATCGTGGATCTTCCCTGTGACTTACAAATCCTGACGGTATGTTTCAAATTGTTTCGTGGAGTGTCCCCAACCTTAATTTTAGGTCCACACTTCATCATATGCACCTTCCATGGAGAAAATAAAATTTGAGTCCGACCTGTTCATGCACACATTAGGTTTCCTTCATTGAAGATTGTAATGATCTTTGGCCGACGCAGATGTTTCTAGACCTATGGATATGATATAAAGCTTGTAATGGATCATTAGGATAGAAATCAATAAATATTAGGTAGATTAAGAAGAATATAGAATTCGATCTGTAATATTTTTACTTGCATGTAAGCGTTGTATTTTGAGCACGTTGTAAACAGGCCTATGAGCCCAATCTGTAAGCCCATATGTGGTTGACTATATGTAATTGAATTTTTTGATAACAAGAATGATTGTATATGAATTTGCCTCCATATTATGTGTTGCTTCTATTGTGTGACTCTTGTTGCATGGTCTGGATTATTCTCTTTGACGACCCTCCTACCCTGACTGCACCAGATTGGTATCAGAGCGAGATTCATCTCTTGCAAAATCGTCAGAGTTTGTGAAGTCCTGTTGAAGATTTTTTGTGGGGTGGAAGACTATGGATTTGACCTCCAGCTACAGAGGACTTGTGTAAATATGGCGAGAAGAAGAAATGGTAGAGGAAATGGAGTGCATGGAAATGTAGACCCAGCTATAATGGAAATGTTGAGAGGAATTGTTGCTAGATTGGAAGCAGTTGAAACGGCCCAGAGGAGAGGTCGACCAATTGAAGATGTGAGTGATGAAGAGGTAGAAGAATAGGAAGAAAGGGAAAGAGAAGAGAAATCTAGCCTTGATCAGGGAGAAGAGAGGTTCATAAGAGCCCTAACCAGAGTGAACACTAAGCCACATTTCAATCCACTAAATTATAATGGTAAGTTGGATCTGGATGAATTACTTGATTGGATAACAGAGATGGAAAAGTACTTTGATTTTGAAGGTACCACAAAAGACAAGAAGGTGAAATTTTCTTGTACAAATTTGAAAGGACGTGCATCCCTTTGGTGGGAACAATTGCAGACAGGTAGGAAAAGAAAAGTAAAGGATAAGATAAAATCATGGGATCAGATGGTGAATAAGTTGAAGACAAATTTTATGCCTACAAACTATCAGATCAGTTTGTTTTGAAAATTACATAATTTGAAGCAAAACGAGTCAAGTGTGATACAATATACTGAAGAGTTATACAAGTTGAATATCAGATTTGGACATTCAGAAGATGAGACAGAGCAAGTAGCTAGATACATGAATGGTTTGAGCTTGTCTATACAAGATGAGATTAGTTTGATTAATTTGTTGAGTGTGGAAGAGGCATATCAGTGTGCCCTAAAAGCATAAGAGAATCTGAATAAAGGACATGAGCAGAGACAGAGAGGAAGAATTTTTGTTGGAGGAGGAAGAGGATCTTTTCCAGACCAGAACAAAGATAAAGAAGTCATTAAAAATTAGAATTTGTACCATAGAAATGATGGAAAATCTTACCAAAGAGGAGGATATGGTGGTTACCAGAATGAGGGTTATAGAAAAGATAACATAGGATAGGAGAAAAGAATATTCAGAGGAGCTTGTTATAAGTGTGGTGGAGAAGGACATAGAGCATTTGAATGTAATCAAGAAGGGACAAGCAGAAAGATAGAACAATAGGAGAGAAGCCTTTGCTGAAGAGGACCATGATGGATCATCTAATAAATCAAAAGAGGGAGAAGTGTTGGTGAACATAAGAGTATTGTGTCAAAGTGAGATGGAGCAGGAACCATTGTAGAGAAAGAATTTATTCTAAACTAGATGCAAGGTAGTTGGTAAATGTTACAAAGTGATCATTGACAGTGGAAGCTTAGAGAACCTATTTTTTGAAGAAATGGTGACCAAATTGAAGCTGGAAAGATTGAAACACCCAAATCCCTATCAGATAGCATGGATTCAAGATGAGCATAAGTTGTTGGTAAGTGAACAATGTTTGGTGAAAATAGAGATAGGAAATTATCATGATGAATTTTGGTGTGATATCATGCCTATGGATGTATGTCATATTTTGTTGGGAAGGCCTTGGCAGTATGACAGACAGGTTGTTCATGATGGAAATAAGAACATATATACTATTGTTTATAGTGGGATGAATCAGACTTTGTTGCCTTTGGAGGATGTTCTTAAAGTTTAGGTTTCTACGACTGCTAGAATTTTTTTGGTTGATGGAAGAAGATTTATGGATGGACTGAGACATGAGAGCATGTGCTCTATCTTGGTTCCTAAGAAGGTTGAAGACTTGAAGCATGTAGAAGAACAACCAGAGGAGATAAACGAATTGCTGACAGAATATGAAGCTATCATTTTAGATAATGTACCTGATGGATTGCCACCTGTGAGGAGTATTATTCATTGCATGGATTTGATTCTTGGAGCTAGTTTACCTAATAAAGTAGCACACCAGATGACACCGATAGAGAATGAATAATTGAATAGACAAGTGCAAGAATTATTGAGGAAGGGTTTGATCAGATAAATCTTAAGTCCTTGTGCAGTACCTAATGTGCTAGCACCTAAGAATGATGGAGAATGGAGGATGTGTATAGACTCTAGAGCCATAAACAAGATTACAGTGAAGTATAGATTTCCTTTGCCCTAGATGGATGACATTATGGATTTTTTGAGTCGAGCTAAATAATTTACAAAGATAGACTTGAAGAGTGGATATCATCAAATCAGAATCGGAGAAGGAGATGATTGGAAGACAACATTCAATATAAATGAATGATTATATGAGTGGTTGGTAATGCCTTTTGGAATAACAAATGCACCAAATATTTTCATGAGATTGATGAATGAGGTATTGAAGAAATTCTTGGGTAAGTTTTTGATTGTCTGTTTGGATGACATCTTGATTTTCAGTAAGACTAGAGAAGAACATTTTTGCATGTAAGACAAGTTTTGTAGAGGTTGAGAGAAGAGTAGTTTCTGATAAACATTAAGAAGTGTAGTTTCATGAAGGAAGAATTGGTATATCTAGGATTTTTGATATTTGTGGATGGATTGAAGATGGATCCTAAGAAGGTAAGAGAAATTTTTGAATGGCCTACACTGGAAGGCATTGGAGAGGTAATATCATTTCATGGATT
>CM021102.1:8525450-8546684 GCA_007115665.2 Sequoiadendron giganteum
AAGGAAAAGGTTTTGGAGAAGAAAGATGTAGAGGAAAAGACAACTGGAGAATCTTCTAGTACATCCAGAGATTCATTGAAGAATTTGTTAAGCATGTAGCTCCAATTTCAGCCCATAGTGTTTTCCCAACTATTATAACTTCCAATTCAATAGGGGAAATTTGACATGGACAAGATTTATCCATTACACAAGCTTCAATTGGGTGATGTTTTCCATGCTTTTGTCCAAAAATAAATTTTAAAAACACATCAGAAAAGTGTAGAGATGATTGATGAAGCGGTAAAGGTACTATAGGAGACCATATCTAGTGCATGTGTAGACAACTTCCTATTTGGTATGCAAAACTTAAGGTTTTTACTTGACTCAATCAAGGAGTAATCCAATGGATTGAAGGAAAATTGGAGAAATAAATAGATAAAAAGATAAATGAGGAGAGATTGATGGACATAATAGAGAGGTGTGACACTACACACAACAAATTTCAAGATAATCTCAATGGTGTACAATATTTCTTGGTAGAAGCCAAAATGTTATCCCAATTTTGTATGAAATGGCCTAGCTACACCAAGAGCATAAAAGATGAGATGGACTCAACTAAGTCCCAAATTGACAAGGCATCTAGTTCCTATGATCTAGCATAGGATATGGATGGGAGCACTAGGGATGTGATTGAGAATCTACATGAGCAATTTTTCCAACTACAAGTTCAAAAGGAGAAGATAATTATACAATTTAGTAATCTTAGTTATCTAGTACCTAGTGCTTTGATGAGTGTAGAGAAGGAAAAGAAATTAAATTTGGTACCTTGCACTTTGGATGATGGTGAATAACTTCTTATGGAGTTCGAGACTCAGAGTTGAATCCTTTTCCTCGCCAAGAAAGGTTGGGAAGAAGGGAAGAAGGGAAGAAGGAATGAGAATCACACCTACAAAATATTCAGGTGTCAAATTCTTCTTCCTAGTGATTGTATTTCTTTTTATGCATTTTAGCTTGTTGTTCAGATTTTGGTGTATATATGTGGATGTCAGAAGATAGTTTTCCAATGCAAGTTTTGTTTGACAGTACCCTTAGGGCGAGTCAGTAAATTTTTCAATTTATTACTCTCTTATATATATGTACATATCATTCAAGGGGAATCTCGGTACATGAGCAAACATATGCATGAGCCCTTTGCCCTTGATGTCAAAGTGGGAGAATAGTTTTGGAGAGAAATTTTGGCATGTTTCCATCAATGACAAAGGGGGAGATTGTTGGAAGAATAAAAAGTTTTTCATTAATATACTTATAGGAACATGAGCATGAGGTATGAATAAAAGTTGTACAGTATGCAATACGGTATTGTCATTGATGTCAACATCATGATCTGATAAGAAGATCATTGTGTAGACCATTTTACACAGCTTGAACATGCATAAAGATAGTAATCTAATGCTTAGTTGCAAGATGGTTTGATCTGATGCAGATAGTTGGAGTGGAAAATTGACTGTGTCAAAACAATTTTTTCAGTGTACAAGACATCTGATATTTTGGTCTGCATTGGTGGGTGGATATAGTTGGGTGGGAGGTTATTTTCAATTGCCACCCACCCTGCATGGGCTATAATGGTTTATTTCCCCCCACCCAATGAATAATCTTCCCACCCATAGCGGTCAACCCCACCACTCTAGGAGCACCAACCCCACCGGCCATAAGGAATATAAGGTGGTGGGTGAATCCATGTGCAAATTTGTTGAATGTTAGAGGAATCTAAATCCAACTTTTCACATTGTTTTGTCCTCTAGTGAAGAAGTTATAAATAATAGTATATCAGGTATGATAGTGACAGTGATTACCAATACAAGGTGTATGTTTTGGTAAGTCCGCACTTCACTACGGATTGGAATTTGGTCTTGTGGACTTGTGGGATTGTTGACAAGTGTTAATTGCATCTTAATTCCAAGTGGCATGAAGTTTGAATATTTGCATGTCCATTTGTGGTTGATCAGTTGGTGAATTTTGATGTTAGTTCACTATCAGCGTCAACCTAATATGATATGAGTATTTTGGAGTTTAAATAGTGTTGATGCATTATGTGAGAGCTAATATGGGTCCATACCGACCTATTTGAGTTTGTCATAAGGTTTTTTTTGTGGTGTGAAGTATGTTTTGGGGGTCGATAAGTTATATTTTGTATGATACATCTAATTAGGTCAACCTAATTGATGTTGGGATGAAATGGATATAAGTAGAAGACCATTTTATTGTTGGAGAGGTGTTAGAAAATATTAAAGTGTAGTGGATGCAAAATTGTGCAAAATTGATGCAAGTGCAAAGCATTGTAGAGTGTTAGAGTAGAGTGATGAACTGTGTCGACTTTTTGTATTGAGCTTCAATGGAACTGTATTCCAACATGTTGTAGATGCATTTGTAATAGTTCATTTTAGCTATGTGTCACCCCTCTCTTCTATCTTTTCTTCTTTTTTGGGTAGTGAGTCCACTAGGATAGTGAATCCACCTACAGTGATAAATTCTATAATATCTTATAACCAGTTAGAATATATTTTGAGCTAACCCTCACTGTGGTTTTTCTATTTTTGTGTTTCCACTTAAAAAATATGGTGTTCATGTGTTATATGATATTGATGGTTAATTGCATGCTTTCCTTTCTTACTAAAAATTAAATATGCTATCTGAAATGAGTGTTTAAATGTTTAAGTGGGTTTAGAGAATATTGATTCACCCCCCTTCTTAATATTTTGGGTATTCAACAACTCTCGTTGAATAAGTGGTCGAGTTCTTTATTTTCTTTCTTGTTATGCCCACTGAACAAGTAGAGGACTTGTGTGATTGGTTGACTTACTGCTAAGTTTTATTTACTTTCTTATATTTCCTACTAAATAAGTGAATGATTTCCCTTTACACACTTGGTTTGATTACTCACTCCATTGAAGAAGTGGTAGATTAGATAATTCAGTATTTGTAAGTTTTACCACCATATTCTCTCACCTTGCCCACATCAGGATTTGTATGATCAAAAAGTGGAATGTGTCTATTTTTAATTAGCTTGATCTCCATGTAATGCAAGATCCCCTTTCACCGTAAGCTCTCACCTTTCCCACATCAAGATCTAGGTGATCAGAAAGTGGAGGGTTGCTTATTCCATTGATTATTATTGCATTTTGGCTATTGCTAGTGATGCAAGTTGTGAATTTTAAAAAAAAAATTAAGGGTGGGTTATTATAGTGGTGTCAGAGCCAAATTTCTTGCCAACCTATTGGAAGATCAATAAAATTCAGTTATGACAATGGATTTTAGTAGGGTTGAGGATTAGATCAAGAGGAGTTATCAACAAGAGACTACTCAACTCTTTGAAGAGTATCAAAGAATGCCTAATGGGTTTAAAAACATGGTTTCTTTCAACTCTTTCTTGGGTGTTGTAATATTTAACCTAGAAAAATGGGCTTGGTTAAGTACATTAGAAAAATAATGAAAGAAAAATCAAAACTTACCATTGAAGAAGGGTCAGAGAAAGAAGTACTTGTTTGTGGTTTGCAGCCAACAAGTAAGCATGAGGAGGGCGAAAATCAGTCAACACGCATTAATGATGACTCTGAGTCCTAAAGAAAATGAAGCTACAAGTGAAGAGCACGTGACACTTCAAGGACATTGTGAGATTGAAGAAAATTCACCTATTGAAACTGTATACACCTAAAAATGGTCACAATATAATAAGTCTAGTAATTAATTAAATACGAGTTATTTAATTAAATCTCTAATTCAATTTACATATAAATGAATTTAAATAATTTATTTATATTGTTCATTTTCTACATTGTTCTATCTTAATTAAATAAGTTTAGTTACTTATTTAATTTAATCACTTTTCCATTTCTTCTTAATTAATTAAATAAGTTTTACAATTTATTTAATTTAATTATCACATTGATTTATTGTGAATAAAGTATTTTTTCCAAAATCACTCCAAATCTTCTAAAAAGTCATCTCACTTATAATTAAATATTTTAATATTTAATTAGAATCTTCTTATCCATGTTTCACATATAATTAAATATTTTAATATTTAATTAGAAGTTTCCAAAAACCACATGTCACATGAAATTAAATAATTCTATTATTTAATTGTGGAATTATCTTCAACTACCAAACTAGCTCATAACTAAAGATGACAAATGGCAAGTTGTCTTTGTTTTTGGGTGAAATGTTTTTGTGGGAAGGAAACATCTTCCTTCTTTCTCTCTACCCTCCATATTTCTCTCAAACTTCCCCATCTCTCACCATTCATCTTACCAGACTAAATCTCAACTATTGATCTTTTCCAACTAAGATTTTGCCTCCAAAAATCTATAAATAGGACCTCTTGGCTCTTTGAAAATCTTGGAACTATTTGCATAATGTGAGAATTATAGTCAAGTATTCAAGCAATCAAGCATCGTAGCATAGCATTCTAGTTTCATTATCTTAACATTATCATATCCATTAGTTTCATATCTACCATCTTATTTCACAATCATTTAGCATAGGAACTTAGTTTCTTGCACTTTTGCATATTTACTCATTCTCTAGGTTGTCATTTTGTTGGGGTTTTTCTTACACAATCTGAGAGCAAGTAGCTTTAAATGAATCCTTGGAGATAGAGGATGATGAGACAGTTTTGAAGAATCTGTTTGGTTTGAAGTGTTTTACTCTTTTAGATTCTTTCATATAATGTTTCATTAGAGTGTTATTGAGTTTAATAGTTGACATTAATTCACACACACATTTTTGGTGCCCACTGTGGGGCCTTGCCCCATTTTTTTAATATTTTATTGCAATTTTTTTGATAGGTTATGACAGAAACATGGATTAGTGCATACAACACCCATTTTAGCACATTGGAAGACTGCTTTGGCACATATGATAGTTCTTCTAGTGCATTTGACGACTGTTTTGGTGCATCTGATAGTTCTTCTAGCGCATTTGAAGACTATTTTAGCGCATATGACTGATTATATAGCACATATGACTAATTTTGTAGAGCATATGATTGTTTCTATAGTGCATATGACCTATGTTCTAACACATTTGTAATTTATCTAATTGTTGTCTAGATTCGACGTGACTAGGGCCAGTGATTTTATTGTTGTATTTGGATTAAAATGAACCAATCCTAGGGTAGCCATCACACATTGCTATCTCGGTTAAAATTAACATCATGTCTTTTGTGAAGCAATATCTTCACGTAGAATAGAAAATCATCATTTGGGCTTTAAAACTAAACACTATTTGTTGTGATTGGAAAGTGATAGGCCTATGCTCTCCCCTTTATTGGGTGATCAGAATGCAAGACTCATTTTTTGTTTCATGCAATTTCTTGCTTTATTAAATCCTTTTTAGAAGGCCTATCATAGTGGGAAAAAGTACCCACCCTATGGGAATGACCTAAGTGGGAATAGCTAAAGCCAAGCATTCCAACCCACTATAATCAAAAGCGAGTTGTTGATGAAAATCCACAAAATGGTAGTGTGTATATGATATTCATCCCCAAAACCTTTGTTCTAAAGGTAGGGAGACCTCTCGAGGGATTTTATCATTGTTGCACCAAATGAAAACCCTTATTAAACACCTTAAGCATAGTGGCCAACTTGTCAGTTTTCGAACATCCTAACATTCACAGTGCAAGGGGAGGGAAGAATCTGCCCCCAAGATACTCACCATATAACTACCAAGGACCCCTGGACATTACATTCCACTTTGGTTAAGACCTAGAAAAGACAAAAACACAGGCGCCCTCTAGGGGTGAGAAGGCTGTGTGAGTCGACGTAGTTCTAAGATGTGGGTTTTGGTGTTAACGATGACCTTTTGACCTTAAGAGTGAGTCTACTTGAAGTGTCTTATTGTTCAAATACTAGTGAAAATCAAAAAAGATCATGCTCGATCCTTGAACATACACTCAATTTTGTAGATTCTAGGACTTAAACAACTGTTTTACAACTATTTGTTGTGTTTTCAAAACATTAATTCAGATAAGATCATCTAGAAAACACAAGGATTTGACAAATCAAACTATGACATTTATATTGATCATTTTATGTTAAAGGATTGGAAATCAACAACATTTTTCAAGAAATCCCTTGCTAAAAGAATCAAGAAACCAAAGAAGCAATTTAGCTACAAGAAACTTTTGAAAAGGAGACATTTCTTATACCAAAGTAGGAAGGTCTTTCTTGACTATTGAACTTTCATCCATAGATATCATGACTTTGATAGAGGATATACTAGTGATTTTTATTTAGAGCCTTTATATTCACAAGCTTATTATCAACAAAGAGCTATTTCACAAAGGCATAATCATAGTCAACCCATTCGTCATTCTTACATTCCACAACTAGCAATACAATACTCCAACCATCCAAATCAGTTGATATAATAGAGAAAAACTTGGAAACATTAGGCTATTTGCAAAACCATCATTTTTCAAACTAAGATCAAAACATCTTAAAGTACATCAATTTCAAAACAATTTCTAATTTTCAGTTTAACTTCCATAATAGGATCTATCATCCTTCATCTAAGGAAAAAAAATTGAAAATTAGAAATTCCTTAGTCATATCAATAGGATCCATCATCCTATTTGGCTAAGGCATCAATTATCCAACAAATTGCACTCCCATTTGTGATCTAAGTTTAGTAAAAATTTGATACAAGCATATGCTTGTTGTCAAAAGATCCCAAAAACAAAGAGAAGAAGATGAAAGAGAGAACCCACTTTGCAACATGGGTGATAGGGAAGAAAATCCTTTTCATAGGCTTCGTACACATGGAAATAGTTCAAATGATGAAATAACTAATGAAATGCTTCAAGAAGCTGAACAAGATCCACAGTTTCACATAACTATGGACAAGATCTTAGAGCGAAATAAAGAAAGATACTTTTTTTTATTGGTAAACCAAGGTGCCAAATTTTCCTCTAACTATGATACAGGGAAAATTAAAAAACAACATAAAAAGTCCTAAAAAAATCCAAAAACAACATAAAAGGTCCTGAAAAAATCCAAAAACAACATAAAAAGTCTTGAAAAAATCCAAAAACAACATAAAAAGTTCAAAAAAAATAGTCATTAGGGTGAAAACCTGGCAAACAGACATCCTTTTGACACACACAAAAAAAGAAGTGAAAAACCATAAAATCGTTGCCTTGATGAAAACCTGGCAAACAGGCATCTTGGTAACAGCAAAAAAAACATAATCTCTAAAAAAGTGCAATAAAAACAAATGGTGAAAACCTAACCATCAGACGCTATTTGTGAACAAGTTGTCTCTTCCATCTATTAGTTTATTTCCTCCATCATATCAGCATAACCATCCTATCAACATCATATCTATCCATCATTTGTGCATCATAGAGGCAATTGTGTTTCATCATGGTTTAGTGAACATTGTACATATCCATAATAATCGGTTGTGTCTAACTGGGAGTGAAATATAGACTCAATGGGGGGAACTAACTTTTGAGCCATCACAATAGACAGATGGCAGTACAACAAATGCATCAAACAAAAAATATAGTGACAAGACAACATTTTGCAATCAATCATACATGATCAAAACACTCATTAGAAAGCATACCATTAGGTTTTCAAATCAAAATGGATGATCTAATCTGAATAATGACTGAAATAATTTAAGCAAAGGTTGAATTGTTATTTTATGGATTTTTTTTATCATACCTCTAGAGTAACTCGATGATGTCCTAGACTAGAGAAGCAAGGAAGGAGTATGATTTATCTTTATCTACTGTCTATGAGTTGATCATTATTATTATGCAAATTTTTCATGGGGCATGCTCTACAATGTATCATTGATTACATTTCATAATTTTCATAGGAAAAGGGTTAACTTTTGTTTGTTTATGCAAGCAATACTCAGGTCATCATGGTTCAATTATACTTAGATGCTTGTATTACCTTGCTATATCAAAAATCATGAAAGTTGTACTTAGGTCATCATCAATGTGAATATCCCCTTTGATGCTTGTACTAACTTCCAACATTTCAAAAGTTCAATGTTGATAAACAAGCATAAAATAGCTCTCAGAATGACAAATTTGCATGGTTAATATAGATTGCATTCATGATTAGTTCTGTATTTGCATTATAGATTTTCCAGCATTGGAAAAACATCAAAGACAACATATCTCTCTAAAAAAGGATTGAGTACATTTGACATTACCAAAAACAACATCATCCACTTCAGGTGCATTATCATTTTCACATCATTTGTTACATATAATAACATTATATTTTTTAGTAGATTATCATTTTCATATCATTCATTCACTTAAAGTTGCATTCCCATATCATATCAAACATTAAAAATGTGTTATCATTTTTCATGTCATGTCATTTATTCAGATTACATTTTCATATCATCCATAAATTTAGAGACATAATCATTTTCCATCGCATTGTCATGTATACATCCATTTACAAAGAATTTAGAAAGCATTACCACATCATTTCATTATCATATCTCCATGCATTAGATTATATATGTGAGCATCAAAAAAATATAAAAATATATATAGCATTGCATATCATTTGCATCCATCTCATATAGCATTAAAAACATCATTCAAAAACTATACATAAGCATCATGTAACACATCGCAGTAGAAATTAAATGCATACATCATAGGCATCCATCATATAAACATCAATCATACATACATCCATCATAAATGCATCCATCATTGAGAAACATGTAGATAATGCATAGATCGACAATATCTGATGCATCTCATAGTATCAAAACTCAATGTCAAATGTACAAAGATATCAAAACAAGGAAAGATACAACATCATAATGTGGCATGGAATATCAACAAGATCATAAAATTGTATACATCAGCATCATAAAAAATGGTACATCATCATCAAGGCACTGGACATCAACAATAACTAGCTGGTGCTACCCCCTGACATTGTCGGTCTCGCACCATCTACTCCTCTTGCACCAGATGTACCTACCCCTTCGGATCCACTTGGTGGTCCTCCCATAGGTGGCTACATAATACCCCTGCTAGTAGTCAAAGAGTGGCTCTAACTAGATCGTGACTATGCATAATTGATCCTCCACTGTTCAGGAACTACATCATAATACTGACCCTTGTAGTACTCAACCTCTCGGGTGACTTTGGTAACCTCTCGTATCATCTCACCAATAATGGTCCTCTGATACTGTTTGTAACCTGTCATCTAGGGTCATGGCCTTCTCACCCTGCTATCTCGTAACATCCCTCTCAGCTGTCAAGATGGTCACCTGTCCCTGTAACTGCCATATAGTGGTATGTGCTTGTGCCAGTTGACCCTATAGGCTTTGTACTGTGGACTGTAGGGTGGCTATCTATCCCTGATCTGAGGGACCTCCTATGTCAGTCCCAATACCTGCAATGGTACATCTCCTTCGTGGTATTTGTATTGCTACCAAGGAAACCCTATCATCCCCACCTCCATATCCATCATCATCATCATCAGCAGCAGCATCGCCATCATCAGTCTCCTCCTCACTCCCACTCTCCTCCATCTCCTCTCTCCTCTACCTTTGTCTGGGTCTTTGTGCTTTTCCCCCATCTAGTGGTATAGTAGGCTCCATGGGACTAGATAGCCATGGTGTTGGATGTGTTGTAGTATACTGAGCATAATCAGTTGTCATCCCCCATCAAGAATATTTTCTCTATAGTCCCATATTTGTGCACCTAAAGCAATGAACTTTGCAACAGCTGCATCAAATGAAATTTGGGGTCCCCACACTGAAATATCCTGTTGGCGACAAGCGTAAATGGTTGAATCCTGAGGCATCCCTCGTATCCGACCATACTGTCTAAGCACCCGACCCAACAAAAATCTCTCTATGATATATGGAGTCCGAACAATCAAATATCATGATGTAAATACATAAGGCATCTCCCTGGAATCCTCTAACCGCTACTCACAATCTAAGTACGGACACCATGTAACCATATCTAGATCATCAAGTACTCTCTGCCAATAGTCTTATTTTCCCAGTCTCGGCTAGACAACAGTACCTGCATATGCAAAAATGTATGGTCACCCAACTGGATGTTGTCTATCCCCCATAAGCTATGTAACTACTATATGTTCCCATGCCTAGACCTGGAGTAGAGAACATCCAATAACCATGTTCTTCCCTCCACATTAAACTATCTAATGTAGCTCATGGTATAAATAGGTGAGCATGCATGATCCCTAAGCATATCATGTACCCTACATGAGCATTCTCTTGAGCACTCGACCCCATCCAACTGCCAGTCCCTTCAACCTACAGTCAGGACATATGAAACCACCAATGAATCATGCTAGTACACAAGGCAATGGTGCATACATCTCAGCCATCTCAGCCCATGGAATCTTGTATCTAGCAATATGATCATCTGCAAAAACTCTCCTCAATGCATCAGTGCCCCCCTGATCTCTAGTGTCATATGTCACAATCTCTCCCATCACTGGAATCCATAAAATCCTATAGACATCCTCAAGAGTAATTGGCATCTCTCTTGTAGCTAAGTGGGAGGTTTTTGTATCATTGTGCCACCTCTCGGCGAGTGCAATCAAAAAACCCCTTTTGAGCCTCATCTCTAGCATCTCCAGCAATGAAGTCAGCTTGCATGCATCAATGACATCTATGTCTACCTGAACAAGAAGTTGAATCAAGTTCCATGTCTTCAGGAATCACTCCCGCACCTAAAGAATCACTAATCTCTCCTATCCATTTGAAACATATCAAATCAGCGTGTGTGATCAAATCAAATCACTCGAGTCACTCAATTCAATCAAATAAAACAAATTTATCAATTATCTTACTATTTTCTTTTCATCAATCATGAAAGAAAATTTATCAATCTTAATATTTGTTTCTCATCAATCATGAGGATAAATTTATCAGTTATCTTACTATTTGTTTTTCATCAATCATGAAAGAAAATTTATCTATCTTACTATTTGTTTCCTCATTCATCATGAGGACAAATTTATCAGTTATCCTATCAGTGAGGCTCTTTCATCATGAGCTCGCTTTATCAATCATCCTATCAGTCCTATCAGTTATCATCATTTGAAAATCAAAACTTCACTATCATGTGCTGAATCAATCAAAAAATCATCAACTGGGGAGAAAATCATGCAAACTGGCTTAACTACAGGAAAATGTGCTACATAAATCATTCTATGTGCTACAAATTACAAATGTGCTATAGAATTCATTATATGCGCTGACAAATCAAATGCACTATAATTTTTAGCATATGCATTACAAAATGCTTCATATGCACTACATGAACAAATGCGCTAGAGAATTCATTATATGCACTGCAAAATTTATCAAATGTGCTACTCTACGCAAAACATGTGAAAAGCCAGGAAAAACGTGCCGAAATCATTTCAAATTTTGATGAATCAAATCAAAAGGAGGTTTACGTAATACGTACCGAGGGTCCATAATGTGTTGGGCATTGGTGTTGTCGAATCCACTCAAATCTATGCTGGTGGATGGGAAGTGCCATTTTTCTCACTCTAGAGCTCAAATTTCACTAAGGTAACAATGCACAAATGATTTGAAAAATTACTTTTTACCTCAATTTAAGGGTGAATGGGAGGGTAATTTTATGACATTGCTTTATTGATGGGGAAAAATCAAAGTTTTTTTATCTTCATATCAATCTTTCAATGGCGGTTTCCATCAAATCATCTTTATCGGTCGACAAATCGGACAGCAAATCGTTAAAAAATTTCAAAAATCATCAAAAATTTCCAAAAAATCTGAAAAATTCAAAATTTTATCCGATTCATCACCCGAGGGGGCATGTAGGCATCAGTTTTCCGAAATTCAAATTTGGGGCAAAATTTTTAATTCTTTGAAGAAATGCATAAAACACATCACTTCAAAGAGGGGCAAAATGTATACACCTAAAAATGGTCACATCATAAAAGGTCTGCTAATTAATTAAATACAAGTTATTTAATAAAATCTCTAATTCAATCTACATATAAATGAATTTAAATAATTTATTTATATTGTTCATTTTCTACATTGTTCTATCTTAATTAAATAAGTTTAGTTACTTATTTAATTTAATCACTTTTCCATTTCTTCTTAATTAATTAAATAAGTTTTACAATTTATTTAATTTAATTATCACATTGCTTTATTGTGAATAAAGTATTTTTTTCCAAAATCACTCCAAATCTTCTAAAAAGTTATCTCACTTATAATTAAATATTTTAATATTTAATTAGAATCTTCTTATCCGCATTTCACATATAATTAAATATTTTAATATTTAATAAGAAGTTTCCAAAAACTGCATGTCACATGAAATTAAATAATTTTATTATTTAATTGTGGAATTATCTTCAACTACCAAACTAACTCATAACTAAAGATGACAAATGGCAAGTTGTCTCTATTTTTGGGTGAAATTTTTTTGTGGGAAGGAAACATCTTCCTTCTTTCTCTCTAGCCTCCATCTTTCTCTCCAACTTCTCCATCTCTTGTCATTCATCTTACCAGACTCAATCTCAACCATTGATCTTTTCCAACTAAGCTTTTGCCTCCAAAAATCTATAAATAAGACCTCTTGGCTCTTTAAAAATCCTGGAACTATTTGCATAACGTGACAATTATAGTCAAGTATTCAAGCAATCAAGCATCTTAGCATAGCATTCTAGTTTCATTATCTTAGCATTATCATATCCATTAGTTGCATATCTACCATCTCATTTCACAATCATTTAGCATAGGAAGTTAGTTTCTTGCACTTTTTCATATTTACCCATTCTCGAGGTTGTCATTTTGTTGGGCTTTTGCTTACACAATCTGAGAGCAAGTAGCTTTAAACGAATCCTTGGAGATAGAGGACAATGAGATGGTTTTGAAGAATTTGTTTGGTTTGAAGTGTTTTACTCTTTTAGATTCTTTGATATAATGTTTCATTGGTGTGTTATTGAGTTTAATAGTTGATATTATTTCACACACACAGAAACTATGAATAAATAACACATGAAGTTTGAGGAAGATACCACCATATAAATTGTCAAACCTTTCATGATGGATCAATTTCAAGAAAGTATGAGTTTTCTTTTTATTCGTCTAGGGGACCCTAGCATTGCTTCATCACCCTTACCTTGTCTTGGTAAGGAATCAAATGGTGGCTTGGATTAATGTGGGTTGGATGTTGTTCATACATATGATGGGAGTCCAAATATTTGAGTATGTGGTGAACAAAGTGATGAGGGCTTGCAAAGACCTCATATATTTTTTTTTTAACACTTGATACTTTATATTTGGCTTAAATATTGATGATATTATCTTTTATATGCTTCGTTTATGGACTTAATTATGTATGAAGACTTAGAATATGAATTCTTTTATATAAATGCTTATTTTCTTTGAATGCATAATTAAATGGCATTTAATGTGTGATTGTTTCGTTATTATGTATATTTAACTCATGATTGGAAGAGTATTTATGGATCAACTGAAGTGCTAACTATTTTGCTATTCAAATAAAACTGGTTGCTAACCCATCATGACTCAACATCTTTGAGCAATTGACTTGTCAACTAAACAACAATTCTAGCCAGCATACATTCCACCTCTACAGTTATGTTTGACACCAACTGTATATGATCACAAGATATTCATGATTGTTCTTCTTGTGCTCGAGGATGTCTTTAATAAACTAGAGTTAGTTAGATTTCCCACATTTTTCCCACTTTTCAAATAAGAGAGGATATATGTATCCAGTCTCAAGTTAGTTAGCCAGTAGAATGTATTATTTTATGTTTTCAAGTAGATTTCACTTTTCAATTCCTAGTAAAAATATTTTGTACTTCACCCCTCTTTGGAAAAATTTGATGGAATTGTATACATCTAAAAATGGTCACAGTTAATCAAACCTGTTAATTAATTAAATATGAGTTATTTAATTAATATTCTGAAAAGTCATCTACATATAAATAAATTTAATTATTTATTTATATTGTTCATTTTTCTAATTCTTCTAATTTAATTAAATAAATAAGTTTATTTAACTATGGCTATCTTCCTCTTAATTAAATTAAATAAATTTCATTATTTATTTATATTAATTATAATGATTCTAAATTTGAATTTTCAAATTATGGAATATTCTTCTAATTCATTCTTCACTTCACATAATTAAATATTGTAAAATATTTAATATCTTTTTCATATCACATAATTAAATATTGTAAATATTTAATTACTTTCCTTTTTCATCTCTCACACATAATTAAATATTAATTGTGGAAGCTTCTAAATTCATTGTCACATGTAATTAAATAAATTTATTTAATTAATTAAGGATTTATCTTCAACTACCAACTAACTCCTCATAAATGAAGTGCACAAATGGCAACTTTCCTTCATTTTTGAATGATAAGGTTGTGTAGGAGGAAACATCTCCCATTATTCTCTCAACCTTTCATCTTTCTCTCAACTTCTCAATCTATCACCGTTCATCATGACAAATTTGAATTCAACCGTTGATTTTTTCCAACTAGATTCTTGCCTCCAAAAATCTATAAATATAGCCCTCTTGTGAGTTGAAAAGGATCCTAGATTTTATGAATTTAGCGTAGTTACTATAGTTGCATTCGAATCAAGTTTTAGCATTTCAAGTTCATAGCATAGCATCTTAGTTTCATATCACAGTTTCAATCATTTAGCAAATAAACATGCATTGTTGCATAATCTCATTCTCCTAAGTTGTCATTCCAACAAGCTACTGCTTACACCAACTGAGAGCCAGTAACTTGCATTGAATCCTTGGAGATAGGGGACAATGAGACACATTTGAAGCAGTTGTTGTTATTTAGAGTTTGTTTTATCTTTTTAATTAGTTTCCTTTGATTTAATGTTTCATTGGTGTGTTAGTTTATCTTATTAATTAGTCTGCATATTATCACACACATTTTTGGTGCCCATTGTGGGGCCTTGCCCCATTTTTAATCTTTTTATTGCAGATTTTCTGACAGGTGACAGACTGGAGCTTCGGTTTAGCGCATACGAGCTCTGTTTTGGCGAATACAACGACTATTTTAGCGCATTGGCGGCCTGTTTTAGTGCATTTTCTAGTTCTTTTAGTGCATTTACTAACTGTTTTAGCGCATCCCTATTTTCTCCTTTAGCACATTTACCAGTTATTTTAATGCATATAGGGGGTGTAACAGAACAAATCCTAATTCCGATGCCATCCGTGGACAGAGATTTTTCAATTCAATTTTAAAGTAAAATGAAGCAATCCTAGGCTAGTCACTTAAATTTGGAATTAACTAATCCTAGGATAGTCACCAAACATTATTTTTGCTGGGTTAAAATGAATCCAATTTTTTTTGTGAAGCAACATCTTCACTTAGTGTAGAAAATTGTCATTTGAATTTAAAATTGAACAATTTGTTTGTTGTGATTGTTGGGTAATAGGTTTATTCTCTCCCCTTTACTAGGTGACCAAAACACCAGACTTACCTTTTTCATTTTATGCAATTCATGCTTTATTACATCTTGTAGAAGGCCTATCATAGTGGGAAAAAGTACTTACCCTATGGGAACGACCTAAGTGGGAACAACCAAAGCCAGGTTTTCCAACCCACTCTAATTAAAAGTGAATTTTGGGGAAACCCATATTCAACGGAAGTGAGCAAGATAACCATCCTCAAAATATTTGTTCTAAATATTGGGAGGTCTCCTGAGGGAGTTTATCTATTTCCACGTCAAACGGATACCTTTATTACGAACCATAGTGTAGAAAACCAATCGTGTCAATATCCAAACATCATATTAATCACAGTGCAAGGGGAGGGAAGAATCTACCCCCAAGACACTCACCATATAATTTCCATGAATTATTTTCTCAAGGGATCGAGAAATCTAACCTTGAGTGCGCACCTGGAAATGACAAAAACATGGATGCCCTCGAGGGGGTGACACAACTATGTGAGTCAACGCAATTTTAAGATGTGGGTTGTGGTTTCTATGATGACCTTTTTGACAAATAAGAGTGAGTCTATTTGAAGTGCCTATTTTGTTCAATACCCATGAAAATCTCAAGAACATACACTCTTTGTTTAGATTTTAGGATTTTCAAACAACTATTTTTCATTATATGTCATGTTTTTCCAAATTTAATCAGATAAAGATCATCCAAAACATCAAACTATCAAAACATGTTTTTCTCAGTGTAGTAATTGGATAGTTTAGCGCATATGTGCTCTATTTCGGTGCATTTGTGGTCTATCTCAGCACATTTGTGCTCTATTTTAGCGCATTTGTGCTCTGTTTTAGCGCATTTGTGCTCTATCTTAGCACATTCATGCTCTATTTTGGTGCATTCATGCTTTTTTTTAGTGCATTTGTGCTCTATTTCAATGCATTCATGCTCTATTTTAGTGCATACGTGTAATAGTTTGGTGTATAGGTTGAATATTTTAGCGCATCTACTAAAAATTTTAGCGCATCTGTATTCTAAACCTAGGTAATTTTCTAACCCCCCAAAATTTTCCATCTCAGTCTAGTCTTTTTCTATGCTCAGGGTTTGGAAGTCTGCAACTTTTGCCAAGAAGTTCCTAGAGAAGAAGATTAAGAAGCCAAAGAAATCTCTCAATTATAAGAAGTTATTGAAAAAGAGGAAATTTTTATACCAAATTCGAAGGTTTTGCTTAAGCACAAAACCTTTATTCATCGATATCACAACTTTGTTAGAGGTTTCACTAACGATTTTGCTTTAGAACCATTATATTCACGAGCTTTCTTTCAAAGAAGAGCTCTTTCTCAAAGGAATAATCACAGTCAACCTATTTGTTCCTCTTTCATTCCCCAACATGCAATTGTGTACTCCAATCATCCCAATCAATTTCTGCAATAGAGAGCTTTGGAAACATCAGGCATTTGTCAAAATCCTTATTTTTACAAAACTACGATCAAACCTCACAAAGTACAAAATCATCTTTATTTTTTATTTTTGGTTTAATTCTCACAAACAGGATTATCATCCTTTCAATCAGGGAATCATGAGCTAAATATTAGAAATTTCATGTCATATCAATAGAATCTTCATTTTATTCCAACTTAGATATCCATCAAAATTGCACTATTTCATTTTTTGATCAAAGTTAGTGGAAATTTGGCAAAAGCGTATGCCTATTGTCACAAGATCTCGAAAGCACATAGAAGAAGATGAAAGGGGAAGTAAATTAATTATCATAGGTGATAAAAGAAATAATAGTGATAGGGAAGAAAATCCTTTTCATAGACTTCGCACCGGGGATAATTCTAATACTGGTGAGATAACAAAAGAAAAGCTTCAAGAAGCAAAATAGGATCCTCAATTCCATACTCTCATGGAGAGAGTTTTAGAATGAAACAAGGAAAGATATTTCCTTTCATTAGCTAATCAAGGAGCTAAGTTACCTGTTGATTTTGACATGGAAGAGATTAGAGAAAATCTTGAAGCCCCTCTTGATGATTTTAGTGCTCTTACTCAACAGATAAGAGCCTTACAAGGGAAAATAAAAGAAATACAAGGAGGTACAATAAAGAAGTATGTTTTGGATGATATCTACCCATATCCATTTAACAAGAGTCTTCAAATGATTCCTTTTCCAAAACATTACGAAATCCCAAAGTTTGATAGGTATAATGGGAAAACAGATCCCATTGATCATGTGAGGGATTTTCAAAATATGAGCTTAGAATTCGCTCATGAAGATACCTACCTAATGCAATTTTTTCCACAAAGTCTGGGTGGACAATCCATGGAGTGGTTCTCCAAGATCACTCCCCCCATTAGAAAATTTGAGGAGTTAATAAATAATTTCATATCGCAATACTCCTATAATATACAACACCAGATAACCATGCTTGATGTATGTAGAGTAAAACAAAATATTGGGGAATCCTTCATCACATTCTTACAAAGGTGGAGGAGGTTGTTTGCAATATATTCCCGTCTTGTTCTTGACAAGGAAAATATGGAGATCTTTATCGACAGTTTGAATCAAGAGATGAGTTATAGGCTAAACCTTCATTGTCTTCAATCATTTGAAAAATTGATTGAAAATGCAATTACCATTGAAGGTGCCTTGGTTAAGCGTGGAGTTTTAAAGCTTGATAAAGAAATTCCAAATTCATACAACAACAACAACAACAATAGCAACACAAGTCATGATTTTAGACTTGAAATAAAAATGTTGTGAATGATGGGGTGGTAGATGCTAACAATGTGAATATAAAGCCTACCATTCTTAATGTATCAGGGGTTCAATGTAGAAATAATGCTGTAAATTCTAGTAACCAAGGCAATAATTCCAACTAAGGAAATGTGACTAATAATTGTGGTTATAATCTTGGAAATAATCAAAATTCAAATGTGCCCAGATCTCAATTTTTCTCAAATTGACGGAGTTTTACTCCCTTGGGCCAGTCTTTAGAATCCATTCTTAAAGAACTGTTGAATCAAAACTCTATTACATTTCCACCACAAAGATATTATGAGCCTTGAGTTAAACCACAATCATGGAATGACTCACACTTTTGTGAATATTATAGGTGCAAAGGTCAGAAGACAAATAATTGCCAAGGGTTAAAGAATCTCGTTCAGGATTTGATTGATAGTCGTACTATAACAGTTGAGGGACATAATGCCAATGATGATCATCAGGCATTCAAGGATGCTCTCCCCAATTATAAAAAAGGGGAATCTTTGGGTGAAAAAGGCAAGAATTTGAATTATGTCTATGACACCATTATCAATCATAATTATACTGACGATCAGCAAATCAATTCTATCAAAATCAAAGGAAAGCAATAATATCGAGAGGTCAACCCTATGACAAGGGGATAGGCCAAAATCATTGTAAAGGGAAGTTCATCTAAGGTGGAAATTTCCCCTCCAAGTCAATACAATTTGGTCGATCAACTACGGAAAACATTAGCCCAAATTTCTATCTTGGAGCTCCCTAAAATATCACCCGCACATAAGAACATTCTGGAAAAGGCGCTCGTCGACACAACTATGTCTCTTAATCTGGATATCAATAAATTTCAATCCATGGTGGGACACTTGTCCTCACCCACATTTTTATCCTTTACTGATAAGGATGACTCATCCATGACCCATCCCCATAATTTATCACTTTATCTTGAGGTCATGGTTCATAAATCCCAAATTAGACATGTCCTAATAGATGGGGGAGTCGAATTAAACATTTGTACTTTGAAATTGGTCCTTACTTTGGGATATTCAGAAGAATCTATAGATCCATGAATTAAAATTACAATCAAATAATACGATGATGAGGAAAGAGCTTCCAAAGGCCTTATCATGTTACCAATCAGAGTGGGACTTGTTGTGAAGAATACCTTTTTTCAAGTTCTGGATCGGGATCTATCTTATAACATACTCTTGGGTCGCCCATGGATCCATGAGATGCAAGAAGCTCCATCCAATTATCATCAATGCTTGAAGTTTCCATATGATCAACAAGAATTAACAATATCAATCGATCACATTAGCAGTCAGACTTGTTCTAACCTAAGAGTAACTCAGGACACATTTGTCCCACATAATATAGAGGCTTTGACCATTTCTACCTCTAAACACAATGAGCAAGCAAGGGAAATGATAAGTAATTTTGGCACTAAGATAAAATTGAAAGATAATGGGGTGGGAGAGTATTCCTTATGTCTCTCTAATATACCCATGTCTCCAAGATCCCATGGTCAACCATCAACATCTATACAACAGGCTACAACAGCTTTCACTTCAGGCACACAAGCTTCAGTTCTCATCACAAAGTTTGATGGAAGATTTATCAAAGAAGATACTCAAGAAAATGAAATGGAAGATAGAGCTATCCTTGATTGGCTCTATAAAGATGAATATGAATCAATACAACATGTCAAGTTACCCACAGAGCAATATGAAAAAGGTTATACAATAATGCAGCAAATGGGTTATGAAGGGAATGGCCCTATAGGCAAAAGAAAGGAGGGTATTTTTGAACCTATCCAACTAAAAACAATGCACCCAAAGGATAAAACTGGGTTAGGATATGGTGAGGATACAAAGGAAGAAGTAGTACAAAGAACATCCAATGAGGAGTTAGCTGAAACAATTCTTAGAATTCAAGAAGATAATTCTGACACTGACTCCAATGAATATGAATGGGACACCATCTTTGATGATAAATTCTGGAAAGATAAATAGGTGGATGTCATACAAAAATTCACACCTACATTCATACAAGGGAAAATCTCAAGGCATCCACTTGATTATGTTCTACTAAGCGATCATGACTCGAGTGAGGAAAATTTGATTCAAAGTGAGACAAATCATCAATAGGAGGATACCATCATAGATCTTTCCCACAATGAAGGTGATGATAGCATCATGACCCTAACAGCTAGTAACCTTACCCAGTCTAATGATCCATTTCCCTTGGTCCATCCTGAACTCATTGATTGGGAAAAAATTGCACCAATTGATATCCCAACTTTTCCTGATGATGAAACCATAATAAACTTTCTTTGTTCATCCAAACCAGAAACAAGTTTCACCAGTGAATCATAGGATCAAACTCTCTGACAAGAAAGTGCCAATTTTCTCAGCTACAAAATTAATAACATAAAAGAAAGATCTAATGGTGAAAACCTAACAAAGGTAGTATTAGATCATGAAAAGAGAAAAATAAAAAGCATATCTAATGGTGAAAACCTTTCAAAGGCACTGGAAGATGGGAAACTTGACACTCTCCCTAAGCATTATCAAGAAAGGTCTTCTATTTTAATAGAACCAATAGCGGCGATCAATTTAGGTACAGTGGAACAACCCAAAGTCTTGCAACTTGCTGCATCACTAATAGAAGAGGAAATCCCTAGACTCACATAAATTCTCAAGAACAATAAAATCAATTTTGCATGGTCCTACGCAGATATCCCTGGATTGGATCCGGATCTCATCATGCATCATTTATCTATCATGTCGGGGGTGAAACCTGTGAACCAAAAACTCAGAAAAATGCATCCACATGTTGCATTATTAGTCAAGGAGGAGTTAAGAAGTTGTTAGATGTTAGATTTATTTGGTCTATAGACTATGTGGAATGGATCTCCAATATTATGCCTATATCAAAGCTAGATGGAAGAATCAAAATTTGTATA
>CM021102.1:8546784-8584325 GCA_007115665.2 Sequoiadendron giganteum
GATGCACACATTCATGGAGGATTATTTTGATGATATTTTAGCCAAATCACACACAAGAGAAGGACATTTAGATATCTTATCTAAAAAAATTGACAGGATGGAAAAATTCAAAGTGAGACTTAATCCAAAAAAATGCGTCTTTGGGGTGAAATCTAGAAAGCTTCTAGGATATATTGTGTCAGAAAAGGGAATTGAAGTGGATCCGGAAAAGGTAAAAGCAATCCTCGATATGCCACCACCAAGGAACATCAGTCAATTGTGCTCATTGCAGGGATGATTGCAATCCATCAGAAGATTCATTGCATAACTGACGGATAAGAGTTTACCATTCACTCATCTCTTACATAAGAATGTTCCATTTAAATGGGAAGACAGATGTGAAGCAATGTTTGATCAAATAAGGCATTATCTAATGAGTCCACCAGTGTTGATTCCACCAGTACAAGGTGAACCACTCATATTGTATATTTCTGCCATGGAAGTGTCCTTGGGAGCATTATTGGCACAGGAAGAAAAAATAGGAAAGGAGCGAGCAATATATTACATTAGTCAAAATTTGACAAGCCATGAACTAAATTACACCTTCATTGAAAAATATTGCTTAGCGGTAGTGTTCACTTCTCAAAATTTGTGACACTATATGCTAACTTATACAATAAATCTTGTGGCTAAGATTGATCCTCTAAAATATCTTCTCAATAAAGCAACCCTAACTAGTAGATTGGCTAAATGGGTCATGATCCTGAGTGAGTTTGGCATTCATTATGTGGACTAGAAAACTATAAAAGGACAGGTAATATAAAATCAGTTGGCAGAAGCACCGATGCAAGCAAAACATCCAATACACATTGATTTTCCTGATGCTGATGTATTCACAGAAGCCATTAAGTAGTCATGGGCACTCTATTTTGATGGATCCTACACTGAACATGGTTCAGGGGTAGGAATTATTTTCATCACACCTCAAGGACATAAAATTCCAAAATCTTATCAGCTAATTTTTCCTTGCACAAATAACATGGTCGAGTATGAGGCACTGTTAATTAGAATGAGAATTGCATTAGACTAGAAAATCACATAACTACAATTTTTTGGTGATTCACAACTTGTCATAAACCAAATAAATAATGAATATCAAACTAAGGATGACAATTTAATGCCTTACAAGAAAATGATGGATGATTTCAAGAAATGCTTTGTTGATATCAAGTTCACACAAATTCTGTGTACTGATAATAAAGCTAGAGACACCATGGCTATAATTGCATCACTGCTCCAGTTGTTAGAGAACCAAGCATGGTACAATTTCCTGGTGGAACAATTATTTTCTCCCACCTATGATAATCTAGAAACCCAAATCATTTGTCACCTAACTAGCTCTGATTCTCCATTGTATGGCCAAATCTATGCTTATCTAAAAGATACTACTTTGCCCCTAGATTTGTCTAGAAATTAGAAAAGGAATTTCATATGTCAATCTTCTCGTTACACCTTAATTTCTGACATCTTGTATCGATGTGGTCTTGATGGTACCCTCCTTCGATGTCTCGAACGCGATGAATCAGAAAAGGCCTTACAAGAGGTACATGGTGATATTTGTGGGACACATTCAAGTGGAATAACCTTAGCAAAGAAACTTGTTAGAATGCATTACTATTGGTTGAGCATGGAGAAAGAATCATTCATCATTATGAAAAAAAATTCAAAATGTCAAATTCATGAAAATCTCATTCATGCTCCTGATCAAGAATTGCAACCCTTTACCACAACATGGCCTTTCAATTAGTGGGGATTGGATCTGGTTGGCAAGATACATCTGTCATCATCAAATGGACACAAGTTCATTATCACAGCCACTGAGTACTTTACTAAGTGGATTGAAGTTGTTCCCCTAACAATTGCTACTGGTGAACAAATTTCATCTTTCATTTTGAACTATATCATATGTCGATATGACATTCCTAAATCCATTATTACAGATAATGGAAGACCTTTTAAAAATCAAGGTGTTGATGAACTTTGTGAAATATTTCACATCCAACATAGGTTCTCTACACCTTATTATCCACAGGGAAATGGCCAAGCAGAGGCTTCAAACAAAACAATTCTGAAGATTTTGAAGAAAATAGTAAATGATGTCAGTCGTGATTGGCATGTCTAATTAAATCCAGCATTGTGGGCATATAGAACAAGTATTCACACACCAACAGGTGCTACCCCATATGCCTTGGTTTATGGAGAAAAAGTTATTTTTCCATTAGAAGTTGAGATTCCCTCGCTTCGAGTATCACTAAAGGGGCTAATAAATGATGAGGATTAAAGAGTATCAAGATTGCAAGAGCTGGAATTGCTTGATGAATGGTGTCAAAATGCAGCTAATCATTTAAAGGGATATCAACAAGTTATGTCCCGCAGCTACAATCACAGAGTCAAACCATGAGCTTTTCAAGTGGGTGACTTAGTTCTCAAAGAAAACCCTCGTAATCAGCAGGATCAGGAAAAGAAAGGAAATTTTTAGCCTAATTGGTTGGTCCCATTCATTATCATTGCAGCATATGGATCGGGGGCATATCAGTTTTCAACATTAGAAGGGGACCTATTTGAAGATCCAACCAACAACATCCACCTGAAGAAGTTTTATGTCTAAAAAATATCAAAAATAGTATAAAAAGTCCTGGAAAAATATCAAAAATAATATAAAGAGTCATGAAAAAAAAAACATAAAAACTAGAAAAACATGTCATTAGGTGAAAACCTAGAAAATAGGCATATTTTGACATAGCAAAAATACAAAAAAAAAATCCAAAAAAACAAAAATACAAAAAAAAACAAAAAATCGGAAAAAGTGCAATAAAAACAAATGGTGAAAACCTCGAAAATAGGCACTATTTGTGATTTGGTTGGATCTCTCATCTATTAGGATACATTCTGCATATCCATCTTTCATCGGCATCACATACATCCTAGCCATCACATCTGCATCATGCGTCCAAACATTTCCTTGACACGACAATGATTTCATCATGGCTTGATGATTAATGTTATCCTTAGCAGTAGTTTGTGTCAAATCAGGAGTCAGAGTGCAGGATCATTGGGGGCAATTCACTTCTTGGAACTTTTTGGCAAACAAATGACAACATGTGTCAAGTATTGGAATATCATAAACAACAAATTATCCTTTCAAAATTGGGTCTAAACGACTGTTTGATAGAAAATTGAAACAAATTGGATGATCTTAATCTAAACAAAATAAATGACAAACTTAAAGCATAAGTTGAATTATTGTTCTGACATTTGATGATACACATCTTTGGAGTGGTTCAATGATGCATTGAACTAGGATCACAAGGAAGGAGTATGATTTTTCTTTGGTTGTTTTCTATAAGCTAATCACTAGAATTGTGCAAATTTTTCATGGGACATGCTCTACAACGTATCATTGATGACATTTTGGAATTTGCATAAGAAAATGGCTAACTTTTGTCTGTTTATGCAAACAATACTCAAGTCATCTTGGTTCAATTATACCTTGATGCTTGTATTAACTTGCTACATCAAACATCATGGAAGTAGTAATCAAGTCATCATTGGTGCTAATATCCCCTTTGATGCTTCTACTAACTTTCAACGTATCAAAAGGCTCAATGATGAAAACTACAAGAAAAATTGCCTCATGGAATGAAAAACAAGAGAATGGTTCATTTTTGTATTCTAGGTTTGCATGATTCATTTAGATTTGCATTTAGGGTTGTATGATAAATTTTTGGAGGTTTGAAATACTTCATATATCTTTTAAGACGTCAATTGAGTACACTGGACATTTATTGCATCTCATTTCATTATCATTTTTCATATGTCATCATTTTTCATTTAGGTTATCATTATCATTTCATTTCCATTTGTATATTTCCATTTTCACATCATTTGTATCATTATTCATCATTATCATTATTAGGTCTTATTCACTTTATCATAATCATTATCCATATTAGATTGCATCACATAATTTACATATCATTTACATATCATGTCCATATCATTCATTATTGCATATCACTCGTTAATCATTCATCTCATCATTTATATTTCACCTCATTTTCACATCATTTTTCATTATCATTTTTATTAAACATCATTTGCATAACCATACATTGATAAAAAGAAAGATGCATACATTTCATTCATTACATACATCATGTAGGAAAATCATTTATATTACATCATATCATGTTAGAAATCATTTCATAGGATCATCCAATCATAAAGCATATTCATCAAATCATCATTTACATTATAAAATTTGCATCATCATCCTATAAGCATACATTGTAGTAAAAAAAATGCATCGTCATTATAGATCATATCAAAATTCATATATCATCATCGATAAGCATGCATAATCATAAACCACATAGCATATAGAAGCAAAAATGCATACATAAATAAATGACACATGCATATCAAATCACCACTGTATATCATATTCTCATCAAAATAAATGTCCATGTGTACAAAGATATCAAATATTTGAACAAGATATATGTAAAATACAATGGCAAGGTGTATCCATAATCGTCACTAAGGGGCATCTGGATGTGGATCATGACTACTGCTGTCTCTGGAGGTGGTGTGTCTCGTTGGTTCTCTGCTGCCAGAAGCACCGATCTCTCATCTGACAGGTTGTCCCACACTCTTGGTAGCACTCTTGGTGTGATTGTGTGAATGGGTTCCTGACCGGGTACCTGACTGTGTATAGGCTATCCTCCACTCAGGGGTACTGCCTCAAATTATCTCATCCTATAGTACTCTGCTTGATGAACAGTCTCCAATCCCTCTACCACAACCTCTCTAATGGAGGTGCTCTCAACCGACCTCAGGATTCTCTCTGCTACTCCCTCTTCCTGAATGCACCACTCTCTAAAGTTGTCTTGCTCTGCTATAATCTAGCAGGTGAATTAATTTAGCGCATTAATGAACTTCTTAATTAACTATAGTTGGGGTCCTAGTGTCCCCTCACTCGATTTCAGATTCACCAGTGGTAGTGATGGTTTGAGATCGAGTCTTTCTCCTAGTAGTAGCTTACTCATAACCAATTGACCCCATTGACTCAGAACCATGAATAACATATCTAGATAGAGCTCGTTCCCATGTCCCCTAACTAAACTCGAGAGGTCTCACGGCACCATAAGCCCAAACGTAGGTCAGGATTCATTGGCCTCATAAGCAATGGATTTGTATATTCATCTACTATTATCTCCTAGCTCGGTCACCCATGTCTACCCCTGTCTCTGCTACGGGGTGGCTCTATAAATGGAAGGGATGTTGGGCAAGCTGCTAGCAAGGATGCTCGAGAATCTTCGATCGTTGGTTCCTTATAGAAATAGTAGAGCAAGCAAGCCATTATTTCAAGTTAGCTGGTTCTAGATCAAATGTGAATGGAACTGAATCTATATCTGGAGAATATGGAGCTGGCTATCAACATGGAACTTCCTGTACTAATGGATCAACTCAATCCACTGCCTCTGCCCCGTGCCAATTGCTCCGCTTGCGCTAGATATAGATCTCTATCTCTATCTTGATGACCCTTTAGAATAGTAGGGCACCCGACTTTTCACTATGCTATCCCTCATCCTCACTTTGTTCATATGAGTAACAGGAACTGTGTCTGGCGGATATACAAAAGCTTTCACTCCTTACTCCGTTGCCAATGGTTCCAGATATACTTACTATTAGTGGGTCTGAATCTATGGCTCAATCGACTGAGGAATCGTATAATCAAGAGCATAAGGCTTAATCTTTATCATCTCGGCAGGATCTTCATCCCTCTCATGCCCTACTATAGATAGGCCTCCTCTCGCTCTTCATCGGTTATTCTAGCTTGATTCTAGCCCTTATTATAGTAACTTTATTAATGAACGCATTAATTGACTGATTAATTAAGTCGATTCTAGCCACTATTTTAGCAGGAGGGGGGCCCCGCCCAATTCTAATGGGGCTGCTCGCCCTCAAATTCTATGGACTGCTCGCCCTACCCCCATAGAATTGGGCAGGGGCTGGGGAGAGGGAGGATGAATTTTGATCGCTATTGTGAAAGCTAGAAGGGTCATGAAGGGATCACAAACTCCCTAGCTTTGTAACCAGGATCCCATAGAATAGTAGGGCTTCACCCAATATCCTCTCGATTACTAAATCATGAACCCGGCTCTCTATCTCAAACACAAGAATTTGGATCACAATCATGAGGGATTGAATACCTAGATACAGAAACTGACTCTCGCTTATGAGATTCGAATAGCTGAACCCGGAACACCACCCCTACTATTCTATGGGGCTATAGGGAGAGTCCAACCTTACCAGCCATGGCCCTAGTAACCCTAATGGTAGCTGGGAATGTCAGGAGCTGGTGGTTGTGCAATCTGCATCTGTAACTGGCTAATAGTAGCCTGTGCCTATGCTAGCTAACTCTGAAGAGTCTGAACCTTTGCCTGTAGAATGTCAATTTGTACCTTGTTGGCGTAAGAACTAACACCTCTGGAGTGTAAGTTTGTACGGACAGCTATGCACACTACGTAATGAGTGCTCTTCAAATTAGGAGGGGAAGCTCCCTCGTTGTGCTGGAATGCATGAAATAGAAAACTAAACTAATGTCCTATCTTTTTGTTCTCAGCTGGTAGAGGCACAAGGTTAAGAAAACCTAGAACATTGCAGCTAAGTATTTTCTGGTTTCGCAGATCATGTAACTACAACTAAGCTAACTTCTTTAATATCTATCCAATTTCCTCAAGAAACAAAGCATGAGGAAATGGAGCAGGAATGTATTGTACGATAAACTCCAGGTGCGGGCTCACAACATGAAGGCAAGGTAGGCGCAACTATTTGCTAATCCGAGAAGAAGTTTATTAAAACAAACAAATGGACGGTAAACCTGGTACAGTGTCACAACATGAAGGCAAGGTAGGCGCAACTATTTGCTTGGCTGAATGAGTCTACTATAACACACATCATACGATAAGCTTTGAGTACAGTTTCGCAACATGAAGGCAAGGTAGGCGCAACTATTTGCTCTTCTGAATAGGCTTATAATCAACAAAACAAAAGGTAAGCAACTGGGACAGTAGATTGTATAGACGCAACACGCATGCAATAACGATCAAACCAGCAACCCCATTTAACTAAGATCGAATAAACACCATAACAATAACATGAAGGCAAGGTAGGCACAACAATTTATTATAACAGCAATTACTCTTTGAACAGATACAATAATAGCAATACTACAGGCAAGGTAGGTGCAGCATGTATGCTATCAAGCAAAAGTTAAATTACAAATGAGCTTAAAGCTCTTATTTATAGACTTCAAGGTGTAGGCAACCCTAAAATCACCTTGAGTCAACTAAAGTCTTGCAATGCATGCAAGATCTTATTCCTAAACCCTAATTGAATGAAACTATACAGTTAACTAGGAAACTATCATCAGTTAACTGAAACATCTAATCTAAATGGACAAGGTGCAACATGCATGTCCTTATTGAAAGCAAGTCAATTGGAATGCTATCATCAGTCAATTGAAAAATCTAATCTATTCTCCAAGTATATGTAGATATTTCCAAGAAAGACATGGCATGCAATGTGTAACAACCAATTAACTCAGAAAGAAGCCTCAAGTTTAACTCCTGTGTCTAATGTCTATCTTGGAAAAGGTGGGATGCCTTTAACTGAAGTCTACTGGCCCTAATCTTGAGAAATTAACCCATCTACGAGGTCGTTGACTGCATCTCCATCTGGGGAACTGAAGCTCTGGTGAAGAATCCTATGTCTGTGCAGCATGTCTTCTCCCTTAGTCATCTGACACTGGAACTCACCCTTTCTCCTGATTGCCTCATCAAACAATGTTGACATGGTTGTAAGCTGATTCATCTTACAGCCAATGGTCTCACCACTGAAAATACCGTGAATAAGTGCTTGGAGCTCTAATTCGATGTCAACAAGCTCAACATAGTCACCACCCACATGCTGATATACACATAGTAATTGAGACACAAAGTCTCTTATATAGCGGAGTGCACTAGTAACATGCTCTCTGCTCTTAGCCACCTCAGATGTGATCTTTCCTTCTATCTCTGCCTTGAAGATCAACTGTGTTCTCCAAATGTAGACCTCTTCTTTATCTTCTGCCTCTATGACTAAATCAAATGACATTCCCAAGTTGGCAATCAGAATCTCATCCCTGGGTCTACTAATGGCCAAATCACATTCCTCATCTTGAAGTCGTAGACGAAGCTCACGTGCATTATACCACAATTGATACAATTCTGTAAGTACAAGGCGGCCTCTAGCAACAAACTCCTCTTCCCATTCCTCCAATCGCTTACCATATGCAACCGAGAGATCAATCTGACCCTGCTCTGCTGATGGTTCTAACATATGTGGAAGCGCGGTGACAACATCCCCTATCCTGTGTACAAGGCTAGAAATGTACTGGCGAAGCTGCTATATTTCAGCCTTGAGAGTTGATTTATCTTCACCATCTTTCACCATCCTATCCTTGACGCTATCTGTAGCAACCCGTAGGAGATCAATATCTATCTAACAAGTACTCTTACCGAAATGAACTGTGATAACTTCGAAGTCTTGAGCTTCCATCTCGTCTAGACTCTTATCTTCTAGAGGTGTAGCAGTCTCAACAATGAATTCCTTATCTGCACTTCTCCCAATATGTATATGTTTCTTGATCCTCTTTTTAGGCACATCTTGATGGTCATGATCGAAATCTAAATGATCAAGTATGTAAGATGGTTGTCTCCTTTTTCTTCCCAGTTGACTCTCAAGCCAAGATGAATCCCAACTAATCCCACTGGAATGATCTATACTAGTCACAGGAGGATCTGATGAATGTGAATGTGTAAAAGAATCGCTGCGAGGAGGTGAATCTACGTCCAAATCAATGTGAATTGGAACGGGAGGCTGCTCTAATGGTGTCGGTGATGGCATACGGGGCTGAACCTCAAGCTGCGGAGAAGTCTGAATAACTTCTCTGACTAGCTCTACATGTGGAATCGCAATAGATGCTTTTCCCTTTGAATTACTAGGCGTTGGATTCTTTTTAGGAGGATTGCTCCTCTTCTTCTGCTTAGGTTTTGAAGAAGAAGGAAATACAAGCCCTTCTGGTGGCAGCTCTGCTCTAGGCATGGATGCCTTTCTCAACCTTTTGCTTTCTAAATAAAGCGTGCTATTTTGGATGACCCTACTCGATCTTTCCTTTACTGATGTGAACTCTTTGGCATACCAGTTCACTAACGGTAGTGGTTGTCCATCAACCTGCTCTCTGTAAAATTAGGAAGTGTATCTCCCTCATCTTCTATCAATCCTTCCACATCTTCCGCCAAGAAAATAGAAACTTGTGGAAGAGAGAACCTGCTATAGCTACATCTACGAACCTCGAAATCATCCTCACAATTCACCCAGTAATCTTCCATCATAGGTTTGTGATAAGAGAGATTACCTAGGCGAGCTGTGTAATGACCCCAAGGATCATATGTGCGTGTATCCACCAGGTACTTGAGTTTGCAATTTTCTAACTCTTGGCCTGCGGTCTTAGCATCAACTGTCGTCTTACACCAATACATCCCGAATTGCAAAGGAAACTCGGTAGCTAGTTTATGCTTGATGCGCAAACGTTTGTGAACTTCATATAGCTGCCTTAGGAACTCCATGAATATTGTTTTATCCGAAGGATAACATGGTAACATAGCTGGTTTTCCTGTGTATCCATAGACATGGATTAGGTGTATGTAGGGAACTGAATGTACCAATCTACCCAATTCTTCATTGCTGCTCTAGCAACTGTCGAGATGCGAATATGCAACTCCCGGTCCAAATTTCTCACTGTATAAGTCAAGAAAGCCTCTTGTACACGTTTAAGATGACTTTCAGCCTTCGTGAACTCAAGCTGGTCATAGTAACGATAGACTTTCTATACACTGAGTATGCCCACCGTATTCAAACTGTTAAACTGATTCTGATAAGCAATCAAGTACACCAGGTAAGAACACATATGAAATTGATGCGCAACTAGGAAATCGATGATTTGCTCATGAATAGCATCACTGATGAAGGATGCCCAGTCATAATGTTCTTGTCTAGAGATGATTCTACCAATGATATAATACATCCACGGGTGAAATTTATTTGCATCTACATGACCTGAGACACGATTAAGCAGTGTAATCAAAATATTGTATTCATCCTTACACTCGCCACAACCCAAGTTGTTTGGCAACTTGCTCTTCTTTTGTTTCAGCCACCTCTCTATCATCTTGTTCTGACACTTATCCAATCCAGCATTGAATGCCTGCTCGCTCTGACTCATGGAAATAACCATCCCATCCGAATGTTGAGGAATATCCATACTTCGCTCGATATCAAGGGGTTTGAGACTGCATATGACACATCCATCTATTGACTGTATCTCGCGTGTAGCGGAATTGTAATGCTTGATGCAAGATATTACAAACTCCACGCAATGCATTGAAATAGGTATGGAAGCAGCCTCAAGTAACCCGGATTGTTGAATATTCTTGATAACTGAATCCCTGATTTTGAGTGGATCCAAAACTACCTCCGGCAACACCTTATGTAGATCTGTATCAACCGTTCCGATGAAGTCATGGGTTAAAACTGATTTGGTCTTGAATTCGAGCTGAGTGAACTGCATTCTGAAAAACTTGCCTATTGACTGTGCACACGGCTATATTCTGACAACTTTTCTGGAAAGCCAAAAATAGCCTACTGAGGCTAAAAATAGCTTGTCGGATGAGAATTTTTATGAAAAAATTTGAGATATGGGTTTTGTCCAGAAAATGATTCTAAGACAACCCAGAACATCAGAAATGCAAAATTTACCCTTTACTCAGCCATACAAAAGAATTTCGGTTGAGAAAATTAAAGCTTCAAGAACAGATGTTCTGGAACAAATTTTCCTGAAAAATTCTAGCACATGGGTTTTGCTAAGAAAGCTCTTCTGAACCAACCCAGATATTTTGTTTTGCCAAAATCTGCCAACACTTCGAACATGCAAGAGAATTTAAGACGAGAAGATGGAAGAAATATAGAGAAGAAGAAAGATGTTTTTTAATTTTTATTTATTTATTATCTTCTTCTGTCAAAATCGCCACTCTGCCTTGAATCTGATGTTGAATCTGAACTTGTACATGCAAAAGAATATTTTATTACCTTCGAACTTGATCCTTTGATGAAAATTCGCCAATCTCTTTGAAGAAATTCAAACTTTCAAAGCTGTGTGAATGATGAAAGGCACCATGCTTGTTTAAATAAACAATTCGTACCATCATGCATGCTTAATGCAACCCTAATTTAGAAAAAAGAAATTCGATTGGCTTCTCTCCAGTTGAACTGCCACTATCTCTGAGTCTTCAGACTAAAAAAAAAAATAATATCTTAATTTTAAAACATGCAAAAAACTAAAAATGGCGCCAATGTCTGTCTTTGAAGAAATTCGTCACTTTTCAATGCTTTGCATGCAAAAAAAAATTTTTTCATTTTTGCCAAAAATAGCATCTTGCTGTGTTCAACACACTTCCCTGATTCCAAAAAGTCAAATTTTGATCTTTTAGGCTTCCATTTGCAAGAGTTATGAGATTTTTTAGAATCTCCTATTTTGTAGCTGACTGCAAAGCTACAACTGACCCTGTTCAACTCTGATTTTCGGATGATTGAATGATCCTACAACCGTGCTGAGATGTCCACCGCGAAGCTTGCATGACAAGGATGAAATGTCTACTGGGAGCAACAACTGCTAAAATCATCATCTGATACCTTAGAAAATTAGGCGCCTCTGATTAAATTGATGTTTTGATTCCAGACTTAGCCATTTCTTCATTCTGCCTTCTGATGCTTCAAACTGCCGTTGACGGTGAATGACGAACCCCAATGACTGAATAATGGATTCATTGCATGACTAGAAGTATTCTGCATCCAATGATTGTATGTGAGGGATCTAAAAATTGTATTAAGAACCGCAAAAGAATGAGCACCCCTATTCTGTGATAGCTCAAACACCATTCTGACAAAAGTGTGATTTTCATCTGAACACCATACTTTGACCCTTGATACCGGGAACTGGAATGTTTCGATACGCATGCCGCCTGTCTTGCTGTACAGTTTGGTCAACTTGCAAGAGATGTTCTTAGAGACTACGAAGCCAGAAAATTGCTTTTAAGGCCTCTAAAAGAAAATCGCCTTTTTCAAAGAAAATAATATTCTTACACTTAGTCATTTTTTGAACTGCCTTCAATCAACTCTTCTTTACAGCATTATCATCTGACGTACGAGCATTCGCCAAATCCCGGAGGCTGTCGGCTAGACTCGTTGGATAGCTTGAGTAATTGCACACAAGTCTTGTGAAGACCGTAATTGCAAATAACCCCGTCTGGCAGGCCTAAAGGAGAATCGCCCCTAGCCTACAGCTGTGCAGCTTTGTGTAGCTACGCTTCACCATCCTCTGTTTTACGTGCTCGGTAGGACCTCTGTCACAGTTACTCAGAACATCGGATTGTCTTGTGAACGGATACACTGCAAAACTGAACTGAGCTGGAAGAGATCTCAGGAAGACCTCAATTGCAAATTCATCCATCAAACAGGTCTTATTCAGGATCGCCCCTGGGCTACAGGGGAGCGGATTTGCTTTGAATTCATTTCTACTGACATGTATCCTGCCTGCAATTTCCACTTCTAACGCTGATAACCGGATTTCTGTACTGGATACGCTTTCGCTTGATAGCTCATTGAAAAGCTAAACTAATTCTGCAAAGACTGAAACCATCAAAACACACATGCATCTAGATCTGGGCCTTCAAAAAGAAAATCGCCCTTGGGCTAGAAGGGAGCGGATTTGCATCTCTAGACTGCCTCCTTGTGAGAAAACACTCTTCGCAACCTCTGCTTCTGTCTTCGTTTGCCGGAGTTCTGTAACTCGGATAATCTTGCTTCATGGCTAATCGGAAAGCTGACTGAAAACTGAACATAATGAATGTATCCTTTATCCAAAACACTCAAATCTTGACCTTCAAATGGAAGGGCGCCCCTAGGCTACAGGGGAGCGGATTTGTTTTGAATTCATTGATTTTCACCATTTTATGCTTTGCAAACGCTGTATCCATCACTGCGGTTGACCATGTCGAAGCGTTGTGACTGCTGAGGTGTGTGGATGACTATACTTCATCATTTTCACATGTACGGACACTATAAAGTTGATTTGCACGTTGATTGCGCAAGTGTCTACTACGTTACATAGTGAAAAGTTCCCAGACTTAGAATATTTTAGCACTTTTTGCCAATCTGAAAATCCCCTCCATCAAAAAGCATTATTTCCAACATCTTTTATCGTAGAGCGTTCCTCTTTGAGTTTCAGGCTTAGATATTGATACCTGGTACTGGCCAACTGCCATTGATGACCCCGAAGATCCTAACTTTTCTCCTGAAAAAGTGAAAACTACCCACCAGCCTTAAACTGACTTTTAACTGAAACTGACTTCACCACTGTGATTGTGATGTGAAATAAGCCAATCAAAATTAATTTCAGCCAATTCTGACAAGTTCCTATTTTTTAGGGTTTCGGGCTAAAAATAGATTTCAGAAACCCTAATTTTCAAAATTTTCAAATTTTGCCAGTATCTTCCTGGCATCACACTGACTAAAAGCCCATACTTTATTTGCCCAAAAATTGAGTTTTGACCCCACTTTTACAAGGTTTAGACCATTTTAAGCAAAATGCCTTAATGAAGCAAAAATTTCGGTTTGGGTACAACATACCTATGACGAAGCTCTGATAGTAATGCGTGGAGTTGAAGTACTTGGCTGGTCCACCACTCTAGTTGTGCGAGGCCTCGTCCTGAAGGGAACAACAAAGAAAAATCTGTCTACCACCCCCGCCACCTCTGTCATCCCCATCATCATCATTGTCATTGGATTTGTCTGAATCCTCCTCCTCATCGACATCCATGGCCACCCCACCTATATCCTCTGCTCCATATGGCTGCCCTGCATGTGTCTATGCCTATGCTCTGGCCTCTGCCTATGCTTGTGCCTATCGTCAAGCCTGTCATATAACTAGTCCACCTAATAGTGGGGCAGGCTCATCTAGACTAGTCAACCTGGGAAACGGATGTGAGTAGAAGTAGGCAGCATAATCATCTGTCATATGTGCATCTATAACCTCTGGATGAATGGCCCAAAACTCTGGCTGAAGCTCAGTATACTCTGCCCTCATACCCTCGTATGTGATGAAAGAACCCCACTCTAGAATATCCTCTCGATGTTTGGCATAATGAGTCACACCCTGTAGCATCATTTGAACTCGTCTATATTGCCTAACTACTCGCATAATCAAAAAATTCTCAATGATGAAGGGGGTGCGGCCAATCATGTATCTCACTATCCCACAGTAAGGTAGCTCTATATCATCATCATCCCATGCATCACAGTCCAGATACAGTCTCCAAATGACTGTATCCATATCATCTAACATACGCTACTAGTACTCTAACTTGCCCAACATAGGCTGAACAAGGGGACCTATGTACGCATATACATATGGATAACCAAGCGGGTGATCTCTCCGTACAATAGGGCAGGTGATGGAAATTTGCTCCCATGCCCAAATCTGAAGAAGAGTAACCCCAAATAATATACTCTTCCCATCGATATATACCACCTAATGAAGATCATAGTATAGATGGGAAAGCATGCATGATCCCCATGCATATCTATTCTAATGGAGGATCATGTCCTCCAAAATCTAACCCCACCCTACTGATAGCCCCTTTGACCTATGATTAGGACAAAGGAAGCCACCAATGAAACCTGCTAGAACTAATGGAAGTGGGGCATAACTTTGTACCTTGTCTCTCCATGCAACCTCATATCCACCAACATGAGGATCCTGGAAGACTCTTTGTAAGACATTTGTACCCCCAATCTCCTTGTGATCATAAATCACAAACTCACCAACTTCCAGGATGCCTAAAATCCTATACACATCCTCGAGTGTCATAGTAATGTCTCCAATCAGCAAGTGAAAGGTAGTATGCTCACTATGCCATCTCTCGGGTAATGTAGTCAACATTTCCCTATTGACCCTATATTGTGGGATCCTAAGAAGGGAACTCAACCCACATCTAACAATAACCCCTATCTTTGGCTGGGATAGTCTGGGAATCATCTCCCATGTGCGAGGAAATCTCTCTCTGATCTGGAGGATATTAAAATCCTCCTATAACATCAAGTGCATCAAGATCAAATCATCAGCAAGGAATCTCAAAACTATCAAGAAAATCATGTCAATCAAGCAAGTGAATCATATCAACATCGACAGCATATCATTACTATTTTTTCTTCAAGCAGGAAGAAAAATTTATCAATTTTTACTATTTGTTTTTCATCAAACATGGAAACAGATTTAATATCCAATCGGCTCAACATCAACATCATTTTTACTATTTCTTATTCAATCATGAAAGCACATTTATTAGAATCATTTTACTATTTGTTCTTCAAACGTGAAGACAAATTTATCAAATCATCACCAAAATCAAGTTAATCTATCCTTGGTGTTATTCAAAATCATTAAATCAGCTGTCTAATACAGCAACAATCATCAAGCAAGCATCAAATCAATCTCAAAATTACAAAATCAGCAAAAATTCATGGATGCGCTAAAACAGTTCATCGATTTGCTAAATCTTCATTGCGCTACTTTATCCATGGATACGCTAAAATAGAGATTGTATGTGCTAATTCATCTATGCGCTACTTTATCAGGGGTATGTGCTAATCTATTTAGTGTATGCGCTATTTTAGCATCATATGCGCTATTCTATCAATCCTATGTGTCATTCTATCTTATGCGCTAAACTATTCATCCATGCGCTAAAATAGTTCATCAATGCGCCAGGTTGGATGCGCTATTCTAGCTATCCTATGCACTAATCTAAGGCTCACATGCACTAAATCAACATCCTATGTGCCAAAGTAGAAACTCGAAAATTCAAAAAAATGAAAAAATCATCAAAAAATCGTTAAAAATTCACAAAGGAGGATCAAGCAATCTTACCGAAGGTTCGTACGCTACTAGTCTTTGATGATGGTGGGCTCACTCGAATCGGTGGCACTCATAGTGGATCGGTATCTCGAAAACCTCTCTCAGAGCTCTGAAAACTACAAAAGGCTATTGTTCAAATGACAATGACATTTTACCTTTTCCACCTTTTAAGGGCGTAAAAAAATGGAAGTTATTTTTATTTTTACTATGCAACACGCTATTTTGAGAGATAAATCGACAAATTCTCTCCAAAATCATCTCAATTATTTCATCATCATCATCATCATTCAAATTACGTGATTTATCTCCCGAGGGGGCATATAGCATCATCAGTTAATTTTCAAAATCAGGGGAAAATTTTCGTTATCTGAAAAATTCTTTGAAGCAATGCATAAAACACATCACTTCAAAGAGGGGAAAAATGTATACATCTAAAAATGGTCACAGTTAATCAAACCTATTAATTAATTAAATGAGTTATTTAATTTATATTCTGAAAATTCATCTACATATAAATAAATTTAATTGTTTATTTATATTGTTCATTTTTCTAATTCTTCTAATTTAATTAAATAAATAAGTTTATTTAAATATGGCTATCTTCCTCTTAATTAAATTAAATAAATTTCATTATTTATTTATATTAATTATAATGATTCTAAATTTGAATTTTCAAATTATGGAATATTCTTCTAATTCATTCTTCACTTCACATAATTAAATATTATAAAATATTTAATATCTTTTTCATATCACATAATTAAATATTGTAAATATTTAATTACTTTCCTTTTTCATCTCTCACACATAATTAAATATTAATTGTGGAAGCTTCTAAATTCATTGTCACATGTAATTAAATAAATCTATTTATTTAATTAAGGATTTATCTTCAACTACCAACTAACTCCTCATAAATGAAGTGCACAAATGGCAACTTTCCTTCATTTTTGAATGGAGAAGGTTGTGTAGGAGGAAACATCTCCCATTATTCTCTCAACCTTCCATCTTTCTCTCAACTTCTCAATATCTCACCATTCATCTTGATAGGTTTGAATTCAACCATTGATTTTTGCCAACTAGATTCTTGCCTCCAAAAATCTATAAATACAGCCCTCTTGTGAGTTGAAAAGGATCCTATATTTTTTGAATTTAGCACAGTTACTATAGTTGCATTCGAATCAGAATTTTAACATTTCAAGTTCATAGCATAGCATCTTAGTTCCATATCATAGTTTCAATCATTTAGAAAATAAACATGCATTGTTGCATAATCTCATTCTCCTAAGTTGTCATTCCAACTTTAATTAGTTTCCTTTGATTTAATGTTTCATTGGTGTGTTAGCTTATCTTATTAATTAGTCCACATATTCTCACACACAGGAATAAAAGGAAGAAGTTGATCCAATTCTGTGTTAGATCCCTCCAGAGGCAGAGCAGGGCCCACTCTTCTGAAGGAAGTTGATCTTGTTAATTATTAATTCATCTTCATTCTTGCTTTCAGTCAGAATTCTTCTAGGAGTATAATGTTAGAATAGATCTTAAATTCAAAATTTTATTTTTGTGATCTTAATTCCATCATTGTGTTGATAAAATAGAATCTTTTATGTTTAACTTAGTTTAAATTCCAGTTAATTAGACTAAGGATAAAATAGTTAATCATTGATGAATGGTTATGTTCCTAATAGATCATGCGCAGAAGAGATTATTAATTGTTAGAATTGGATGTATGAGGAATGGAATAGTTTTCTTTTAAGTTAGTTAGATTTCAATTTTGTTGATTAGTTATATTTTGAATTCAAGTTAAAATAGATTCTCATTTTTTTGCAAATAGATTAAGTTTAATCATCTATTCCTAATGATCTAATTTAGTTTGGAATACATCTTATCTCTACACATTTTTTGTTCTAGAATGACTTGTTTCTTTTAGAATATTTAGAATAAGTTGAGTAAGGAATAGATTAGGAGAATAGCGTAGAGACGCTTTTGACATTAAAGGAACAAAACCGAACCACTCCTAACAAAGAGGACCAACAACAAAACCCCCCAAAACCAGTTCAACTCTTATCGCAAATAGCTTTAGACACTCCTAGGTTGACAATTAAAAGATTAAATGATTAGGGAATTGTGATATCAACAACCCCTATCCATCATTTTTGGCACCATTTTCAGAGAATGATCTGGCCTTAGAAGAAAATTGAAGCCTAAGTGTTAGTAAGAATCTTTTTTTCAGTTGATGAACGAGCAAAGAGATCCGTTTGGAAGAATCATCAAAATAGATCTAATACCTTCTCCAAAAGGATCTCCCCCACACTCTACGAGTTTTTCATCATCCACTAGAACAGTCTCCAACCACTCATAAAATATGGGGGATGTAGGAGGAAGGGATGAAGAGGTTCCTAATAGAACATTCTCTTTCCCTATTTCCATTAATAGGCAAGCTAATGAGCCACCTATGGAAAATATTTCACCCTTTTTTACCTACATTTCATGGGAAAAATTTGGAGGACCCTAACCAATTCTTGTTTGAATTCAAAGTATTGTGTCAAACTTATGATTATACATCTGATAATTAAAAGTTGAAACTATTTCCATCCACTTTGAAGGAACCAGCCTTGCGTTGGTTCATGGGATTGAACATTAATTCCATTAACACTAGGGAAGAAATGGAAACGGTTTTTTTGGATAAATACCAGAATTGTTGTTGGGTTAGGGACATAAAAGAGGAACTGTTTAAAATGAAACAGTTAGAAGAGGAGATTTTAGAGGATTATGTGGATAGATACCAGTTTGTTTTGAAAAGATGTGGGAATGGGTTGGATGAAGAAATTAGTAATTCCATTTTCCTAGAAGGCATTGATGATGATTCAAGAGATTCCTTGAACTAGATAGGAAAATGGGACACCAATAAACTCACTTTTGAATACAAAGTTGAGATCTATAGGAACTATTCAAGGATAAGACCAAGTTTTAGGAAGAAGAATAGGGATTCCTCTTCTAATGTTTCTAAGGTCATGGAGGAAATAGAAAATTTAAAAACTGATCTGGTGTAAGGGGGAATGGACAGAAACTTCACTGTTCCATGCTCTGGGTCTCACCTTAGCAATTCCCTTTGGTGGATCTCTCCACCAACTCAACCTATAGGTCCTGACTCAAATGCAGATACACTTGGTTCTATCGACCATCCCCTCTTCCAACCATATCACACAACACAACCAAATCTTGGTGCTTAACCTCTATTTCACCCTTGACCCTTATTCTTCCCTAAAGCCCAAATACACACAACACTCAACTATATTCTTGCAGGGGTGTAAATATAGACTAACATGCTTCCTAGCATCCTTTTAGGTTTTTGTAACAACCAATAGGCTCCACTTCTCCATCGCTCCTTCCAAACCCTCATTTAGGGTTAAAAAGGCTACAAGCCTAGAGCCCCTATTAGCCCTCCTAACCTGAGAAAAGAGGATGTTGCTCAAAACTTATTCAAAGAATCTCAATTCTTTTTCATGGATTCCTGGTCCTTATACCAACCTCTTCAATATTTCCAAACCCTTAGGCCTTGCCTTGCCGTACACAGGACTGTCCTCAAACTTTGCAAAATGTAGGGTTTCTAGCCAATTCCTGACCACCTAATTGGATTGTCAAAGAGTTTGCCTAGCAAACGGATTGTTGGAACCTCCTCCTTGGTACCAAACCACTATGAGACCTCCTTCCACATTTCTACCATTGGGTTTGTCCTGGAGAAGTCTTCCCTGCAAGTTATGTGCTTTTTAGCACTGTCCTTCCTAGCCAGGCATTGCCAAGCTCGCCTAGGAAGAGACTTTCCTCATGCTCCTTCGACTCCTAAAGACTCTTAAACCTAAGATATATATAGGAATGGAGCTTAGCCTCATCCCCCATAGGCTATACACCAAGTATAGTGGAAGACAAAGGTCTAATTCTCCATGATTAATAGTTTCCTAGATAATTCAACAATGGAAAGAAACTAGACTATCTAAGAATCAACTAAGAAACGATGAGAAAGATTAACTACTGTCCACACGAAGCTTTTAAGAAAAATTACATCACATTCCAAATGTAACAAGATTCCTGGTTAATTCATTAACACATTACCAAGAACACAATACAGGAAATTCAGTTATTTTCTACTGTCTTTAGTTACCATTGATGAAAAACTACAATTTACAAAACTTTCAAATATGCTCAAAGTCTTCCAATGATTTGAAACCCAACTACAAGTCAAGGCATACCTTTTATAGGTTTTCCAAGGTAGTTGTGCCTCCCTTGGGTCGGACAATTCAGTTACTAAATGGGAAAAGTGCAAATTGTCCTAATTTGCCACTTTCCCCAACTTCCTAGAACTCACACAAATGAGTGTTTAAACTCAACACTTGAACACTACTAATAGCTCCTGACCAAGGTATGTTGGTAAGCCACTCACTCAAATGCAATGTTCAACATGACCTTATCAAATTAAAACAAAAATTTTCAAACCTTTCCTATTCCTAGTGTTCCTAGGTGGTTCTCTTGTTTCTCCTAGGTGCTCCTGCACCATTCTCCCCCTCCCCGCATAAACACTATGGAGAAGAAGGAGAGATCAAGGAAAGTTCAATACCAAGCTTCTAGAACTGATCTTCTTGTACCCATGTAGCTTTTGATTCATGCTTATTCTTCCACTTGATAAGGTGCTCCATGTACACCTTGTGTCTTGTAGACTTTTGTACCCTTGATTCCAAGATTCTCTCAGCTTGGTGCTTGTCCTGAGTAGGTAGGGGTATGTTGCTGATGTCCTTGAAGATCTCTTGACTATTTTGATCCATTTTCTTGACTGATCCCTTATATTTGATCAAGTCAGCTATATTGAAAATCGGTGAGATTCCTAAGTCAATCGGTAGTTCAATCTTGTATGCATTTTTCCCATACTTGGCCAAGATCTTGCATGGCCCTACCCTTTTCATCTGTAGCTTGGTTGAAACTCCCTTCTGTAACCTGGACTTGTTGAGGTGAACCATGACATAATCACCCACTGCAAATTGCACATCCTTCCTTAACAGATCTACCCTCTCCTTCAAATTTTGTGTAGCTTTGGTGACTGTCTTCTTCACCTGCTCCTGTATCTCTTTCATGGTCTGATTGAAGTCTTCAACATGTCCACTTCTATGTTCCATGGTTCTTAGATCTCTGAGCTCACATATGCCTCTTGGGTGCATCCCATACACAACCTCAAAAGGACTCTTCCCTGTGGTTCGGTTGACACTATCATTATAGGCATACTCAGCTTGTGAGATTACCATATCCCATGTTTGTCCATATTCCTTTGTTAGGAACCTAAGAAGGTTACCCAACACTCTATTAACCACCTCTGTTTCACCATCGGTCTAAGGATGGTAAGTTGATCCAAATGACAGATTGGTTCCCAATCTACTCCATAGAGTCTTCCAAAACTGACTCATGAATTTAACATCCCTGTCTGAAACTATGCTTAAAGGTAAGCCATGAATCCTTACAACCTCCTTGAAGAAGAGATGAGCTATGTAACTAGCATCGTGAGTAGTTTTACAAGGAATAAAGTGGCTCATTTTGCTAAATTTGTCCACCACTACATACACACTGTCAAAACCAATCTTGGTCTTAGGAAGGCCTACCACAAAATCCATGCTCACACACTGCCATGGTCTGTTAGGAATTGGTAGGGGTTGATAAAGACCAGCATTACTAGCTCCTCCCTTAGCTTTCATACATACAACACGCTGTTCCACATACTTTCTAACATCTCTTGCCAATTTAGGCCAATAATAGAACCTTTGAACTAACTCTAATGTCTTATTGATGCCAAAATGACCACTAAGACTGCCATTATGCTTCTCTTGAATGAGGTTTTCCCTCATTGACCCTTTAGGAACACACAATTGATTCCCTTTAAACAACAATCCACTTTGCAATGTATACTCAGCATATTGACTATGAAAATGATTCTCAAAGTCAGCACATACCTTGTAGGCCTGTGAGAAATCTTCATCCTCTCCATATAGATCTTTAAAGCTTTCAATCCCTGTGCTCTTCACTTGTATCTCTTGAACTGTCAACAACCTCCTACTCAATGCATCTACTACCTTATTCATCTGCCCCTTCTTGTGCTTGATGGTGAAGGTAAAAGCTTGGATGTATTCCATCCACTTCAAGTGTCTATTGCTCAACTTATCTTGGGTATTCATATAGCTGAGTGCTTGGTTGTCTGTAAAGACTACAAACTCCTTGGGTAGAAAGTAATTCCTCCATTTCCTAAGTGACTGAACCAAGGCATAAAGTTCTAAGTCATAGGTGGAGTATTTCTTCTTTGCTTCATTAAGCTTCTCACTAAAGAAGGCTATAGGCCTACCCTCTTGACTTAGCACTCCTCCAACTGCAACTCCACTTGCATCACACTCCACAGTGAACAATTTGTTAAAACTAGGTAATAAGAGTATGGGTTGGGTTGCCACTTCTTGTTTCAGTTTCTCAAACCCTCTCTCAGATACTTGAGTCCACACAAACTTGGTTTTCAAACCACCCTTGATTGTCTCTAGAACTGGTGCACATATTTCACTAAAGTTCCTCATGAATTTTCTATAAAACTGAGCCAATCCATGGAAACTTCTTACCTCAGTCCCTATTGTTGGTGTAGGCCAATTTAATATTGCTTCCACCTTGCTTGGATCCATCTTCAATGATCCCTTGGACACTACAAAGCCCAAATATACAAGATCTTGCTTAAAGAACTCACACTTCTCTAGATTGATTGCCAACTTCTCCTCTTGTAACCTTCTAAGAACCAACTCCACATGTTTTAAATGCTCTTTTGCTGTCTTCCTGAATATGAGGATGTCATCAAGGTATACCACCACAAATACGCCTGTGAAATCCTTGAGCACTTCATTCATGAGTCTCATGAATGTGCTAGGTGCATTGGAAAGGCCAAATGGCATAACTCTCCACTCATATAAACCATTTGTTGTCTTGAATGTTGTCTTCCACTCATCACCATCCTTAATTCTGATCTGATGGTATCCACTCTTGAGATCCAATTTGGTGTAGTATTGAGCCCCTCCAAGACAATCCATTAAGTCTTCAATTCTAGGAATAGGGAACCTATACCTAATTGTGATTCTATTGATTGCTCTAGAATCAGTACATAACCTCCATTTGCCTCCCTTCTTGGTTGCCAAAACTACAGGTACTGCACATGGGCTGATCCTCTTTTGAATCAATTTTTGATCCAACAACTCTTGCACTTGTCTAGCTACTTCCAAATTCTGATCCGGTGTCAACTTATATGCTGTTTTGTTAGGTAATGATGCTCCAGGTATGAATTCTATTTGATGGCTAATATCTCTTTTAGGAGGTAAAGTTGCAGGTGTACCATCACTTACTATATCTTTATACTTCTCAAGTAAGTTTTGGATTGCTTCAGGTATGACTGGTTTTTCAGTCTTATCATCCTCTTTGGTTTGCAATAGAACTACATATCCTTCTCCTTCTTCATGTAGGGTGTTGAGGAACTCTTTTCCACTACTTAGTAGCACACTTGGTGTCTTGGAATGTCCTTCATCTTCTTCTGACAGTGACTGCAATTTAAAAGTCTTCTCATCCTTCTTAAATGAGATTGTATTCTCTTTTCCATCATACACAACACTCCTATCATATTGCCATGGTCTTCCCAATAGTATATGACATGCATCCATGGGTAAGACATAACAAACTAACTTGTCTTTGTACCCTCCAATGGAAAACTCCACCGTTACTTGTTCATTCACCAAAACACTTTGCCCTTTGTAAAGCCATGTGACCTTGTAGGGATTGGTGTAGGGTACCTTCTTCAATTTCAGTTTCATTACTGCCTCCTTTGAGATAATATTGTCCATGGAACCTGAGTCTACTATGACCTTGCATACTTTACCAAGTATCTTGCACCTTACCCTGAATAGAGCTCTCCTTTGTTTTGGTTCTTCTTTGACCGATTGTCTAATCAAGACTCTTCTAAACATCAAACTCTCTCCGTTCTCAGATTCAATATGACTGACCTCAGTTTCCTTAGGACTCATGGTGTCCTATTGTGCATAAGCCATTCTCTTCTCATTGCTTGATGAAGATGCTTTCTCTGGGCACCTATAGGCTAGATGTCCAACCTGGCCATAATGGTAGTAGTTCATGTTTACAAAATAGGAATTACTCCTGCCTGCTCCTCTTCCTCTATTGGATCCTCCTTGAGAACCTCTACCTCTGTTATACCCTCCTCTAGAAGATGTTTCATTTCCATGATCTGTGGATTTAAACTCTCCTTGGTTTCTTTGGTCATTGCCTCTACCTTAGTAGCCACCTCGCTGTCCTCTTTGATCTCTTTAATCTCTTTGATCCCTACCTTTGCCTTTGCCTTTAGAGTTAGAGTCTTGTTTCTTTTTCAACTTCTCCTCCACCTTGAAGGCCATTTGAAAACAACTATGGAGGTTGGTCAGGGTAAAGAGACTCATTTCTTCTTGGATGTTCCATTTGAGCCCATTTAGATACCTTGCCACCTTGATGCTTTCCACTTCTTGCACCCTAGATCTAAGGCTCAGTTTTTGGAACTCCTCTGTGTATGCAGCTACATCTAGGTCTCTTTGCCTAAGATTTTGTCTCTTCTTATTGAATTGGACCTCATAGTCTTCAGGTAGGTAATACTCCTTCACTTTCACCACCATGGCTTTCCAACTTCCAATGGGCTTCTTAACCTCTTTCTCTCTTTCTTCTTGTAGGAACTTCCACCAAGTCAGTGCTTGTCCCCTTAATCTTGATTTAGCTATCTTCACCTTTTGTGCCTCAGTCACTCCATCACACTCAAAGTGATTCTCCATTCCTTCTATCCACTCCATAACCAACTCAACATCCATTATACCTATAAAGATAGGAATGCCTTCTAATGCTTTACCACTTAAAGCCTTCAATGCCTTGAGGAAGGGTTCCTCCTTCAATGGAGTATTAGGGTCTAGTTCAATCTCCTCCTCAACCTGATCTTCACCCTTGTCTCTAACCACTGCTAGTTGTACCTTCATTTTTCCTGCAGCTTCTACCACTTCTTCTAACCTTTGTTTCATCTCTTCAACTACCTCTTCGAGTTGCCTATTTTTCTCTTGTTGCTCTGTCAGTTCTCTTTCCAATTCAGCATTAGTCACCATGGTGTTGGAACCACTTGATTCAACCTCTGACATACAATTCACTATCCCAAACCTTTCACTTGCTCTGATACCAATCTGGTGTAAGGGGGAATGGAGGGAAACTTCACTGTTCCATGCTCCGGGTCTCACCTCAGCAATTCCCTTTGGTGGATCTCTCCACCAACTCAACATATAGGTCCTAACTCAAATTTAGATACCCCTAGTTCTACTGACCATCCCCTCTTCCAACCATATCACACAACACAACCAAATCTTGGTGCTTAACCTCTATTAAACCCTTGACCCTTATTCCTCCCTAAAGCCCAAATACACACAACACTCAACTATATTCTTGCAGGGGTGTAAATATAGACTAACATGCTTCCTAGCATCCTTTTAGGTTTTTGGAACAACCAATAGGCTCCACTTCTCCATCGCTCCTTCCAAACCCTCATTTAGGGTTAAAAAGGCTACAAGCCTAGAGCCCCTATTAGCCCTCCTAACCCGAGAAAAGAGGATGTTGCTCAGAACTTCTCCAAAGAATCTCAATTCTTTTTCATGGATTCCTGGTCCTTATACCAACCTCTTCAATATTTCCAAACCCTTAGGCCTTTCCTTGTCGTACACGGGACTATCCTCAAACTTTACAAAATGTAGGGTTTCTAGCCAATTCCTGACCACCCGATTGGACTGTCAAAGAGTTTGCCTAGTAAACGGATTGTTGTAACCTCCTCCTTGGTACCAAACTAGTTTGAGACCTCCTTCCACACTTCTACCATGGGGTTTGTCCTGGAGAATTCTTCCCTGCAAGTTATGTGCTTTTTAGCACTGTCCTTCCTAGCCGGGCATTGCCAAGCTCGCCTAGGAAGAGACTTTCCTCATGCTCCTTCAACTCCTAAAGACTCTTAAACCTAAGATATATATAGGCATGGAGCTTAGCCTCATCCCCCATAGGCTATACACTAGGTATAGTGGAATACAGAGGTCTAAGTCTCCATGATTAACAGTTTCCTAGACAATTCAACAATGGAAAGAAACTAGACTATCTAAGAATCAACTAAGAAACGATGAGAAAGATTAACTACTGTCCACACAAAGCTTTTAAGAAAAATTACATCACATTCCAAATGTAACAAGATTCTTGGTTAATTCATTAACACACTACCAAGAACACAATACAGGAAATTCAGTTATTTTCTACTGTCCTTGGTTACCATTGATGAAAAACTACAATTTATAAAACTTTCAAATATGCTCAAAGTCTTCCAATGATTTGAAACCCAACTACAAGTCAAGGCATACCTTTTATAGGTTGGCCAAGGTACTTGTGCCTCCCTTGGGTTAGACAATTCAGTTACTAAGTGGGAAAAGTGCAAATTGTCCCAGTTTGCCACTTTCTCCAACTTCCTAGAACTCATACAAATGAGTGTTTAAACTCAACACTTGAACACTACTGATAGCTCCTAACCAAGGTATGTTGGTAAGCCACTCACTCAAATTCAATGGTCAACATGACCTTATCAAATTAAAACAAAAATTCTCAAACCTTTCCTATTCCTAGTGTTCCTAGGTGGTTCTCCTATTTCTCCTAGGTGCTCCTGCACCATGATCTCTTTATCCGGCTTAATTCTCAACCTAACAAAAGAATAGTAGAACCATTGGCTATATATTATCCTAAATGTAGAGACAAACATCCATTTAGGGAATGTTCTCTTGATCAGGTATATTTGTGTGACATTTGTGAGAAGAAGTATTCCACTAGTAAATGTAATCTCCTTCTAGAGATTAAAAACCATTTGAAAAAACCTCCTCAATCCTCACATGTAGAAGAAGAACTCAACTTCATAGGATAGAGGCAATTTAATCCTACTTTTGGAGGACAATATAATCCTAGAAATAATTCCAAATGGGGTTTGAATCAATGTAATAATCAATGGAATTCTCCAGGTCATTGGAATCCACAATCTCATTGGAATTCCCAAAAAAATCCAATTCCACCTCCTTCTATGGAAACATCCTAGGGACCACCTTGGGGACAACCCGAATGGCCTAATTCTCAATGGAACCAGCCATAGTGGCAGCCTAATCAATATCAAGGGTGGCCTAATCAACCTCAATGGTAGCCTAACCAAGGTAAACAATGGCAGAATCAAGGACCAAGAAGACCTTGGAATCAAATTCAAACACTTTTGTCTGGTCCCATCCAACCTTCAAATTCTAAAGTAGTAAACGAGCCTCAAATTCCAGCTCAGCCAGTTCCCAATCCTAAAAATATTAAACCTCGACAACTAGCTTACAATGTTGATATTAATATAGTTGGCTTAAACAATATTGATTTAAATGATATTCAATTGAGGAATCGATTAGTACCATCAAAACTTGATTTGAATAAAGATAGATAATGACAAGATTTGGTGAAGGATGCATTTTAGAAGAATGAAGATATTTCTTCTAATAAACAAGCACCATTCCCTGAATGACTTCAACAAGAAACAATGGTTGAGAAATAAGTTGATGAGAAACAAGATGATTTGGTAGATTCCAAAATTATCAAAGAACTTAAGAAGATTAACATTAAAATTCCACTCTTGGGATCTATCTGTGATATACCAAAAATTAACCAGCTAGTTAAGTCTTTGTGTGTTAAAAAACCGAGAAGGAAAAATAAGTTACCTCCTACAATTCAAATTGGAGGAAAAATATCTGATGTTTTGTCAGGGAAATTGATCCCTCAGAAGTATGGTGACCCTAGAAGTCCAGTAATTACCCTTAACATTAATGGCATTGAAATTCAAAATGTTCTTATTGACTTAGGATCTTCCATTTATGTTATTACAACTAAAACAACTGACAAATTAGGGATCACAAATGTTCAACCAACCATCCATAGTTTTACAACTAGCAGATCAATCAATTGCAAAACTAGAAGGGATTCTGGAGTATATCATTGTTACCATCGATACATGGGAATATCCAATTGATTTCCTTATTTTGAAATGTAAGCAAAGAAAGTTGGGCTATCCAATCATTTTGGGGAGACCTTGGTTGGCAACAACCACTACCCTTATTGATTGTAGGTATGTAAGAATGACCATCTCTAATGGAATCAAATAGAAAGAATTATCCATTTACCCACCAGCAAAACCATCTTTATCATCTAAAAACCAAAGTTTGATTCATGGTTTTAATTCAGAAGATGATGAGGTTTGAGAACTTGTAATGGTAATGTTGTCAGAGTATGTAGAAGAGTATCAAGAATGTATGGATGAGGAAGAGAGAAACCTTGAAGTTCATGATGTTATTGATGATCAAGATCATTGCCCTTTAACTGATATCATGAATTCTAATTCAAATCATAACCAATTACTCCATCAACTTTAATTTCCACAACCTTGTCCTTTAAATACTTTGATTGGAGAACCCTCCACTCTTCAAGACAAGACTAAGCAAATATTAGTGCAAATAGATAATTCTTTAATCATTAATGGATCCTTATCAACTAAGCAAGAAGATGATCTAAAACAGATTTTAGAAAATAATACCAAAGCATTTGCTTGGGATTATAAGGACATGAGAGGGATCCATCCTGATATCTATACACACCACATTTACACTGAGGATGTTAAACCTATAGGACATGCTCAAAGAAGGATGAACCCTGCATTAAGATATTTTGTGAAGTTGGAAATAGAGAAATTGCTCCAGGTGGGATTAATCTATCCTATTGCAGACAATAAATGGGTTTCTCCACTTTTCATAGTGCCGAAGAAAAATGGTAAATGGAGAGTATGTGTGGATTACAAAGAATTGAACAAGGTGACTAAGAGAGACTATTTTCCATTGCCTTTTATAGATCAAGTATTGGATAACTTATCAGGTAGTATTTACTTTTCTTTTCTTGATGGTTTTAGTGGGTATAATCAAATCCGAGTAGCTCTAGAAGATCATGATAAGACAACATTTACTTGTCCATGGGGTACATATGCTTATAGAGTCTTTCCTTTTGGACTGTGTAATGCACTTGTAACTTTTCAACGTGTTGTTATTGCCATTTTTGTAGATTTAACATGTGTAGAGGTATACATGGATGATTTTATAGTCCATGGTAAAAATTATAAGGAATCTTTGAAGAATCTAAATAAAGTTTTGAATAGGTGCAAGGAGCATAGGTTATCATTGAACCATGAGAAAATTCTATTAATGATGACTAAAGGAATTGTGTGAGGACAGCATGTGTCAAAGGAGGCAATCAAGGTAGACCCTAAGAAAATTGAAGTTATTCTGCAAATACCAATACCTCGAAACTAGACTGAGGTAAGAAGCTTTTTAGGACATGTTGGTTATTACATAAGGTTTATAGAAGGGTTTAGTAAGTTTTTAGGTCCTTTGTTTAATTTATTAAAGAAAGATTCGGAATTTCTTTGGACTGCAATGTGTCAACAATCTTTTGATAATATAAAACATGTCTTAACAACCTCACCTGTCATAGTTGGGCTAGTCTAGGGTGAACCTCTTCATATAAATGTAGATGCATCTAATTTTTCAATCCGAGCAGTTCTTGTACAGAAGGATGAATCAGGAGTGATGCATTCCATTTATTATATAAGCAAAAATCTTAACCCTGCTGAGCAAAAGTATACCACTACTGAAAAGGAATTTTTAGCAGTTGTGTATGTTATTGATAAATTTAGACATTATATTACTGGTTATAAAGAAAAATTACATACAGATCATGCAAATATTTGATACCTGATGAATAAAGTTGTGGTGGGAGGATGCATCATTCGATGCCTATTGTTATTACAAGAATTTGATATAACAATAGTTGATAAACTAGGTAAAGATAATGTAGTGGCTGACTTTTTGTCTAGAATGGTTTTATAGGGGAATAATGAACCGGTGGAAGATGCATTTCCTAATGAAAACCTATTTACCATATTAGTTCAATCACCTTGGTCTGTTGATATTGCTAATTATTTAGTAACTGGAAAATATCCTTCTTATTTTTCATCTAAGCAGCAAAAGAGATTAATTAGAGAAAGTTTCAGATTTGAATGTATTAATGGTTTGTTCTTTAAGATGTGCCTAGATCATGTAATGAGAAGATGTGTACAATAAATAGATTTTTATGATATCTTGAAGGTATTTCATGATGAACCAGGTGCAAGACATTATTCCATAGTAAGAATAGTACATAAGATTCTTGGAGCGGGCTATTTCTGGCCAACAATGACTAAGGATGTGGCTCACTACATTAGGCATTGTGATCAGTGTCAAAGAATGGGAAGGTCCACATGTTCTACAAAAATGATGCTTCAAACACAAGTTTCCTTATAACCATTTGAGAAATGAGGAATTGAATTTGTTGGTCCCATAGATCCACCATCAAAAGGAAATCATTACATCCTTGTATGTACTGATTATGTCACTAAGTGGGTAGAAGTCAAGGCGTTACCAGCTACTAAAGAAGAAAGAGTTGCATATTTCTTATATAGAAATATTCTACAGAGGTATGGAGCACCTAGAACACTTATATTAGATCCAGGACCATAATTTATGTCTTTAATGCTTCACGAATTTCTTTAGAGATATCAATTTTAGCATAGGAATTCATCACCATACCATCCTCAAGAAAATGGGTAGGTGCAAGTGACTAATAGAGAATTGGAGAATATAATCACAAAGATAGTCTCATCTTGAAAGAGTGATTGATCTAATAGATTGATAGAAGTTGTTTGCGCATACAAAACAACATAGAAAATAACCACAGTGTTTTCTCCATATGAGTTAGTTTATGAGAAGATGCCTATTCTTCCTATAGAATTTGAACTTGAAACACTTCGAACAACTTTAAATGTGGATATAGACCTAAATGAAGCACAAAAAAATAGAGTGTTGCAGTTGAACAAATTAGATGAAATGGGGATAGAATCCTTGCATCAAATGAAAATCATTCAAAATCAGAGGAAATAGTGGCATGACAAGAATATCTGCAGTAAAGAATTTATTGTAGGAGATTGGGCATTGCTATTTGATTCACGGTTTCAATAGTTCAAAGCGAAGTTACATACCATATGGCTTGGACCATATGATATTAAATAGGTTTTTGATAATGGAGCTATCCAATTAACACCTATTGATGGAGAAAAGAAGACAATGCTAGTAAATGGACATAGACTTAGGTTATATCATAAACCAACATCGAAAGAAAAATTTACAACTGAACTTCAGTTGAGGATAGAACATTTTACCAAGGAAGATTTTTATTCTTTAGGTGAAGTGTCTGGTCCTTAGTAATTTTCGGTTGTCTTGAATAAATAAGGTGAATTGAAAACTAGAAATGGCGGTTTCCCTTCTGAATAAAGAAAGTAAATTGAAAACCAGCAATGGCAGTTTACTATTCAAAACAAAGAGAGATTTTTCTAATCTTTTTGCCTCTTGTAGGTATAGCTTTGGAAACATTTTGATGGCTCCTCGTAGAACCAGAAATATCATGATGGCTCCTAATAGAATTTGAAATCAATTCCTTGATAAAGCTTTGATTAATTTTTCAAATTAATTCAACTTTTGATGACTCCTAATTACTCCTCATTGGTTGTTCTCATTATTCAAAGAAGATCTTGAGAGGAAGACTTCTGATAGCTTTGAAATGTTGATGAATAGTGGGAGTAGAGGAATTAATGCATCATTTTAAGCTTTCAGCTTCTTTTTTTTGCTAACTTTTTTGTTGATTGTGCAGGTATAGGTTCATTTGATTTTCCAGATTTTCATGGTTTGACATAATAGCATGTGGAGAAAAGTGCGCTCCCACAGGGGTTGAGCCTAGCATGCTATCCTTTTATTTTGAGAATTAATTGAGTGAAAATAATCCAAATTAGGGGTGGACAACTCAAAACAACCTAAATCAACCAATCTTGAAACCCTAAAACATCACTTGGTGGGTTTTTCCTCGCAAGCCTTCAATCCTTAAACATGGGGCAACAAATCAAGTTTTTTGGTCATAACTCTCATTGCATACATGATATCGAAAATGTAAACACAGCTCTAGATACCCATGTTGGATTTATACAACATACCAAAATTTTAGGGGTGGTCATTTTGTACAGAACACTTCAAAAATTGATTGTTCTTCTGGCAATTAGACCTAAAACATGAAAAGATCAGACCTAGGGCATCACCAAAACACATGCCAACCAAAACCCTGGAATCTATGATTTTGAGGAATGAAACTAAATACAATGATAAGATATTCCACCATTTTTTAGGACTTTCTACTGTGGGAATGGCAAGAAATGCAATTTACAAGTCCGCTAGGAACCCTGGGTAGGGTTTCTGATCGATTTCACTAAAATGCTAATATCTTTTCAAAAAATCCATGAAAATTGATCACACAAAAACCAAAATGAAGTTAAGAGTTCTCTCTACATGCTTCAAAAAAATTTCAAGCCGTATAATACACTATAAATCCATACAATTCCATGTAACAGCAAAGAACGTTCATAAAATTGTAGAAAACAAGGTTTTCATTGCTCAAAACTTTAAATCTCAACAACCCAACCTCATGGTCGATGATACAAGGAATTTTTAAGGAATTTCCAACCATATCCAATGGTTACAAACCTAATCTTTCATATTCCAATGTTTCAACTTCCACTTGACAAGAAAAAAGCAAAGTTTCTTTGTGCAACTTGACAACATTGACATTTTTTTGCATTTACATACGAATTCACCCCCTAATGACTCAAACATACCCAAAAACCTATGAAATGGTCTTATAAGACCTTATTACATGAAATTGACTCAAGCACAAAAAAAAATCACTTTTGACCCCTCTTGGGTCATGAAATCTTGGGTGCCCCTGCATCATACTCCCAGGGATGAAAGATTCAAGCTCCACTTGAATGGAGAGTAACAACATGAGAACTATGTGTGAAAGCTCTTGACTGATGTCTTTAGATCCTTGCTTATCATCTTCTTTTAAATAGTCCCATGTTGGTTGCATCTTCACCTTAGGTTTCTTGAACATTCGGAAAATACAATTATATAAACTATGTTGCAACTCACCTTCCAGAGATACCTTGTGTAATGAAAAATAAAATTGATCATTCTTCCCAATAGATTGCTCACACTCTTCCTCCTAAACTTGGATGATAACAATGGAAAAATTTTCCTCTTCAACTATTTATTTAACACCATCACCGGTTATGCCTTCTTTGCTCTGTTGCTCACACTCTTGTAGTGACCTTGTCAATATGGAAACATCTAATTAAAGTAACTTGGTCTTCAAATCCACAATAGAAACTTGATCATCCCCATCAACATCCCTCTCTACCATACTAGAAGAAAAAAAAATGCTCCTTGCATCCTCAAACTCAAATGGAAATAATTACCATGGTGGAATAAATGGAAAGCTCCATCCTTGCATTCAAATAACTAAAAATTTGAACCTTGCAACTCACCTTGCACAGTAAACTCAAATGAACTCTTTTCAAACAATTGTAAATGATTGATACTTGGCATTGGAAATAAAGAATGTGAAAAATCATCCATAACTATGTCTATACCATCCTTCAACATGCTTTGGTGATAGTCTAGGGTTTGATCATGATCTCAAAATCCACCTTGTGCTCCATCATGGACTTTAGAAACTCTTTTTGACTCATTAACATTACACTTGCCCCCCAATTTGGATTTGTGACTTCCTTCTCTATGATTTGGACAAACTCCTTTTCACCCACCAACATAGCACTAGAACCCACTTGTGATTCATTAATTTCCTCTTTCTCAAATGGTTTTTTTTCTTCCTTTATCAACAAAGGTTCTCCAAATTCTGGCTTTGTTGTCCTCTCGTGCCTTCTTCTCTTCTACATGATATTTTTGATAGGCCACTTAACCTTCTTGCTTATTGGCCAATGCCAACCATTTTCCTGGTTTGCTCTCTCAAGCAACTGTTGCATCTCAAGTTCAATTCTTTTTTTTTCCATTTTTTCCAAGGCGTTCCTCAACTCTATTATCTCTTGTTGAACACTTATCTGTTCTTCCTTCTCATTTTTCTTCTTCATCTCACTTCTCTCTTTTCTTTTCTCTTGTTTTTTACTTGCTACCTCCTTACTCTACAAGTCTCCATGGAATTTTCTCCTCAACTCTTCCATTATTTTTCCTTAATAAATTATATTTCACCTTGCTTCTTCTTTTCTTCATGATACCTCACCTCGGGCCTCTTTCTTTTCCCTTGGCCTAGTCTCTTGGCATCTAGGTTCTTGCTTCAACTTGCTAAAAGACAACACATAAACTCCAAAAACTTATCTTGCCCAGATCTTCAGACTCTACTACCAATTTTATGAAAAGTAGGGGTGTAAAACTCAAAAAAACCTAAATCAACCAATCTTGAAACCCTAAAACATCACTTGGTGGGTTTTTCCTCACAAGCCTTCAATCCTTAAAGCCTAACATGGGGGCAGCAAATCAGGTTTTTTGGTCATAACTTTCATTGTAGACATGATATCAAAAATGTAAACACTATTCTAGATACCCATTTGTGATTTATACAACATACCAAAATTTAAAGGGTGGTCACTTTGTATGGAACCATTGAAAATTTGATTGTTCTTCTGCCAATTAGACCTAAAACATGAAAAGATCAGACCTAGGGCATCACCAAAACATGTGCCAACCAAAACCATGGAACCTAAAATTTTGAGGAATGAAAAAAAATACAATGATAATCCATTCCACCAATTTTTAGGACTTTCTACTATGGGAATGGCAAGAAATGCAATTTACAAGTCCACTAGGAACCCTGGGTAGGGTTTTTGACCAGTTTCACTAAAATGCTAATATCTTTTCAAAAACTCCATTAAAATTGATCACACAAAAACAAAAATTAATTTAAGAGTTCCCTTTACATGTGATTCAAAAACATTCAGACTGTACAGTGCACTAGAAATCCGTATAATTCCCTGTAGCAGCAAAGAACATTTAGAAAATTGTAGAAAATAGGGTTTTCATTGCTCAAAACTTCAAATCTCAACGATCAAACCTCATGGTCAATGATAAAAGTTATTTTTAAGGAATTTACAGCCATCTCCAATGGTTAAATACCTAATCTTTCATCTTCCAACATTTCAACTTTCACTTGATAACAAAAATACAAAGTTGCTCTGTGCAACTTGACAACATTGACACTTTTTTGCATTTACATACTAATTCACCCGCTAATGACTCAAACCAACCCTAAAACCTATGAAATGGTATTATAAGACATTATTACATGAAATTGACTCAAGCATAGGGTAAGTGCACCAATCTGTGACACAATTTCAGTGCCAAATTGCAAAAAAAACCCGTAATAAGCCATATTCCGCTCTCCAAATGGCTTTACCATTTAGCGAGTGCCAAATTTGGCATGAACCAAATAGATTGAATTTTTAAATGAGTGGAGAAATGTGAGTTCTCTTTCTTTTTTGCAATGAATTTTGGAATTCATTTTTCTAAACTCTTTTATTTTCGCTTTCTCTTCCAGGGAAACTACATACATGAAATAAACATTTACATTTACATATGGAAATTTACTTTCTTATACTTTAAGTTATATTACATGTATATAGGCAATATGTTTGAGAGTGGTTTCAAATCTCTAAGAATTATAATGTAAATTCTAGTTTTTGGAAGATCTTAAAAATTTCAAACTTAGTCAAATTTCAGTAATCAGCAATTCAAAATTTAGTAGTCAACAAGTTGTATCATCTTTCTCGCTCCTTCTCTCTACTCTCTATCTCTCCACTCACTCACTCTCTCTCTCCCTTCCTCTCTCTATCTCCCCTCTCTCTCTCTCTTACACACCCCTCTATCTCCTCCCTACATCTGCCTCCCTCCCTCCCCTCTCTACTTCTCTCTATCTCTTCTCTCTACATCTCCTTCCCTCTCTATTTATCTTTATCTCCCCTCTCTCTCTCTTTACATACCTCTCTCTCCATCACTTTTTATCTCACTTATGTCTCCCTCCCTACCTCTTTCCCTCTCTACTCTCTATCTCTCCTCTCCCTCCCTCTACCTACATCTCTCTCTCACTCTTTATCCCTCTCTTCCCCCACTTTCTCTCTAACTCTCTCCTCTCTATCTCATAATTATCTCTCCCTCACACTCACTCTCCCATCTCTATCTCACCACTATCTCTATATCTCTCTCTCACACACACAAACCTCTATCTCCCTCACTAACACTCCCTCCCTCCCTCCTTCCCTCTCTACTTCTCTCTATCTCTCCTCTCCCCCCTCTCTCAACCTCACCCTCCCTCCCCTTATTTTTGTCTATCCTCCAAATCTCTCTCACTATTTTCCATCCCTCCCTCCCCCTCTTTCTCTCTCAATTGATCTTTTTCTCTATCTCACCATTCTCTCTCTCTCACTCACACACACACCTCTATTTCCTTACCTCTCCCTCCCTCCCTCCCCTCTCTACTCATTATCTCTCCTCTCTCTTTCCCTCTCTATACATACCTCTCCCTCCATCACTCTCTCTCTCCATCCCTCTCTATCTCACTTATGCCTCCTTCCCTACCTCTTTCCCTCTCTACTCTCTATCTCTCCTCTCCCTTCCTCTACCTACCTCTTTATCTATCTCTCCATCCCTCTCTTTCTCTCTCACTCTCTCCTCTCTATCTCACCATTATCTCTATCTCTACCTATCACCCCCTCCAATATAAATCACCATTCCCTCTCTCCCACTTTCCCTCCTTCCCTCTCACTCCCTCCTCTGTAAATCACCATTCTCTCTATCTAACTTTCCCTCATTCCCTCTATATGTCTCACTTATCCCTTTCTACCTCTCCCTCCCTCCAACCTAAGAGAGGGAGAGGGGGTAGTATGGAGAGACTTGAAAGAGAGATATAGGGAGGGAGTGGGAGAGAGATAGAGGGAGGGAAGGTTAACGGTAGAGAGTAGAGAGTTTAATGGTTTAGGATTTAAGGGTTAAGGGTTTAGGGTTAAGGGTTAAGGGTAGAGGTGAGAGAGATAGAGGGAGTGAGTGAGTGTGAGATAGAGAGAGACTTAAGAGAGGGTGAGGGGGTAGGATGGAGAGTCTTGAGAGAGAGAGAGAGGGAGGGAGTGGGAGAGAGAGAGGGTAGAGGGTTAAGGGTAGAGGGTTTAAGGGTTTAGGTTTTAAGGGTTAAGGGTTTAGGGCCTACTACATAGAGGGGAGAGAGATAGAGGGAGAGAGAGAGACAGACCCAGGAGAGGGAGAGGTAGGAGGGAGAG
>CM021102.1:8584425-8630698 GCA_007115665.2 Sequoiadendron giganteum
AGAGAGAAAGAGAGTAGAGAGGGAAGGGGACAAAGAGAAGTGAGATACGTGATAGAGATGTGATGGAGCTAAAAAGTAGAGAGGTAAGGAGGAAGGTGGAGAGATTGAGAGGGAAGGAGGGGGGAGAGAGAAAGATGTATAGAGGGATAGGTTAGATAGCGAGAAGTAGAGAGCAAGGTGGGTGAAAGGAAGAGAGAGAGAGAGAGAGGAGGAGAAAGAGAGGTGAGATAGAGAGAAGTAGAAAGGGAAGGAGATAGAGGGGGAGATAGAGAGTAGAGAGGGAAGGAGAGAGAGGGAAGCAGAGAGTGAGAGAGAAAGAGGGGAGAGAGAGGGAGAGAGGGATAGGTAGGTATAGAGAGAGGTGATATAGAGAGTAGAGAGATGTATATAAAGATAAAAGGAGAGGGAGGGGAGATAGAGAAATGTAGAGAGGGAAGGAGGGAGGGAGATAGATATTGGAGAGGGAAGGAGAGAGAGATGGACATGTAGAGACATGTCCTTGAGCTCAAGGAAGATATTGCTAGATAAAGGGATGGAGATAGTGAGAGAGAGAGGTCTAGAGAATAAGAGATGAAAATAAGTGAGATAGAGAGAGAAAGATGAAATTTGACCTCCTGATTACTAAAATTTGACATGTTGATTACTGAAATTTGACTAAGTCTAAAATTTTTAAGATCTTCCAAAAACTAGAATTTGCATTATAACTCCTAGAGATCTGAAACCACTCTCAAACATCCTGCCTATATATACATGAAATATAACTTAAAGTATAAGAAAGTAAATCTCCATATGTAAATGTCAACTTATACTTAAATGTTTATTTCATGTACATAGTATCCCTAACAGAGAAAGAAAAAATGAAAGAGTTTACAAAAATGCATTCCAAAAGTCATGAAAGACATTTCGTGCTCACCAAATGAAGCAGCCCATTTGGCGCACGCCAAATTTGGTGTGCACCAAATAAGTTGAATTGCGAATTACCAACCCTATCGGTTGGATTTTTCATTGGGCATCTGACCCAAAGGTTTGGACAACCATTTCATGAAAAAGACATGATTTTTTGAAAGGGTGCCAAATTTCTTCATATTTTCGTTTGTGCTCCCCATCTCATTTGCACGTCTTTCAATGTAATTTTATAAAAAAATTATCATAGAGTTAACCTCTCTCTTAGCTATCTAAATAAATAATTATTTTTTTCATTTTGATTTAGTTAAGGTTTTGATCCATGGCTTCTATTGTAAATGCCTTCGTTTTTGGTCAAAAACCAACATGTGCTAGTTTTAGGATAGATTTTTACTCATTCATCGGAACGTGAAAGAAATTACATTTTTTGAAACTAGACTCCATTCTACACATAATGAAAAAAAATCATTTTTCAGTTAGTTTGCAAAAAAATTGGGGGGGAGCACGCTCAAATTTTAGCTTTTCATGATTTGTCCACTTTGAAAATTCATAAAATATTATATATTCATTAAAAAAATTATCCAAAAGAATGAGGATAAACTACATGGTGTTAGCTAATTTCTCACTGTTGGGATTTTTGAAATTCTAAAAAAAAATTAATCAAAAAAGGGGGAGCCCTCAAGCGCTATGCTATTTTTTTTGATAAAAATAGGACTTGTTTTGGGCCCCCCCTTTTTGAGACAATTAATCTTCATTAATTTTTTTTAAAAATAGTAGCTTAGAAACTAGACTCAAAGCACTTCAACTTTTGTTCTTGCCACATCTTGAAATTTTGAGCGTAACTATCTTCATTTTCTGGTGCAAATCAGATTTTGCTGATTTCAGAAAAAAAATAAAGTGGCATCTTAAGAACCAAAATTGTGTCATAGATGGGTGCACTTACCCCACAACAAAATTTCACTTTTTGACCCCTCTTGGGGCATGAGATCCTGGGTGCCCCTGCACCAGAAAAGAATTACATTTATCAATTGTGATCAAAGCACACAATACAATCTGGCAAATTCTGACAAATTCTAATAGTGAAGATTATTCCAGTTAATTCCGCCATCAAATTTCATCATCTATCAACATCAATGTCATTTCACACTGTCGAGAGGTAGGCATTTATATGATTTATTTATTTTCAAAATTTTAATTGCATTAATTATTGGTCATAAAGTTGGTATAAGGGTCATGTCATCATGTTTAAATGCCAAATGTAATTTATTAAGCGATGAAAATATAGGGTGGCATTACTTGTTTTTTTCAAGGTAATAATTATGAAGTGATGGTTTTAAAATAAATCAATCTATACGTCAACATCAGATGTGTTGCCGCCACATATTGTCAACAAATTTCAAAAAAATTATTGACAGGAGGTTTCATGCATGTGAAGTGCACTCAGAGAAAACTAAACATTATGTCGAATAGAAGGCATTTAATGTCTAAGTACAAAACCAATCATGAGCCACTTCATATTCATTTTTCAAGAAAAGAAAACCACCGCCATTTCAATCATATTTCCATTTCTGCATATTTCTTAACAAAGTTTGCTCTGGGGTTTTTGAAAGTCTGTAAAAATGGGTTATAAGCAAATGGATGAGCCAAAAGAGTCCATAATAGACAGTGAAAATAGAAGATGGTTTCAGCAAGTAGGCTGGTTGGACCTCATTCTCAAATATGAGGTTTATGAATGGGATGTAATTCAAGAATTTGTAAGAAATTTTTGCATCAACTTCACAGTGGCGAGAGGAGAATCCATTGAAGTATCTACAATTGTTATTAGTGCACTATCTAGAATCCCAGATGAAGGAGAAATTATGAAGCGGGGTAAACATGATTTTAAGGAGCTTCTAGAAATATTCCATGTTATCTCAGAACCTTTACTCACTTTCCAGATTCATAAAGGGAAAAATAAGGTTATTGACAAAGGAAATCTCTAGGAGCCCTGGTCATCAATTGTCCATTACTTAATGAAGTATTTTACCTATGAGGGCCAATTTTCTACTATTTTGGGGCCAGCTCTTCAGTTGTTGATTCATATTCATCATGGTGAAGCTAATCCAGAGTTAAGATTAAATTTACCTGCTTTCTTTTTTTCTCAAAACAGTGATATGGCAATAAAATGTAAAGAAAAGGAAAGTAGGATTACGCACCATGGGTTAATGCATTTGATTATTAAGCACCATTTTATGAAAAAACCCAATGGTGAGGAGAGATGAAGGCTATTTTTAATGCATATTGAGGGTGAGGGTTTTGGAAAATATAAAACCCCTATAACCAAAAATTTGAAGGTAGAGAAGAAACAAATCTAAAAGAAAATTAGGGCAAAACCTATAAGGAGGCCTCGAAAATAAGACTCTGAGGGAAAAAAACCTTCAAGAAAAACAAAAGAAAAACAAATGGAAACCTCAGAAGAATATGAGCTTGAAGAAGGGATCAGTAAAAAGAAGAAAGGGGTTGAGAAGAAAGAAAAACTAAAGAAAATAAAACAAGATGAAAAACTTGAAAACCCTGAGGAGAAAAAGAAATTGACTAGAGGAAGAAAGAAGAAAGCTCAAAAATATCCTATTGTAATTCAAGTTGAGGAATCAGAGATTGAAGAACCTGAAAAAGAAGAAATACATTCTCAATCTCCAAGAAATAATTCCCCATAATTATTTTCAACTTCCCCTGTTAGAGAAACTTATATTCCAAGCCCTACTTTTCGAGAAGAAGAATGTACTACTCCAGAATCTCCTATTGAAAAGGAATTTTCACAGCCTTTATCACCAGTTTTTGAAGAAAATATTGAAATACCATAATTTCTATTGTTTGAGGAAACCCAAATCCATGATGTTACCCTTGATTCTCTTATTCAAACAGAAGAAATATTTATCCATAGAGAGGGAAAACAACCCTTGCAACAACAGGAAGATTCTGAAGATAATTTTAATCAAAAGAAAGAAGAGGAGAAACAAGTTCAATTTGCACTTACATTATCCAGATTAGAAAGGGAAATACAAGAATACAAAATGCAGAATATGATACTAGAAATGAAATTCAAACAAAAAGATTAAGAAATTTCAAAGTCTGAAACAGAGGTAGAAAAATTGAAGTCACAGTTGTAACAAGATACAAACCAGTTGTTAGCACAACTGGAAAGTGAAAAAGAAACCTTAGGAAAGGTGAATGGGAAATGTGAGCAAAAAGATTATGAAATTCAAAGGTTGAAGGAAGAAATAGAAAGAAGGCAGTGAGTAGCTCCTGGGAGGAAAGAACCAGAGCTGATGGTATTCTCATCTTCAGGGTTACTTGGTTTACGTCCACCAGAGGAAAAATAACAAGAAAATTCCACAAGCCCAAGGTATCTTTCCCTTACTGTCATGAAATACAAAAAGCTCAATGAACAGCTTCAAAAAAAGATAGAAGAAGTTACCAAAGAAAAAGATGAAGCATAAAAGAGGGTAACTGAAGAGGTGGACATAGCCTTTGCACTAGTAGCCACAAGGAAACCTTCAAGGATGTATGGTTTATTTCTTAGAGAGTTTTTTTTGAAATGTAAATTAAATCAACTTGTGTTACAGAGGCCTATTGATTTCAGAACTAACAATGATTTTCTTCAATCTTATTTTAAAATTCATCCAAATATTCAAAATCATGTGTCAATTTTATCAGCATGATTTCATTATGGGAGATATAGATGATTCTCTCCTTAAAATTTATGTTGGGGAGCTCTAGATTAGATCATTTGTCTCTTTGTTGTAGAATTAAATTGAATGGAGGAAAAGAATGGGAGAATATAGAGAAGCACAAAAAATGTGTGGTCTACCAATGAGAGGAGAGACACCTGATGCATTTGACTACATTAAGAAATTTAGATCCATGGCTAGACTCAATTATGTTTCTCCCATTTATGTGTCTAACTTATTAAATATTATTGCATGTTTCTAGGATGTAGAAGGCACATTAACTCCATTAGCTCATGATGCATGCAGAGAAAGATATAATTCCATTCATGAATAGTTAAAGAGAAGAGAGCCTATAAACCTAAACAATATCAGATGGATTTTGACAAGGGTGAGACATGTCATTAACCTGATATAGAAAAAAAAAGAGTTTTGGATTGGGATGAGATTCAAGATCCCCGTCATTATTATGCCTACTCCAAAAATCAATGCACTAGAGAAGATACCAAAAGAAGTCTTGAAATCCTAGTATGAGAAACTGGAACAGAACCATGGTTTTTCCAATAAACAGAAGACAATAGACCAATATAGAGGAGGTGTCTTTGATTGTGCCTCGTGGATCGAAACTTTGAATAAAGACATCCCTGATGTAATCAATATGTAACCATGAGGACCTGGTTAAGAGTAGGAGGGGGAGGATGATGAGGGCTTGCAGAGACCTCATATATTTTATGTTTAACACTTGATACTTAATATTTGGCTTAAATACTGATGATATTATCTTTTATATGATTCATTTATGGACTTAATTAGGCATGAAGACTTAGAATATGAATTCTTTTATATAAATTCTTATTTTATTTGAATGCATAATTAAATAGAATTTAATGTGTGATTGTTTCCTTATTATGTATATTTAACTCATGACCAGAAGAGTATTTATGAATCAAATGAAGTGCTAACTATTTTTCTATTCAAATGAAGTTGGTTGTTAACGTATCATGACTCAACGGCTTTGAGCAACTGACTTGTCAACTAAACAACAGTTCCAACTAGCATACATTGCACCTCTACATTTCTATTCGACACCAACTAAAGATGATCACAAGATCTTCATGATTTTTCTTCTTGTGCTCCAGGATGTCTTTAATAAACTAGAGTTAGTTAGATTTCCCACATTTTTCCCACTTTTCAAATAAGAGAGGATATATGTATCCAGTCTCAAGTTAGTTAGCTAGTAGAATGTATTAGTTTATGTTTTCAAGTAGATTTCACTTTTCAATTCCTAGTTGAAACATTATGTACTTCACCCCTCTTTGGGAAAAATCAATGGAATAAAAGGAATAAGTTGATCCAATTTTGTGTTAGATCCCTCCAGAGGCAGAGCAGGGCCCACTCTTCTGAAGGAAGGTGATCTTGTTAATTATTAATTCATCTTCATTATTATTTTCATTCAGAATTCTTCTAGGAGTATAATGTTAGAATAGATCTTAAATTCAGAATTGTATTGTTGTGATCTTAATTCCATTGTTGTGTTGATAAAATAGAATCTTTTCTATTTAACTTAGTTTAAATTCTAGTTAATCGGACTAAGGATAAAATAGTTAATCATTGATGAATGGTTATGTTCTTAATGGATCATGTGTAGAAGAGATTATTACTTGTTAGAACTGGATGTATGAGGAATGGAATAGTTTCCTTTTAAATTATTTAGATTTCAATTTTGTCGATTAGTTAGATTTTGAATTCAAGTTAAAATAGATTCTCATTTTGTTGCAAATAGATTAAGTTTAATCATCCATTCCTAATGATCTGATTTAGCTTGGAATATATCTTATCTCTGCATATTTTCTATTTTGGAATGACTTGTTTCATTTAGAAGCTTTAGAATAAGTTGAATAAGGAATAGATTAGGAGAATAGCATAGAGACACTTCTGACAGAAAATGAACAAAATTAGATGGCTCCTAACAAAGTGGACCAACGAAAAAACCCCCCAAAACCAGCCCAACTCTTACTGTAGATAGCTTTAGACACTCCCGAGTTGACAATTAAAAGATTAAATGATTAGGGAATTATGACAGCAACAACCCCTATCCATCACAAAGAGGTTTGTTTAGGACTGATTTGGTATTACAAGATATGGAGGTGAATGACTATCATGATGATAGTACTAGCGAGTTGAGGAGTATAATGATTACATCTTTCTTGAACAAAGAAACCAACCTTATAGCACTTGAGACCTGAGTATGATAGCCCCTACATATGATGAGGATCCTACATGGGATGTATTTCCCTTTGATCATGATGATGTTCCAATCTTAGGGCACAATGGAAGCCATAAGGATTTTGTTGAAGAAGCTAATCTTGAAGAATTTAATGATGTTCTTGAACACAAATCTGATTTAATAATGCATGGAGTTGATTATAAGAAAAGGCTTAAAATTAACTTGTGGAGTTTGATCCTCATCCTAGTGTTGAGAAATCTCATCAATTTGATGAAGAGGGACATGAGTCTAAGGACAACCATGGATTCATTGATGTCAAGAATGAAATTTTTTATTTCGACATACAGGCTAACATCAATTCCCCATTCTTGCATGCTCATGGTTGGAAAGGGAATTTCTTGGTCTTCGTCAAAAATTAAGTGCAAGCTCCATCTAGATTTGATTGCACACATGGTTTTATTGAAGAACTCTACTGAAAGGCTCAGATTGAAGAGAGATGGGAAGGAGTTAGGGATGCAGTCATTCTCCCTAATCTATAACTTGTCAAAGACTCTTTGGAGACAATAAAATAAGAGTATTTACTCTTGATTAGAAATTGATATTATGCCATAAAATTTGCAAATAATACCATTAGTGCATTCCAAGTAAAAGAGAGAAAGGTTGATGAGCTTACTCTTGAGCTTGAATCAACAAAAGATATGTTATAAAATACTCAAATGGCACTAATGGAGGTAGAATATTAGCTAGTTGATTCCAAATATCTCAGGGAGCAAGAGAATGAACAAAGAGTTGAAGAAATCAAACAAGTAATTGATGAGCTTGATAGTCTTCAAGCGGAGTTTGATTTAAAGGGATTCACAAAGAAATCAAAAGTTGCATGTGCAGATTTGGATCAACAAGATGTATTTGAGCAAGAGGAAAGGGATGAATTTTAAATTCTTGATAATCCTCTATTTGGAGTGGGTGCAAAGTCAATTTTTGATAATCCACTCTTTGTGATGGAAGATGAAGCATCTGGTGAAGTTTCCAAGCATGAGATAGAGTGTGGTTTCCAACTTATTGATAATTTGAGATCAAATCATGAGGATGTTTCAAACTTTTTGATTGGTAATCTACTAAATTTTTCTTGATAATGAATGCATAAATGTGGTTAAGGATGAAGTTTCCACATGGGAAGTGTTGGATCATTGTGACTTCAACATATTTGGCATCAAGGTGTTATCAAAATATGGTTTGATAGCTTCTGTAAATTTCATTACAACAACAAGGAAAGGAAATTTTAAGATTGTTACTCATGAAGGTTGGGAGAAATAAGGACCAAAATAGGATGCCTACATGTTTTGAAATCCATCCCTTAGATTGAGTGATGTTCATGGATGGGTTGCAAGGGATTACCAAAGAAGTCACAAACTTCCATGGTGAGCAAGATGTTATGAATGGTGTGTGGGGTTCTGATGTGTACCTTTTTGGGTGTGTTGGAGATCATTCTTGGTTGAGTATCCATGCTTGGGATCCTCAACAAGTATTGATAGAGTTTATTGGGTATGGTAAGAATGAACCTTGGAGGGATAAGGATCAGAATTTAAGAATTTATGGTATTGTTTCTATTGTAACCAAAATTAAAAAAATTGCTTCAATAAGGAATTCTAATAAAATGATCTAAATCTTGTAAAATTGTCATCAAAAGTCAATTTTAGGTCAAACCAAGCATCGGATTTTTGTGGGTTTATTGTCAAGAGGATATTGGCAAATTTTTAAAAATATGAAAATTAGGATTTCATGCCCCTATTTTTAGGAAAACCCTAAAAAATAGGACCTTATCATAAATGACTCAAAATGATTTTGATAGGTCGATTTCACTTCATGATCACACTGGTCAAGTTAGAATCATCAAAAATTCATTTTTTCTCTGGTGGGTCTATTTTATTTTGTTAAGAGAAAAGCTAAAACCTCTTAGGCCATTAATGGTAGATGGCCAGTACTAGGTATCAATATCTAAGCCTCAAATGCTTCAAGGAAGAATCCATGGTGAAAGTTGCTCGAAAAGATGCTTCATGACAGAGGGGATTTCAAAAGTTAAAAAATACCAAAATATTATGTCTGAAAGATGCACGCCTTGCTACAAGGGAGACACTTTAACAGTCAACACCTTGGTTGAAACTTTTTCAAATGTTTGTGCACGCAAAATGGTGAATGAAATCACAACTATGAATGTGGTCACATCATAGAAAACGACAATCAAACTAGTCAAGCAAAGCGGTGAACACAAATCATGAGGAGGTCAAAATCATCAAGAAATTACCAACTCTAGAGCCAAAAGCACCCCTACTGGCCAGGGGATCCCATGAATTCAAGAGGCCAATTGCACTTGTTAAGAACTAAAAAATTGGTTGTCCTCTTCACAATTCTGCTAGCTTTTCGATGGATCGTCAGGAAATTTCACCCGATTCATCAATCACCAACAAACGGAGGCGAACGAAGAAGATGTTGAAAGTTAAGAATGTCAAAAATGGTAGTCAAACAAGGGAAACTGAACCCTTGTAGCCCAGGGGCACCCATAAAATAAAGCTCTCAAATGTCAATCTTTAGATTGGCAATCTCCAGACGATCTTCCTGTCTTCAACCCAACTTCACGAGGAATTGATTCACCAACTCAAAGAACATCTCAAATGGTAGTACCTATTGATCAAACAAGAATGTAAAATGGAGGATGAAATGAAAGTCAAAAGAGAAAATGTACCCCTTATAAAGTGCCTTGCCAAATCTGATCATAAACCCATGAATTTCTTCTTTAGGAATTTTGGCAAACACTTGTCTTACAACCTTCTATCTTGTTCGTAATGGTTTTTAGTTTGTTTCTTTTTTATTTTGATTAATGCTAAAGAAGTTTAAATGCTTCTCAATTGATGCTAGACAACTACCAAATGAATAGAAATGATGGGCAAGATATTTTTGTATTTTTCAATGCATACAAATGACTAAAAATGACAACTACAACTATTTGACAATTTAGCAAACACTTAGCATGCAACCTACCCAAGTTGATATGAAGGTACAAAAACTTGACATTTTATCAAAAAAATAGTGTACAAACCCAAACTCCATTTTATGGAAAGTAGATGACCTCCAAAATGATTACATTCTTATCCCCAATGATTACAATATCAAGATGCAAATGGACAACAACACTAGACTCCTCAATGCACCTAGTTTCATATGGCATAGGCGAAGATTACAATGATATATCACTATTTATGAATGTGCTTGGACCAGCTAATAAAATGATGCAATGAACTAAAATATGCAAGATTACGATAGATATATGGAACCTGGAAAAATGACACGAAATGTAGTAGTTGATGCAAGATGAAATCAAATCAAATCCTTCATAAAATTCATCCCAGGGATGAAAGAGGCAGTGACTGAAGTGAATGAAGCCAACAAACACGAATGAGGCCACAAATAATTTTTATTTGCACTCTCTAAACACCGAATCAAACTCTTCCCAGCATCACCAACCTTCTCCAAGATGCAGCGATTTTTACCAACAAAATATATCAAAATTGAACCAGCTCTAGAATGAAAATTTTGACCTTCTCAAGTGAAAAATTGTCCTTCCCAAAGGATTGCAAAAAGTCTCTGCAAAAATATGACAAAGCTCCTCCAATCGAATTCTCTAATTTGGCCCTTGGCCACAAATTTGCACAATGAAGAAGACTGAAATATCTCATCCTCTCAACTCTAGCTAGGATTTATATTTCACAATCGAAACTGGTACCTTAGAGTCTTCAAACCCTTAGGCAATCAAGCATTCAAGCTTCACCAATGTCAGTATGTGAATATGCAAACTCAAGATGTGTCAAATGTAATGTCAAAAGCCCCTTATAAAGAATTCTCATCAAGTTTCCAAGAAGCTTCTAGAATAAAATATTATTTTATTCCCTTACGTGAATTTTTGATATTATTTTATTTTTAGTCACTTTATTATTAAATTAATTAAATATAAAGTCATCTTATGATAATATAATTTTGAGATAACTTTACAAAATAATTACTTTAATATTTTTGTAATGTCCCCTTCTCAGTAGCCACCTGGATATTATTTTAGCCTTTATTTATTCCCGGAGGCTAAAAGGAGAAATAAGAGAATAATATTAAATTAATTATTTGTAAAGTTATCTCAATAAAATAAGTCATAAAGATAGCTTTATATTTAATTAATTTAATAAAGTGACTAAAATAAAATGGTATATTATAAATTCACTTGAAGAATAAAATATTATATTTTTCTAGAAGCTTCTTGGAGGTGATTGTAAATTCTTTATAAGGATTTTATTGGAGACTAATTGTCATATCTTGAGTTGAAAATTTTACATACCAACATTGGCGAAGCTTGAATTCTTGATTGCCTGAGGGTTTGAATACTCTAAGGTACCGATTTTGATTGTGAGATATCATTCCTAGTTGGTGTTGAGAGGGAAAGATATTTCAGTCTTCTTCATTTTGCAAATTTTGTGGCCAAGGGCCAAATTTGGAGATTTTGATTTGTGGAGATAACTTGCATAATTTGGGAGAATCACCTTTAGTTTTGGCTTGTATCTTGGAGGGTGATTTTCTGTCATAAAGGAGGAACGATTTAATTGCATAGTTGATATATATTTTGCTAGTTCGATTCCTCATATGTTGCTGGAGAAATTTGTGGATCTTGCTATGGTTGGGCACACCAAGCACTTGGTTCGATTTTGATCTAGGGAGCTGATAAAAATCATTTGAGGTCTCTTTCTTGGTTGCTTAACTTCTCCTACTACAGTCGATACCATTTTGCAATCATAGGATTGACTACAACAAGGTTTTGATTATCATCAATTTCTGCCACAACATTCATAGGGTGATTACCAAGTTCTGATATAAGTTTATATTCATTAGTGATATCTTGCATTAGGGAGTTGGATCGTTGTCATATACAATAGAAATCATTGTAAATTTAGTCCATGAAGTATAGTAAATTTTCATATGTCAAGGGCGATAATGAATGTTGTTCCATACTCAATGAAGTTTGATTTTGCATTGTAAAACATTCGCACATCACTCTCAACTTGTAGCAATTTTATCTCATTCAAAATATCATAATGGAGGAGTTGATGTTGTCTGCAAATTGTTTGACATAGTGTCAAATTGTTGTAACTTCATATTAGCTTAAGTAGTTTGCATATTAAGTGTTTGAAAAAATTCCTATTAGTTGTAGATGTAATTTTTAGTCATATATTTGCATTGAAAAATACCAAAATATATTGTACATCATTTCTACTCATTGGATAGTTGTCCAACATCAGTTTAGAAGCATTTAAACCATTTGCATTCATCAAAAGAAATTCAAAACAAATCGAAAACCAAAACCAGCAAGACTTTTGGTTGTAAGAGAAGTGTTTTTCAAAATACCTACGACAAAAAATTAGGGGTTTCTTATTGGCAAGGTACTTTATAGTGGTATCAGAGCTAGCATTCTTGCCAACCTATGAGGGTTATGAACGAAGAGAATCAAGAGATTCCAGATCGTAGCCCATTTGACAATCTCTATAGAAGCTTGAAAAAAGGTTTGAGTTTGTTTGAGCTCATGGAAGAGAGCAACACTCAACATATGCTTAGTGACCTTGCTAGAGGGAAGAAACAAATAATGGAAGAGATGACTAGAGGATGACAAGAGTTGACATAGATTCTCACACAAATTTTGAATAATGGAAACAACAATGGGAAGAATGGGAAGAATGGTCATAATGGTGGACATGATAATAATGCAAAAGCCAGTAATACAACTCAAAGAAATTCTAGGGTAGCTAGTTGAGTTACACAGAGGCCTCTCATGCCTCAATTCTTGGGAGAAAAAACTGCTATAAATCAGGAGAAGAAAGAACAAGGTGAGGGTTTCTTAGAGTATTTGAGAGAATATAATTCCTTGGGAGATGAATTTAATGTTGCCATGTCATTGGTAGATTTTTGTAATCTCAAACTCAGGAATAGACCAAGAAATAACAACAGAGGGTAGCAGAACCATGATCTATAGTGGAAGGTTGGGAAACTTTCAATCCCTTCCTTTGATGGCTCTATTAAATGCACAACCAGAGATTGGGTTCAGAAGTTGGATACTTATTTCTAGCTCAACCCTATGTTGGAGACTGAATCCATTAAGTACACTACTCTACATTTGGATGGTGAAGAGTACAAGTGGTGGTATCGTGGACTTGTTGTAATGATATATAAATATGCTGCAAGATAGAACTATGTTAGAACATGCATGCAATAAAAATACTATCAATCAATGGAATGCAAAGGAGAAATAATGAGAAAATGAATGAGACTAGAACAGTCTCACCCATTTCTCTCCTCTATGACTCATTTCCATTGTACCTCCTAACTCTGTTGTATAATGAGTGCCCTCAGATTATGTGTGTGAGCAAACTATAAAATGTGTAGCCCTAACAAAGCTTTGAAGGAGTTTAAATGTTGAAGACTCTAATGCAAACTAGAAAGTTAATTCTATTATGCAAGTAACAATAAGCCTATGTGTGATGATGAAAGATTATAAAAATAATAAACAATTAAGCAATCATGTTGAAAATGAGATCAAGATTGTCATTTTATAGAAAATGCAATCTTGAACGGACGGACAAGATGAGAGTTTTAAGGAATACCCTAGAATCAAAGGTCAATATTCAATAAGGCAACTCTCAATTAGGGTTAGGGCAACAATCCCCAAATGTGTGGACAAGATTTCATTTAATAAATTAAGTCAACAGTGGAGAATAAATGTGGCACTGAGATGAAATTAGTAAAAATCAAGAAGATAAAGATTGAACAAGAAGAAGATATTTAGAAAATCAAGTTATTCTAGAAATAACTTACTTTGTGGAGAGAAAAAACTATTTTGAAATTAATATTTTAAATTAATTCCAAAATGGTGAATTCATGTGATAGTAAATAATAATAATTTAAAATCATTTACTTGGAAAGAGGGAAGTTGCCAATTTAAATAAAATGCTTTTATTTAAATTTAGAAAGAAAATCAACAAGACAATTTAATAATTAAAATTATTCAATTGTGGAGGAAATTAGACAAGTGGGTAATTTTAAATAAATGATTTTATTGAAAATTAGAAAGAAAGTTGGAGAGGATAATAATTAAATAAATAATAAGAATTTATTTAATTATGAGAAGACATAAATGATTAATGACGTATTAAATAAATAAATAAGATCTATTTATTTAATAATCATGAGGAAGTAATAATTAAATAAATTTAAGAATTTATTTAATTATAGAGTGACATAAGCAATTAGCGGTGTATTTAAATAATAGATGTAATTTATTTATTTAAATAGCCAAGAGGAATAAAAGACATGAATTAATTAAATAATTAAGAATTATTTAATTAATAGTTGACATTGGATTATAGGACATAATTAAATATTTTAATTATGTTGAGATGAAGCATGATATAGAAGAATGTGGTTTGTAGGTCTAGGCCATTCTTATGTGTCTACACTTGTCACATTGGTACATTCTAATATCACATCCTATTTGGAAATCACACAAAAATTGATGGATAGGTTTGATCAGAGGGATCATTAGCTTCATTTCTGTGAGCTAGCATATCTTAAGCATAGTGGATCAATGGATACATATATTTCAGAGTTTTAGTGATTGGCAGTCATGGTGATTGATATCTCAGAACAAAGGTTGGTCATGCTTTTCATTGAGGGTCTATCCAAGCCACTTCGTGGTTGGATCAAGGCTTTCAAGACCGACACTCTATAGGATACAATCACTCGAGCTAGAGACATGGAGTATTCCACAACTAGCAACAAAACCCCTTCTAAACCCTTTCTTCCTCAAAAGAACAAGGGAAAGAAGCCTTTTTAGAAGAAGGGAAGACAGAAAAGTGATCCAAATGAGTACTATAGGGAATGCAGGATTAAGGGGATATGTTACCATTGCAAGGAATGTTGGGAGCCTAGACATCGTTGCCTAGGCAAAGGCAAGGTTCATCTCATTGAGGTCATATCAGAGGATGAGAGTAGTGATGATGAGTAGTCACAGGGACATGATGATAGTAGTTCAGATCAGGACCAACCCCGGGAGAAGGGCAAGAGTAGAACCATTGCTACTCTATCTGGTACACTTAGATTTAACTCTTTCAGAGTTAGGGGTGTTTTATAGGGTCAACACATCACAGTGTTGATTGATAGTGGGGCAACCCACAACTTCATTGATGCAGCCCTAGTGGTAAAGCAAAATCTACCAACAAAGGACTTTGACAGATTCAACGTGATGGTGGCAAATGGTTACAATATGATTGTATGTCAAAAAAAGGGTCCTTAGCCTTTTTCATGCTTGTTTAGCTCCTTGCATATTTTGGCTTAGTTTGGCCTTGATTTAGTGTTGAAATTTGGATAACACATTCACATTAGGTCTTGGGCCCATGTGAACTAATGTAATTTAATGATGCCTTGTAAAGGTGTTGTAAAGTGTTGTGATACACTCACACTTTTCTAGTATTCCTAAGCATAATTAACTTTATTTTCATCACAATTTCTCTTAGCCTTGCCTTATTTGGTGTGTTGTAAAGTGTTGTAACACACTATCACATTCCTCTAGGCTTTTCATCAATATTTGGGCTCTATTATGCTTTAATTTTCCCCTTTTTGCATCCACAAGCCTTATTTTGGTGTATTTTTGAGGATAATCCTAACAAATGGCATTTAAAACATCAAATCCCCAAAAAATCACCTCAAATTCCTAAAGTGGGACTCATTCGCCATTATGGGCGAATGAGTCCACTTAGGTGAGACCCATTCGCCCAAGATGGTGAATGAGTCCCCCTTAACTCAAAAATCAAATTTAATTTAAATCTTTGGTGGGATTTTATTCTCCAAGATCCAATGTCGGCATGTAGAATTTTAGTTTTGGGAATTCTTGCATAATTGGGTATAAATACAAGGTTATTTCTCTCATTTCAATCCTACCTAGCAATTCTATCAGCCTAGCACTCTTAAGCATTTAAGCATTCATTTGAGAAAGAGTATTCAAGGCTTCTAAGGGCAGATTATCAAGCTTTCAAGAGCATTCTTCAAGATCAATCATCATGTCAAAGATCACATTCATCATGTTTTTTATTGTGCTTACAATTGTGGTGTAGAGTTCATGATCCAAACAAGCTTTGCATTCAAGATCTATCTCCTAAAAGAAAGAATCAAGAACCACATCAATTGTGGTCATTTCAAGCAGATTTGCAACACTTTATTGCAAGGGTTTGGTGAGTTGCAACATCACCTTTTGTTCATTCATCAATCTCCTTTCCATTTTCTTTCTATTTCAAGGTTTAATTACCAACAAGGGGTTTGACCAAGGAAAACCCCCATTCTCTAACCCCACAACCATTTTTCCCTCTCTTTGCATGTGATTCGCAGGTCTAGATTGCATATTTATCAAAGAGAAATATTGGAAACGTTGTCAAAGAAAATCAAAGTTGTCAAGATAGTGAAAAAACCTTGGAGGAGCTTGGAGAAGACCTACAGGTTAAATTTATCCGTTTCGGACTTGGATCTGAATTGGGAGCAGTAGAGAAGAACGAGGAGTACAAAATAAAACTTTGAATTTCTAGACATCTAAAAGTGGATTAATTCACCACTATTGGTGAATGAATCCCATTGCTGCTATCTGTCAAAGATTTTTGTAGATCTAAGTACCCTTTTGTCTGAAACCTATTCTGGCATAGTTTTCTTGACACTGGACTAATTCGCCCAACTTGGCGAATGAGTCCCAGTTGGCTTCAACAATGAATTTTCCAAGGTTTCATACCTTCATTCTTCCTTCTCTAGTTTCCCAGGTGCACATCTCTAGTTTCATAATTTTATGTTGTTGTTTGCTTGCATTTCTAGATCATTCTTTGAAGCATTGCATCTATTTAGGGTTTTTTCATTTCATCATCGATTTCATTGTCTTTCCAAGTTTACACTTGGTGGTGAACCCATTATTTACATTATTCCATCCCCTAGAACACATCCTTTTCCATATTTCATAGTTTCCTATCACATTGGGCAATTACACAGTCACTGATGATTTCTATGTGGCGGATCTGGGTGACACTAATGCTATCCTTGGAGTTCGATGGCTACATTCCTTAAGGAAATATACATAGAATTTTTAGACCATGGAACTCAAGTTTAGGATAGTAGATGGGCAGTGAGTGGTGTTTAGAGGCATCACTACTGGATCAAAAAAAGTTTTATTTTCCAGATGCATGGAGAGCATCTTTTGACATGATGATATAGCTTGGGCAGTAGAGTGTTTGATTACCAATAAGGGGACTCCAGACTCAAGGAAGCCATATCACATTGACATTCAAAATCATATTGGTAAGCATGATAAGTTGTTTGGAGAGATACCTCTAGGGAGGCCACCTGATAGAGGTTTTGAGCATACCATTGAGCTGGAGGAGGGGGCCAAACTAGTCATCACTACCCCCTATCGCCATCCTAATAAATTCAAGGATGAGATCGAGAAATCAATCAAGGTATTGCTTGATATGGGGCACATTAGACCAAGCTCTAGTCTCTTTTCTTTTTTTGTCATCCTGGTGAAGAAGAAGCATGGAACCATGCAGATGTGCATTGAAAATTGAGCCCTCAATAAGAAAAACCATTAAGAACAAGTAACCCATACCCAAGATAGATGAGTTGTTGGATGAACTTCATGGGGTAGTGTACTTTTTGAAGATTGATCTTCATTCAAGGTACCATCATATTAGATTCAAAGAGTAGGACATACGCAAAACAAAATTTCATTGTCACTATGGGCACTATGAGTTCTTGGTTATGCAATTTGGATTGACAAACACACCTACCACATTTCAGTCATGCATGAATCATATATTCAATAAGCAGTTGTGTAAATTCTTATTGGTGTTCTTTGATGACTTGCTCATATACAACAAGACTTGGGAGGAGCATTTGAGGAAACTTGATGAGATCTTGTCTATCATGGAGGAGCAGTCACTTTATGCTAAGGCATCAAAATGTGAGTTCGGCCTTAGGGAGATATTATTGTAAGAGAGGGGGACCAACCACGTCAAGGCCCCAGGTCCTGGAGGGCCGAGAGCAGTAGGCTGCCCTAACTTACCTCAACTTAAGGGAGTGTTAGGAAGTGTGGGATGAGAATGATGAGGATTATGAGGTCCTTCGATCACTCTACAGACCTGAGACTCGAAATGGGGCTAGGTGAGTCATTTTTCAAGGTCAACTATCTGTCTCAAAGAGATCTATGTCTGAGGACAAAAGTGTGGCTCTAAGACAATAGTGTTGCATGCTAGCATCTCTCAGGTGCATTGGCATCCATACGACCAAAGGACTGAAGAGATAAGGTTGGAATCAAGAGAAAAGACTAACGCCCTAGCTAGCTATGTTTGAAAGGCCAAAATGACACTAGGACATAGATAAGATATTCACGAATATGATAAAGCAGATAAACAAGAGTAAGGATATAAAGAGTGATCTCACAAAAGTGCGTGTTCACCAGCTAGCTCCAAGAACGCTTCCACCTACACAAAAGAGAGAGATCAATTATTGGGGGGTTGTATAGGGGTTTGCCTCAGTCAGACCCCCATTTTGGTGTTTCCACCTCCACAAACAGCCAAGATGATAATAATGGAGAAATGTATGATAAAGAAAGAAATGGAATAAATATCACTAAAGCACTACAAATAGTGTTATGCTACTCAACCAAATCGTAGAGGAGAGGAGTAGAAATCTTACCACCTCCACCAAGAGCTCACTAGCTAATGGGGGAGAAAATGAGAGGACTCAAGCCTCTGCTGCAATGGCGTTTGTTCCACACTTTCTCTACGGAGTTGATGGAGTGTTGATATTATTGTTATGGAGCACAAAAATGTTGCTTGTGAGTGAATTCAATGCTTGGAGTGTGAAGAAATTGTGAAGAAGTTGCTTAGTGATTACGGAAGAGATCAAATGAAGGAATGAATAGTGAATTTGAAGTAGAGAGTGAAGAAAATAGCCATATTCAGGTCGATTCGTTGAAGGGGGTGTTACAATTTGACTTCCAATGGGAAGTGTAACGCCTCTGCAGGCTCCAGACTCAAAAAATTTCCAGAGACATAAGCATGTCGCACTGATATCTGCACACCGCATAGGTATCCCCGATAGTTATTCCTCTACTGACACACAAAATAGACACCAAGTGGAATGAAGGCAGTAGGCTTATGTGGAATTTTTCCTTTGGATTTGTTTTTCTAAGGTGAGGATGTACAAAAGGGGAATTTGCATAAGGGGTGCAAATTCGCTCCTATACATTTTCCCCCCACTTTAGCGAGCACAAATACTTATATTTGCTTTGGTAAAGTAGATCAGAGAAGTATTAGAGTTAGAAATGTATACCTGAACCATCGAGGAAGCAGACCGCGATCTAGCGAACCCGAGAGTGTAGGGAAGGAAAAGGACTTCGTAGCTTTGCAGAACTATGAAGTTGAAGAAAGAAAGCATCTTATAGGCCCATGAACCTACAAGGAGGTGACCCCAAAGATCTCTCGCATGAATAAAGCCCCAAGAATTAATCACCTTACAGGCCCGCAAACCTGCAAGGAAGGTATCCTCCAAGAACTCTCACATGAAGGAAACTAAGAAAGTTGCCTTACAAACCCACAGACCTACAAAGAAGGTATCCTCCAAGAACTCTCACATGAAGGAAACTGAGAAAATAATCTTACAGACCTACAAATCTACAAGGAATGTATCCTCCAAGAACTCTCACATGAAGGAAACCGAGAAAAGTGAACTCCACAGAGTCAAAAATGGCTTCACGAGCGCAGTCGTAAAGCGACATGTTTACCCACATATAGAACATGTCAGGAAGTGGCCACATAGGCAAGTAAGCGGATAGCCATGCAAACCATTGACAAGTTGGAAAACTTCCAAAGGGGTCCCTTTAGAACCCTTTGAAAGGAGGGGTCCACTCAAGGGATAGACTATTTGAAAAGCGAGGTCTAGTCAGGTTGCCCCCAAGCTAGATGCAAATATATGAAATAGGTCTAGTCGGGATGCCCCCAGGCTAGATGCCAAGATATGAAATAGGTCTAGTCGAGTTTCCCCCAAGCTAGATGTCATGGAATTCATTTGAGATAAAAACTTTCAAAGGGGTCCCTTGGGAATCTGACATAAAAAAAGAGGGTCTAGTTCAAGGGATGCATTGTTCCAAAGTTGGTGTCTTCTTTCTTGAATCGATTCATCATCAAGGAATCCTTCTGAAATATGTTCATTTCATCAAGGAATTCTAAAGGAATAATATGCCCCCACGTGAGGGGAAGATCAGATTTGTTCCCACTTTGGAGGAAGGTTCTCAAGTTCCTTTTTTATGAACCCATGATCAAGGAAACATGTTCCATTAGGGTTACAAGTTGAGAATGCAATTCTTACAAAGAAGTGTGCAAAGATTCTTAAGAAAAGATTCATTGACAATGAATGTGTTTTATGAAGATCCAAGTGATGTAGGTGTAGCATTCTCACACATGAGAGGGACAAATCTAGCAAAGAAGAGAGAAATATAAAGGAAAAGAAAAAAAGGACAGAGAACACGAACAAAGGGCATAGGAGTAGCCTAATATTTCAGGATCAAAACTACTCATAAATATATAAGTATAATAATAGTATATAAATGAACTGTCATCAACCCCCTACTATATCAAGCCATGTGAAGAATGCATGCTAAGACAAAGTAAAAAGTAAAAATTAGGTCAACATGGAAGGAAGCCTAAATTCCCCCAATGATTTGCATCATCCCCAATTTTCCAAAATTCAATCACAAACATGGAAGAATGATGATACAAATAGAAGAAGGTTTACAACACAAACACCATGCTTGTATCCAAGCACCAATAGGGGTGATGAGGGTCATCCAGGCACACATAGCATGATTACGGGTGAGACACATCACAACACACACATATCTAATATAAAGATAAAGAAGAGGCCTCTCCCTAACACTGATCAACCAAGAGGTCATCAAATTCCCACTCTAGATCATCGTAGTAGGAAGGAGGATGAGCCTGAAGTGGTGGAATTTTAAGGGGGGGAGCTTTTGACCCTCCTGCAATAAGGGCTAAGGAAGAGGGACCTGCAAGGTCTCCTTCACTCAGCTCTTGTGCGTCTAAGGTCAATGAATTTGTGAAGATCGTTGACAAGGTCAAAACTTCATCCATCGAGTTAAACATGCACTTAATAGGAGTTTCGTGTTTCACCTTGACGAATGGAGAATTTTTCTCTCAAGGTTCACCGGTAAGCTCACTAAGCGAATCGGGAGTAGTGACAAACTCAGGAGAAGTTGGGATTGGTTCTATTACTAGGCAAAAATAAGTTAGCATGGGGCCACCCTTCGGAGAAGGTGGGCTCCTCTTATGTCCTTCTTTGCTGGAAGGATCGCTCTCTACCTTCTTCTTCATCAGGGGAGGCGAAATCCCTATAGATGAGGCAAGAAGGACAGAGGAAGAGGAGGAGGAAAGAACCACAGTAGATATGACTGAGGTTTTAGTCATATCTATGGGCTTCAGGAAAGACAGGACATCCAAAATGGATGTCAATAAAGGAGGCTCCACCGAAAAAGCGATGAACACCTACACCTTTATAGGGTCAAGTGCATTTGCACTTGTAGCGGAAGTCGAAAGCAATACAGAGTTGGCTTTAATTGAAATAGAGGGGGGATAGAGAAGGACGTGGTAAGAGGTCCTGATATAAGAGTGTTTGTCTCCTCTTCCTTCCTTTGTGAGGCGGCCTGCTCAACTAAGAGAGCCTTGAGCCAATGTTTGTGCTCACACACAAGGCAATTCCTGCAACTCTTTAAACTAGAGGCTAGAGGTTGTGATGGAATAGAAGGCTCTTACTCAGCCATGGGAGTGTCCTCCATAGGTGTTTCAAGTGGAGGGATAGATTCTTGAATGAGATCAGGAGGGACAGGTTCAAAAATAGTGGGGGGAATCGCCTCTAATGCCTCGATAGTGGGTCTTTTCCCATTCACTACTTTATGATCATAAATGGTAGGAGGTCACGGAGGCTGAGACATAGAGGATTCCCCATGGGGGAATTTCTGCCTATCGTTAAAGTAGTACCAAGGTCCAGGTGGTTTAGTAGGAAGATCCGATATCTTGATATTGGGTTTACGCCAAGCAAGCACCATCGAAATCAATAGATAAAGACCAGGTTTACTCATCCAATACTCCTCCAAAGAGAGGGGAGTGGATGAGGCATCCTAACAAGGAGAAATATTCTCCTTTCCCTTTCAGGAAGAGGAGGTAGCTGGTTGCTTTTCTACAGGAAGGGTCAGTTTTTGTTGTCCCTTGTCCCTAGTCTTATACTTTATGTAATTCTTATAAAGTAGGTCCATTCTTGGAGGAATCAGACCAATTGGGGTAAGCTAAAAGTGATCCAATGAATATCCCGTACGAGACACCACAAGCTGGTATCCAATGTCATGCACTACGTGCACAACACCTTCATGGGAAAACTTTAAACATTTATGAATTATGGAGGCGATCCCATTCATGGAAGCTAACCAAGGTATACCTAGCTTTAGCCTAAATAGGTCTAACTCAGGAATAACATCAAAAACTGCGTCTACATTCCTAGGTCCAACAAGGACAGACAGAGTTATCTATCCATATGGTTTGAGAGTAAGGCCATCATGCATATGGATGATGGACTTTCTTTTTTTCATATTCCTCCCTTTGCAAGGAGTTCAATAATAGAGTCTCCTCCATGATGACATTTACTCTACTCGCGAGGTTGACTAAGACTCTTGTCACAATGTTTCCATTGAGGCGAGCAGAAATGTAAAGTGGATAAGGTTTTTCATTTTCTGGTAAATCTTGCAAAGTGAATGTTACATCTAACAAACCAGTCACAAGACAAGGAGGAGGAGTAACAGTAACCATGTTAACATATGCTTCAGGTTGAGTAACAAAATCAAAGTGATCAATAATCATGTTAGCAGAATGTGACAGAAACGGGTGTGTATATCTATAATTCACTATTAGCCTTCGCCACTGATTTGTTCACATTTTATTTTCTTCCATCGAAACAAATGGTACCGTCCTCGATGCGATCCTATATCTCATGACGCAAGTGCATGCAATTTTTTGTATCATGTCCATTAACTCGATGGTATTGACAATAGGTATTCACTTCATACTAGCTAGGGTAAGGTTCCCTAATGGGTATAGGGCTTGGAACTTTTATGATCTTATCCTTCAACAACTTTTGCAAGATGGAGGAATAAGATTCTGATAGCTTTGTGAACTTTCAATTGCATCTGAGGTCATTTTCATCTACAATGGCTACTACATTTGCAATAGCTTTTCCTTTTCCAGAGATCAAAACAATGGACTTCCCTTTAGGATGGGAGCGTGAGGAAGGTCCCCCTAACTGAGCCACCATCTGTTGATACTCCCATAGCGTTGTACACAAATGCATGAAAGAAGGGTATTTCATAAGGGAGAACATCTCTTGCCAAGGCCTCTATAAGTTCCCTATGAATACCTTTTGCACATTGGAATCAGATAACGGGTATGAGATTTGTCAAAAGAGCACTTGATATTGTGCTATAAAGTTGGTTATCTTCTCATTATCTCCTTGTTTACACCGGACAAGATCAGAGAAGGTCATCTTGGGTCCGATGTTGGCTTGGAAATTCTATAGAAACTGGTTCACAAGCTGATCAAACATGAAGATGGAATTGTCAGGAAAGGAACAATACCACTCAAGTGATGTATCCTTGAGAGATCTGGGAAACAATTTTTCCATCAATGCATTGTGATGGAAGAAGTATGTACATAAGGCATTAAATGTAGACACATGTGTTTGCGGGTCCCCTTTACTACCGTATTTCTCGAATTTAGGAATCTCCATCCCTTGTGGAAAAGGAATGTTTAGGATCACCACCGTCAATGTGTTGTTTGCACCCCTTTGTTGTTTGTCCTTGATGACAAAGTCACTGTGAACCCTTAAACCTGCAAATGCACAAAGATGACAAACATGGTTAAATGTTAGATCAAAAATGCATGCAAATATGAGAGATTCCCCATAAAATCCATCTATTCAAGCTAAAATTAGGAAATAAATAACAAAACTCCAATAACAATGAAAACAATCCTAATTAAGCTAATAGCATGATGATCTTATGGGGGAATTAGTGCCAATGAAGTCTTGCAATTGGCCCTTTACCAATTCCTATGTTGCAATGAAGATGATCTAGAAATGGTCAAATCTCCAAAGAGATTTGAGCATAACCTTGGTGCAAATGTGATGAATGTATGGATGAAATGAGAAAAATTAGTTCTCAATTGAAGAGAGTAACTTTGCATGAAGATTGTGGATTTGAGTATAATAAGTTTACTCAAATTGTGGATGTTTGAATGAGAGGAAGAGTCTCTCATTTATAGATTTCAATCTTGGAAGATGAGTGAAAATAAGCAATGTGGGATCATTCAACATCCAATGGTCAAGTGCCACTTGTCAAGATGTGAATGGTTGAGGAATGAGCACATTTTGGTCAATGTGCGTGATAAATGCCATTGAATTCAAATTCAAATTTTGAATGTGACATGTGAGAGGGAAAGAGAAATGGAGTTAATGTCACTTGGCTCAATGCACAAGGACATGTAAGAGGCATTGAATGCCTTGTTGGAAGGACCAAGCCCATTTAAATTTTGAATTCAAACTTGAGGGAATATTCCCTTTTGATGCTTTGTGAGAGAAAATAGATGAATTAATAAATCAAAGTATTTGATTTATTGTGCAAGTTGCATTCTCTAGAGGATTTTAGTGATAGGGATTAACTTAATCAAGGATTTGATTAATTTAATGAGGAATTAGGAGATGTGACAATTTACACTTAAATTTATGAATTGATTTAGATCAAATTGAGAGGAAATGATTAATTAAATAAATGATTTTGATTTATTTAACTAAAGGGGATAATGTTAGATTAAATCAAATAATGTTTAATTTATTAAATTTAATAGGACTTTAGAGATTTAATTTAAATAAAATGAATTATTTAAATGAACAGAAAAAGATGATTAATTAAATTAAATTGATTAATTTAATCAACAGGGGAGAAAGACCTAATTAAATAAATAATGATTTATTTAATTAAGGGATGAAAGGTGTTGAATTTAATCAAATACAAATTATTCGATTAAATGACTAGCAAAGGAGATGATTCATGATGAAATGGTGTTAGTAAATCAAGATCCAGGTGCATGTATATTTTACGTGTCTACATTTTTCCCCTCTTTGAAGCAATGTACTTGTTGCATTGATTCAAAAAATAAACTGATGTGATCAAAGCTCAAAATTTCTTGATTTTTCAGATGCCCCACCATTGCCCCAGCAGAAGGATTATGCTGGTATACTGTCCCCTCAAGAGGTCGAGTGGAAATGTACAATTTTCCGATCAAGATCGCGATAAAATGCGAGAGGAGTGGTTCTATTGATCAGAGGACATAAGTTAATTTTTTGATGTAGAAAATTCTAATGATGTATAGACAGTCATCGACCATGGGTAGCCTCATGTATATTTTGATACAACACACCGATTTTAGATAGAAATGTTAGTAAAGATAGAAGAATAAGAAGAATAAGATGGATGGAAGGAGGATCCGCACAAGTTCACATTATTACTGATGATGATGATGATTTGCATTGCTGGGAGTTGGGATTTTCAAAGGGCTAATTGCGTTATGTTTGATAACACACATAGGTATGATGCATCAAGGTATAAAGGACCAGGATGGCATTATACCTAGTGTGATGGACTTTGACTCGTTAATCAAATAGGAATATTCTTGTTCACACTTGACATACGAAAACCTTGCTAGGACGGACCTAACAAAGCAAGTATTCGCCAAGTTATTTTACAAAAACATCCAACAAGCACAACAGATAAAAAAGATAATGATCATTGCCCCATTCCTTTCTCTCTAAACCTGTTTTGTTTAGGTATCATCAAGAGGTCCTTGGAATGAGCGCAAAATAAGATAAGTCAACAAAGACCAAGAAAGAGTAAACAAACAAGCTAATGTTCTCCATACCGCTATCCAAGGCTAAACTATTGTGAGGTACCTAATACTTATGTCCATCGCAGGAAAGCTTCATCATAGGACATGTAGTGATCAGGGTTTTGGTGGGACTGACTGGGTGATAAGCTATTGATACTCTGAGTTGACCAACTTGCTTGCTTACTGACTTAGACTTTAAAACTTTGACGATTAAGCGTTCACTTTGGAACCTGCTAAACTTGCTTCTGGCTAACTCACCAAAGAGTGAAAGTGACAATTGTTTTATTATGAGTGATGATTATTGCGGGTGAAAACGAGATGAAATGGGTGCACCATTTTGGGTTTTTCAGATATTTGGATGTTTTTGGTATTTTGAGATGTTTTACAAATGTTTTAAGTATTTTCGAGATTTTGACATGTTTTTGGATTTTGGATGATTTGGATGTTTTTTGGATTTTTGATGAATTTTTTGGATTTTTTTTTAGTTTTCGCATGATTTTGACGATTTGGATGCAGATACGTGATGATATCAATACTCTATTTTGGGATTTTGTTGAAAACCAAGCTTAATGTTGATCAATCAGATTGATGGATTGATAGTTTGACTAAGTGTGTTAAGTCAAACAAAAGTGATAATGCACTTGTAAATTCTAGGAAGTTGTGTTATCCCAGAGTAAACTTGTACAAAAAGGATAATTTGGCTAGGTGTGTTAAGCCAAACAAGGTGATTATGGATTTGATAATTTGGCTAAGTGTGTTAAGCCAAACAAAGTGATGATAATGAACTTGTAAACCCAAGAAAGTTTTGTTATCCTAGAGTAAACTCGTGCACAAGATGATAGTTTGACTAAGTGTGTTAAGTCAAACAAGGTGATAATTGATTGGATTCAATTGATCAAGATTGATGAAGCTTGATTTGGAACAAAATAACTTTGATGATTTGATGTGATGCTGACGCACAAGTTAGATGAAACTAATATGAAATGTTTGGATTGATGTTTGATGAAAGATAAAGCTTGATAAGGAACGTCTTCTTGTCAAAATATGCCATGGGCTAGTGACTTGTATTTTGGATCACAAGTTCTTCGACTGATTTGATTTTGTGTTTGCCAATGTTCGGATCGCCACACAAGTTGGAGGATATAGATCAAGATTTTATTCCCGAAGCAAGATGTAAATATATGCCCCTAGTGTCTAGAAATGTATGGAATGCCATGGGTTATCTTGAGACAAGATATGGTGTTCAAATAGTGGATGTTTATTTAAATAATGCTTCAAGGCTCAAGATAACATTGGGTAGGATGGGATCAATGAAAATGACCCATGTCAAGACGTCTACCATAAGCAAATGCAAAGTGTGCAGTAAATTTTTCCAAGATCAAGGTGACTTTGACTATGGATGCAGATATATGAAAATGGATTGGATAAATGGTTCATGGATGAACGAATGATATGGCTGAAATGTTGGCTTTATTATGGATGGGATGATATGATTTCTCCTAAACTAGTGCACGTAGATGCTCGATTCTACACATGATGCATGTTTGCCAGGTTTTCATCATGGTACCTGTCCAAAGCGCCACCATAGTGGTTTTCACTAGAGGATGATTTTTTTTCTTTACTGTTTTCAATCCTTTTTCTGATTTTTTTGTTTTGGATTTTTGTATTTTTTGATTTTTTTTGTTGTCACCAAGATGCCTATTTTCCAGGTTTTCATCAAGGTGACCATTTCTTTCAGGACATTTTTCTGAATTTTTTTTTTTTTTTTCTGAGAGATGTTAAGCCGATGTTGAATCACCTAGTATTGCTACTGTTGATGCTTTTGTCATAACATGCCATCGATATCCTGCTTGAAGAAGATGCTTTTTTCATAACATGCCATCAATATCCTACTTGAAGAAGATGTTTTTTTCATAACATGCCATCGATATCCTGCTTGAAGAAGATGCTTTGCCAAGATATGTGCACTTGAAAGCAACTTTTGAGATCTCTGATCCACTTTGTTGATACCAAGGTTAACTTTGTCTTTGTGTGCACATCGTGATAGAGTGCCTTTTGAATCCTTATGATAAAGGGTCACTGCCAACACATGGTCAATGTGAGAATTGGATATCATGTATGGAGGCGAGGATGGAGTGTGTTTAGGAACAAGAGATGGATTGGTTGACAGTTTGGAGCCTTTGACTCTCCAAACTTGGGAAGATGAGAAATGATGGGTGGATACAGAGGTGTGCATGGAATTAGGACCAAATTATTGATACACTTTGTATGTCACTTGAGAAGCATGCTTTTTCCTTTGTGGAAATCTTTGATGAATAAATTTTCCCTTTTTTATTTTGCCCCATAGTTTCTTTGACTGATGGAGTTTTATAGGGATAATATTTCTTTGTATTTTTTGGCATTCATATGTATTTGATTTTTCCTTCGTGCTTCTTAGCTTCTTTTTCTTTGATAACGTTCTTCATGCTACGATTCAAGTCTTTCTTTTGACGTTGGTCCCAATTCGTGGATGGCGTGATAGGTGGATGAAGATTTGTGACATGGCAGGTTGTAGTATTGGCATTGGTTTCATCATAAGGATTCTTTGTGCTCCCTATGTTGATGCTTGCTTGAGATGAAGTTGCCCCCAGTTTTATGGAAGTATTACTGATATGTTGAGATCCCTTGATTCTCGAATAACCAAGGCCTTGATGCTTAGGATTTCCAATAATTTGCACTAGTTCCAGGATACCCTATTCATGTAGGCCTAATCCTCTGCCTTGATAATTCATCTGCTGAAAAAATTTATTTTCTATAGGATATGATTTACCTTGGGAACAAGGTGCTACTCCTTCTCTGCTCTGTGGTGGATCTTCAAAGGTCATAGCTCTTTCATTGATAAGATTATTTTCCCTTACAAAGGTGAGTGATCCAAGTTTATAAGTGATAGGATCTTCGATAAGTGGGATGAATGCCTAATTGATATATTTAGCTTGATCTTGTGAGATATCAGATTGTAATGCTTCTTCAAGAAGTGGTGATGCTTCACTATCCTTGTAAAATTCTTCCTCATGATTCATTCTTGGTAATTCATGACTTATGTAAGAGCCTTCTTCATGACCTCTTTCTGCTATGTCTCCTGATTTTTTTATATCTTGGTCGTGTGTACAAATGTTAAGAGTAGGAGACTCTTGTTCCTCGGTAATGATGTCAAGAGTATGAGACTCTTGTTTTGAATGAAGATCATCTATGTGTCCATCCAAATAAAGCATCTTATGGGTAGATGGGGGAATATGTGCTATATGGATATGATCATCATTTGTGACATCTTGTAGGAGATTGGCCATCACCTCATTGTAGTATCTTGCATATAAAAATTCTTGATCTTGATTAATGTCAGAATTGCTTTCAACATGCTTTGGATCAAGTTCTTGACATGGTTCAATTTCAAAGGATGGATTTCTTTCAAAGGGTTCTTGGACATCGTCATAAGGCATTGGAAGTGGCTCAATATCCTCTTGATCTTTGAGTGGACTTGGATCAAATGGTGAATTGATAATTTCTTCAATATCTATAACCATGAGGTCAAAGGATGTCAATATGTCTTGGAAAGGTCCATTGCTAGACTTTGGTGAAAGATGTTGATCATGCTTTGGGGAAAAATCTTGAGATATGTCCTCTAACTCGTTAGGTGATGTAGAGACACTTTCAATATTATCATTGGTTGAAGGATCTTGATCATCATTTTTAACGATTGTGATGGGAATTTGTTGCAAGATCTATTGTGGGAGTAAGGCGTGTGTTTTCTGCTGAGCCAACAATGCTTGTTGTTGTTCGTGTTGTTGTTGTTCCAACAAAGCTTGTTGTTGGTCTTGTTGTTGTTGTTCCAACAAAGCTTTTTGTTGGGCTCCTTGTTGATGGAGTGCTTGCAATAGTGCCCGAAATTGTGTTGGGCTTGAGCTTGTTGGGCTACTTGAGCCGCTTGTACTTGCTGAGCAGCTAGCTATGCAGCTTGTTGTTTTTGGAAAGAATTTTTGCGGGAAGCTTCTTGTGTAGCTTGCAACATGATGGAGAATGAATTTTTTATGTTGTGTTTTGGCAGTGGTGGTGGTGGTGGGTCGGGGATGGTGTTGATTGTTGGGGTGAGCAGAACGGTCTCACTGATTGCCAAGGTTTGAGTGGTGAATGGTCTAATTGAGATTCTTGGTCCTTGAGACACTTGAGAAACTGTAGATGTGTTAACTGTTGGGGTTTCTTGGATGGTTGCCATTTGTTGTTGCGATATTGTTGGCAAAATGAGAGGATTTGGTATGATGTTTTGATTTGGCATTATAGGTTGACTTTGAACATTTTTGTGGTTGAGAATCATATTGCCTTGATTTAGGTAGCTTTGATTTTTCATGGTGCTACCTTGACTTGAATCAACATGTGGATTTTTCAACATATTGCCTAGATTTTGAACAACATTGGTTTGATTTGTAATCGTATCTATCCCAAAATTCACCAAGTATGGATTTGAAATGGTCATGTTTGGTAAAGTTGCACTTGGCATGTATGAATTTGGTGGGATAATGTTGTTTGGAAAACTCATGCATTGAGCATTTGGTTGATAGATTTGTAAATTTGGATTTGGATTTAAATCTACCATTGGGAAAGGTGTTCCAAACTTTGGATTGGGAATACTCACATTCGTTGTAATTCTGAGGTTTGGAGGAGATAATGATGCCATGTATAAATGTGAGTTTTGATAATCAATTGGCTTTGTGAGACTTGGATAGTTTGGTTGGCTTGGATTACTCATGATATATGAGTCAAGTTTGAATTCCATGTTTTTCTTGTGTTGAGATTGAGTTGCAAGAGTGAACCTCTAAGTTCTTTAGGACCAATGATGAGATGGAGGATGAAAGGGTGAATGATATGGGTGTTTGAACATTTAGGAACTTTGGATCAATGCTAGACTTTTAGGAATTGATTTGATTCGATTTGGAGAATAGTTTGAATAGGTGTGTTAAGCCAAACAAGATGATGGTAAACTTGTAAACCCTAGGAAGTTGTGTTATCCTATGGAAAACTCGAATAAGAGAATGAATTGGTTAAGTGTGTTAAGCCAATGAAAGTGATCACGAACTAGTAGACCTCAGGAAGTTGTGTTATCCTAGAGGCAAATTTGTTCAAGAAGATTGATAATTTGACTAGGTGCATTAAGTCAAACAAGGTGATTTTGATTTTCCAAAAGGCTAGCATAAGGGATGTTGCAAAGTTCCAAAATTTGTTGGTGAGATGGGATTTGATTGATTTTTGGATGGATGAAGTGATGAGTTTGATCCTAGATGACCCTATGAGGACTTACTTACAAGACCAAGGTGATGAAGAACATGCTTTTCCCTAGAAGTAATTCAAACCAAAAGACCAATGTCTGCATGGAAACCAAATGACTCAAAAGGGACCAAGCACATGTATGGTTCAATTGTCTGTTATCTTGTTTAGATTTGGTTCTTTTTACCACAAACACTTTCTTGATTTGCTTTTTCAAACTGAATGTCCAATGTCCTAATTTTCTTTCATCCCACAAAGTGCATTATGTGGAAATCAAGGAAATCAAGGCAAAGGTTTCCTAATGTTTAACCTTATCAAAAATAAACGATGATAGAATCCAAGCACTTAGAAACCTCTAAGGATAGAATCCCTAGGGAAAGCAAGAGTGCTTAAATTCGTCAAAGGTATTTGTCTCCTCAAAGGGGTTTGAAATTTGAAGGTCTTGTGAATGTTCATTTTGCAAAATTTTTTAGGACCAAGCAATGTGTTATTTTCTTTCAAGCAATTTTACAATCTTAGGATGATGAGGCAATATCTTGTTGGGTTCCCACTTGGATAAATTCAGCTGCACATATATTGTGTGGATGGCTAAATGCTTGACCACACTGGCTCCCCTCCACGGCACACACTTCTTGGGTCAGCCAAGCATTAGTACCCATGAATCCCCATGGCATACTTTCCATCTCTACAACAAAACCGCATGTATAACGTGGGGTGGCTTCAAAGGACATGACCTTTTGCACCAACAAGATAGATAAGGTTTTGGATTTTTCTAAACAAAAGGTTTTAATGCGGGCATTCCGTTCATGGGAGATTATCCAACATCAGCGAGACTCCATTGTTGTCCATCTCATCGAAATAATCCTTGTGATTCTTGAACTTTCCTCAAGAACCCACACTTATATACCGGTTGGAAGTCACTTGGCTTTAGCATGTTCCCAGTTGGTTCATTCCCTTGGGTGAGTACTTTTTCCCACAAGGCAAGCCCTCTAAGATAAACAATAGCGAACAAACATTATTCATAGTTCAGTCAACCTTTGTTTAAAAACAAAAAGAGAACACTCGCAATAAGTCTATCCACACTCGCATGTTTTGTTCATTTTAAGTGCCCAAATTGAAATGTGGAGGCAATCTTTTTAACAACCTAATATCGCCAAAAAAAAATTGATTCTCAAGATCGCAATGAAGCATGAGAGAAGCAGATACACATTTTAAATGATATTAACTTGTGAAAAAGTTTGCAAAACATTGAAAACACTTGTTCATTTTAGCCCTCAAAGCAATGATGAATTCTTTTTAAGCACCAAAATGAAGTGTGAGTTTGCTTTGTTCAATTTTTTAATCCTTTAAACAAAATCTAGTGTGTTTGTTTAAAGTTCTTTTTAGCCCCTTGGCAACTTTTGAAAATAAATTTGACTTGTTTATTTTAGAACCCAAAGGAAAATTAGTGTCCTAAGATCAATGGACTTATCAAATTCTTTAAAGAGTGTTGAGAAACACTTTAGTGTTTAAAAAAACTTTGTACAAAAGATGAGCATGGTGTCATACTAAAAATTTGCTTGTTCTTTTTAAACCCAAAGTAAATCTAGTGTTGCTAAAACATGAAAGTAACAAATCCTTAGAAAGGGATTATAAGTTCTCCCCAAAAGTGTTTAAAAACACTTGATACAATGATATGATGAATTCCTAACAACATTTGACCTTTGTTTTCCTTCCTTCACTTTTGAGCAAAAAAATTCCTTTTTAAGCAAATTTCAACAATTTTTAGATTTTTCCATTTTTGGTAATTTTGCATCTATGACTTTGAGAGTCCTATTTTTTTCCAAAAACTTTATAAAACTAAAGTAGGATGAATTGCCAACAAACATTTAAAATTGGAAATATGGATTTTGAGTTATTAATAGAAACAACTTTCAAAAAAACTAGGAAAAAACTTTAAAATGACATTTTGAGGGCCAAGATCAAAGTTTGAAGCCCCGAAAATGTAAAATTTCAGCCAAAACCCACATCCGAGTCAAAAGTTATGACCTCGGGAAGTTCCTATGTCACAAAAAAAAGTTTAAAAAAAACCAGAAAACTGTAGGTGCGGCATAGTTAGCAAATGTGGTGTAGTTTGGAACAGATGCAGTGCTATACAGTGCCGCGTGGTTGACTGTGTGCGGTGCTCTGCAGAAACAGAGACCGCGGGTGCAGCGCAGTTTGTCACATGGTGGAGTTTGGAAGCAGCAGAGCTTGGCAAATTTTTAAATTTCAAGTGCGGGAAGCAATTGCGGTGTTGTATAGTGTCGCGGTCTTCAAGGGGTGCAATGCAATACAACACTATGTCTGATTAGCGGTGCCATACAGGACTGCATGCCTGATCCGCGGTGCAGTTTCCTGTGTGTGGTAAAAAAACGTGAAAACGATGAAATTTTCCACAAAAAAAAATGTGATGACATGGTTGCTGCCCTCCCTCTAGCACCAAAATGTGAACCCTTAAACCTACAAATGCACAAAGATGACAAACATGGTTAAATGTTAGATCAAAAATGCATGTAAATATGAGAGATTCCCCATAAAATCCATCTATTCAAGTTAAAATTAGGAAATAAATAACAAAACTCCAATAACAATGAAAACAATCCTAATTAAGCTAATAGCATGATGATCTTATGGGGGAATTGGTGCCAATGAAGTGTTGCAATTGGCCCTTTCCCAATTCCTATGTTGCAATGAAGATGATCTAGAAATGGTCAAATCTCCAAAGAGATTTAAGCATAACCTTGGTGCAAATGTGAAAATGTGATGAATGTATGGATGAAATAAGCAAAATTAGTTCTCAATTGAAGAGAGTAACTTTGCATGAAGATTGTGGATTTGAGTATAATAAGTTTACTCAAATTGTGGATGTTTGAATGAGAGGAAGAGTATCTCATTTATAGATTTCAATCTTGGAAGAATAAGTGAAAATAAGAAATGTGGGATCATTCAACATCCAATGGCCAAGTGCCACTTGTCAAGATGTGAATGGTTGAGGAATGAGCACATTTTGGTCAATGTGCATGATAAATGCCATTAGATTCAAATTCGAATTTTGAATGTGACATGTGAGAGGGAAAGAGAAATGGAGATAATTTCACTTGGCTTAATGCACAAGGACATGTAAGAGACATTGAATGCTTTGTTGGAAGGACCAAGCCCATTTGAATTTTGAATTCAAACTTGAGAGAATATTCCCTTTTGATGCTTTGTGAGGGAAAATAGATGAATTAATAAATCAAAGTATTTGATTTATTATGCAAGTTGCATTCTCTAGAGGATTTTAGTGATAGGGATTAACTTAATCAAGGATTTGATTACTTTAATGAGGAATTAGGAGATGTGACAATTTAGACTTAAATTTATGAATTGATTTAGATCAAATTGAGAGGAAACGATTAATTAAATAAATGATTTTGATTTATTTAACTAAAGGGGATAATGTTAGATTAAATCAAATAATGTTTAATTTATTCAATTTAATAGGAGGACTTTAGAGATTTAATTTAAATAAAATGAATTATTTAAATGAACAAAAAAAGATGATTAATTAAATTAAATTGATTAATTTAATTAACGGGGGAGAAAGACCTAATTAAATAAATAATGATTTATTTAATTAAGGGATGAAAGGTGTTGAATTTAATCAAATACATATTATTCGATTAAATGACTAGCAAAGGAGATGATTCATGATGAAATGGTGTTAGTAAATCAGGATCTAGGTGCATGTATATTTTACGTGTCTACAGTCACAAATGATGCTATGGTATTTATAGGTGCAAGTTCAGGTTGATGGTATCTTGGATTGGTTGACATGTCCTCATATGCTTGCATTGAATTATTGTTGCCTATTATGCTTCAAAGTTTACAGGGTTGGATTGGTATTCATGTTTATGGTGATTCAAGTTTTTCACATTGATATTCAGTGTGATATTACTCATGTGGCTTCTCGTTCAGATTTATGAATGAAATATATTTTCAGATGGTTATGGTTACTGACAATATGATAAAGCATTATTACAGGTCATTCAAGATGATCATGCAATAGATTCAGGATATTCAGTTTGACAAGTTGGCCCTTCTTTATTGTATTCCACAGGGCATTCATCGGCTTCAGATTTATGACATTGTCACCTTGACATGTTCAGGTATATGGTTGCAGTTGATCTTTTGTCAGATTGATCTTGGTTTGGAATCTATATCGTCTTGGCATCTTTCTATCTTCATGGTATCATTGGTTATGACTTATTGATTGATAAATATGGCACATGAATTATGGTTCATTGTTTATTTATAGTGATTTAACAAGAAATTACATTGTCTAAGGATTCATGCAATTTGGTTATTGATTCACTATGTTCTATGAATCTTGGCTTATTGACATCATTGCACTCATGTCTTTCTAAAGTCTCTAAATCCATCTTGAACTCACATTACCTAGAAGCATCGAATTCATATTGGTTTAGGCAACGTCATTTGTTTGATGGTATTATTGATACATTTGGCATATGAAATCTGTCTAAGGCTTAGGGCATTATGGTATTACCACTATGACCTTTATTAATAAAAGCCTTTATCAAAGGTCATCTCTTATAAAGGCATAAAGGAGTTGGCATTTAAAATTAAGTAAACCCTATTAGGTTTCCTTAAGCATTTGATAGAAATGATAACACTCCTATCGGGCCTTATTGCATTGGTAAATGACTTTGAATAAAGTCATATTGATTTTTGGATCGGCCACTTTATTTCATCTAAGCATATGACTTTGACTACTTTGATAAAAGGCTTTCGACCTTCTAAAGAGGGAATTTTTAAATGACATGGAAGCCATCATTTATCATTATCTTTGTCAGCATTTTCTTGAAATTCATTGGACATTGTATAAATTTGATAATTCGAATCGACACATTAGAAGCAATAATCAAAGGTGATTATTGTGTCGGCATCTACGGTTAATGTTTTCACAACAGATTTGAAAGCTTATGATAAGTTTGATAATCATTATGTTTTTCTTTCACCGGACCTCAGCATTTTATTAAACTTGATAAAGGAATTGAATGGAAATGAAAGGGAGTTAGGGAAAATTTCATTTGTGCCTCTCATTTTGTTAAGGGTTGAAACCCTTGCTTCAGTCACTGCCATGTGTGTGATCTCCTCTCTGCTGAAATTTTTTTCTTTGCTCTCTCTGTCATCATGATAGGCATTCCACTGTACATGGAAATTTGTTTTCGGTTATGTGTTTTCAAGGAACGAGTATAGAAGTTACAAACCTGGGCAACTATTGAATCTCCCTGGTATTTATATGATTTTCTTGCAGCATGAACATGTACTGTTTTTCCTTGCTGGAAGAAAATTTTTAAATTCAAAAAGGAAAGGTAGTTACGGTTTTATGTTCAAATCTTAAAATGCACAAATGGGTTGTTGATTGTTGTGTCAGCAAAGCATGCATTGATTTCGATTACATTTTATTTTCTCCTTGTGGGCATTATGAAAGTGTTGATTATTTTGATCATTGGGTTCATGATTATATGGGTTCGATTACCCTTTCTCTTTTATAATATTTATGCAAATTTTGTTTTGATTTACTCATATAAGTGATCATTGTGTTCATTTTGAGATGAAACGGTTACTATGTTTTTTGACAGGCTTTGGCAGTGATATTTTTTTCTGTTTTATCTAAATGGTAAATGGTGTTGTAAAGGAAAAAGATGTCTGGTTAAAATTATATTTCCTCCTATCATTAATTATGGGTTTTTGAAATTAGATCTAGAAAGGTATTTTGTTCTTTCAATTCTCTTCGAAAAAGGAAAGATGATTTATTATTGGTGTATCTTGGCATTTATGGGAATATATGATTTTACTAGTGCAGATTTTTATTTTTGATTAAGGAAAAATAGGTTTCGATGGGACCCGAAACCCAATACAAAACATTTTTGAAGGGACCCGCAACCCTATCTAAGGAGAGAAAACTGCATTATAGATAAACATATGCCATCAGTAGCCAAACAAAAGCAACATTAAGAATACAATAGGACAAACAAGATGCACAAGAAAAGGAAAGGGCCAAAACCCCTTAATCGAGTACAAACAGGTTTTACCTGGGACATTAAACCCAAACGTTTTGAAGGGACCTTAAACCCTCAACCTTCTTTTTCTAGGACCATGAACCCAAAAGAGGGCCATTTGACATAACTCTCAGACCCAGCAAGTTGAACCCAGTAGAGACAACCCAGCTGACAGTCAGCACCCAACTAGCAAAACTCCTTACCACCTCCATAGGAGCTAAAGAGAAATAGACCACTAGCTGAATCGACCTAACACCATTCAATCCCACTAAATAGAACCTCCCATATTCTTCAGAAAAAACCTTCTCCACCTCCATAGAATAAATTACCACCTCAATAGGACATTCCAAAGAAGACAAAAGATGTTGAAGTAAGAAACCAGCCCCGCCCAACCAAGAACTGTCCACCTCAATATGAGAGATCAAGACTAGACCAACAAAAAGGGTAAAAGAATCCCCCTTCAAAACCCTACCAGCAAGAAGGGCCCACCTCCAAATGGCCAAAAAGAAAAGCCACATAGATAAAGAACTGAGATAAAAAAAACTCCACAGAAAAGAACAAAGGACCCATATTATGGATCCCAAAGAGACACTAGCATGGATCATGGAGATCCTACGACAAAGAATCCCCAACAAGAGCCCAACAGGGGAATCCTGAAAATCAAACCAATGGGCCTCCTTTGCAAAAGTGTTGACAGTCTTGCACCAAGCAGCCCATCCAAGGAAGGGTAAGGCATTGTCAGAAACCTAGCACCCTCCAAAAATGCTCCAAGACAAGAAGCACTACTTACAACAAATCCAACTGACCTCCAAAGTCAAAATAAAAAGAAAGGTACAGTTAAAGAAACCCAATAGCAGGGGGAGTGATTTTTGTTATTGTCAGGGTTCAAAAATCATAACTGTTATGACACTTTGTCTTACCTGAAAACCCTTGGGTGAAGATTCAAAAACAGAAATATGGTCTCCACCTTTAACGACATTTCAAGGATTTTGAATCATTTCCTTAAACATGTTCTATCAAATCTCTTCGAGATAGTTAGATGAAATCATTTTCTTATGGTGGATACATCATTGTATTTTTGGTAATCCTAAAAAAATATCTGTCAAGTTTTTTGTCTTATCAAAACCTTCTATGAAGGTTCTAAAAATAGAATGTGTGCATATTTGTAAAGATATAAAACAGTGATTAATCACTGTTGTGAGGGTGAGCAATTTTGAAAAGAGTTAGAAGGAAAAAGATTTGTAATAAAACCTTGAAAATATGATGCCGAAAATACAAATCTAATGTGTTTGGTATTTTGTTGATTCAAGTTGAATCTTCAAGATATTAAATAGGTTAGAAAGAGAGGAATATGTGAGCTAAAATGAAATAGAGAAATCCTCTGATATATTATTATTGTTCTTATTTTGTAGAAGGGGTTGGTGCTCCTTGGAATGGGTGTTCCTAAATGGATAAGGGGTTGGTTCTCCTAGAGTGGGTGCTCTAAAGTTTTCCATTAAGGCATTGTAAGCAGTGATTTGAGAATACAAGCCAGTATGGCAGTAGTTCAAGAGTGGTTTTTCTACCCCAGGAGGGTTTTCCACTCAAAAAATCTTTTGTCTCTTGGACTCATTTGTGGTATCTTTACTTCATTGTGATAATGTTGTAATGTTCATTGTTTTCTATGATACTTCTCATTTCAGTTCTTAATGGTTGCATTCAATTCATGAATGGTTTAATCATTGAAATATTGAGAGCATAATTTAGTTTTGTTCCATTTTCTAAAAATTGTAAAATTGGTTCAAGACACTGATTCACCCCCCCCTCTTAGTGTCATTTTCACTCCAACATAATGGGCTATGTCAGAAGAAGGACTAGAAGATAGGTTGGGAAGAAGCTTGGGAGAGATCCATCAGGTGGTTTTGCTCCTTACCCATATTCTGAAGAAGAGTGTTTAGAATTAGGTTATTAGAAAATATAGGACCAGTGGAACCTCCTCCAGAACCACCACCAGAGCCACCTCCAGAACCGCCACCATGGACACCACCAGATCCACCGCCAATGCCACCACCACCAAAGTAACCTCCATCGATGCCATCTCCACTTCAAAAGCCACCACCATGACTTCCACTGGAACCATTCCCGCAGGTTCCACCTCCACCACCAAAGCTACCACCACCAAAGCCTCCATCAATCATCCCACAAAATCCTCCACTACTAGAGGTGAGAGGAGGGGTGAAGTGAAAAACCAAAGGGGTTTTCTTTACTTTGAGAGTTTCAATTTTTTTGGAAGTAGCAGGTATACTGATATAAGGGACCGTTTCGACCATGTACGCGGATGTGGGAGGCATCGACACTCCTAACTATCTCTCATGTTCTTCGAAGGGGCCACCTCGTATCATGTTACAATGGTTTGAAGGGGCACATGCTTCATTCAAACTAGTGAGACTAGCTAGGAGTTCTATGCCTGTTTGGTCTTTTCCTACCATGTATTTTATTTCGCTGATAACCTTAGCAACCCCTAGCCAGCTTCGAGTTTTTCTCTAGGTGATTCTCCAAAGTACCCAACCCTTTGCTAAGACTAGCAACATAATCAGATGGGATATGGACAGCTTCACGCTCATATATGGATGATGATGTGGGAGATGCAAGAGGAGTAGGGATGCGGTCAGTTTCATTAAAAAATATTGACTCACCTCGTGACACATGCTCCTAAGTAGAAAGGCCAACCATAGAACCAAAGAAAAGATTTGTAGAGAAACTAGAAGTGACCTTCGTCTTCTCCATCGAAAGGTGTCATAGACTTCTCCTAACAATATACCCAAAGGTCATGGACTAGGTTGTGATGTTCATAAACCTTCACAACACAAAGGGGTACAATGATCAAAGGGTACAAGGGTAAGAGCTCAAACACCAACAAATGAGTAGACGTTGGTTCACCAAAAATTTAAGAGGGGGACCAACCACGTCAAGGCTCTAGGTCACAAAGGGTCGAGAGCAGTAGGCTGCCCTAACTTACCTCAACTTAAGGGAGTCTTAAGAAGCGCAAGACAAGAATGATGAGGATTATGAGGTCCTTCGATCACTCTACAAACCTGAGACTTGAAATGGCACTAAGTGAATCAGTTTTCAGGGTCAACTTTGTGTCTCAGAGAGCTCTTTGTCCAAGGACAAAAGCATGACTCTAGGATGGCAGTGTGGCACGTTGGCATCTCTCAGGTTTGCTAGTGTCTATACGACCAAAGGATTGAAAAGACAAGGTTAGATTCAAGAGAACAAAATAACGGCCTAGCTAGCTACATTTGAAAGGCGAAAATGACACTAGCACATAGATAAGATATTCACAAATATGATAAATCAGATAAACAAGAGTAAGGATAGCAAGAGTGATCTCACAAAAGTTCTCGTTCACCAGCTAGCTCCAAGAATGCTTCCACCTGCACACAAGAGAGAGAGAAGTTGTTGGGGGGGTGTATAGGGTTTTCCTCAGTCAGAACCTCGTTTTGGTGTTTCCACCTCCATGAACAACCAAGATGATGATAATGGAGAAATGTATGATAAAGCAAGAAATGGAATAAAGAGCACTAAATCACTACAAAACAATGTTATGCTACTCAACCAAATCATAGAGGAGAGGAGTAGAAAGCTTACCACCTCCACCAAGAGTTCACTAGCTAACTAAGGAGAAAATGAGAGGACTCAAGCCTCTATTGCAATGGTGTTTGTTCAACACTTGCTCTATGGAGTTGACAGAGTGTTGATATTGTTGCTATGGAGCACAAAAATGTTGCTTGAGAGTGAATTCAATGCTTGGAGTGTGAAGAAGTTGTGAATAAGTTGCTTAGTGATTGTGGAAGAGATCAAATGAAAGAATGAATAGTGAATTTGAAGTAGAGAGTGAAGAAAACGGCCATATTTGGGTCAGTCCATCAAAGGGGGCATACAATTCAACTTCTAATGGGAAGTGTAATGCCTCTGTAGGCTCCAGATATGAGAATATTCCGGGGACATAATCGCGTTGCATGGGCATCCTTGACAGTTATTCCTCTATCGAAACACAAAACAAATGCTAAGTGGAATGAAGGCAGCGGGCTTATGTCGAATTTTGCGTTCAGATTTGGTTTTCTAAGGTGAGGATGTATAAAAGTGGAATTTATGTAAGGGGTGAAAATTCACTTCTATACAATTATATTTGGGGCATGTGATCATTGCAGATGGAGTGTAGGTCCACCAAGAAAAGATATAGGTAATACTTGATTGGCTACCACCTAGGACACTCATAGAGCTACGAGGCTTTTTTGGGTTATGCAGCAACTATAGGTGCTTTGTGAGAGGGTTTTCATAGTTGGGAGAACCATTGATCGATATTAAAAAAAAGGGTGCATTCAGTTGGTCTGTTGAGGCACATCGAGCTTTTGATAAGCTTAAGGAGGTGATGAGTAGTTATCCAGTCTTAGCGATTCCATATTTCACATAGTCATTTGTCCTTGAGTGTGATGCTTCGGGTGAGGGCATAGGAGCAGTGTTGATGTAGAATTGACACCCCATAGCTTTTGAGAGCCACAAGTTTAGGGGACTAGAGAGACTATACTCCATCTACAATAAGGAGATGCTCGCCATTATGCATGCTTTGGCAAAGTTCAAATAGTATCTAGTTGGAGGGAAGTTTGTGGTGAGGACCAACCACAATAGTCTCAAATATTTCTTAGAGTAGACGGATTTGAATGAGAGACAACAGAAGTGGGTCAATAGGATACAAGCATATGAATTTGATATAGAGTATGTGAAGGAGAAGAATAACCTGGTTGCAGATGCCCTTTCTAGGAGGCCTTCAACTCGCTCACTTTCTAAGATTTTCATAGATTGGAAATCCATGTTGTTGGTGGAGTACTCCAAGAATAATTTTTCTTGTGAGGTGATAGATGGATTGATACAGGATGATAGGTAACAAATAGTGGATGATGTGATTTACTACAAGGATAGGATTTACTCAGTGCCAAAGTCTAGACTGAAAGAGAATATATTGTAGGTTTCTCATGACACTCCCTTAGCAGGCCATCAGGGCTATTTCAAAACTTATAGATAGGTCAAAGAGAGGTTCTCATGGAAGGGCCTCAAGGATGATGTGTTGATACATGTTAGGGAGTTTGACTTGTCAGCAAAAAAATTTAGAGCATACACATCCACTCGGATTGCTATAGCCTTTGCCTATCCCAGAGTAGAAGCGGGAGATAATTTCTATGGAATTCATCATAGGTCTACCCAAGGTGCATGGGATAAATAGTATCTTTCTAGTGGTGGATCAATTTACAAATTACGCTCACTTATTTTCTATTCTGATAGAGTATAGGGCTCCATAGATAGCTGAGCTATTTTTCAGGGAGATTTTTAGATTGCATGAGCTACCTCGATACATAGTCAGTGACAGGGATAGTAGATTCATGAGTGCATTCTGGTAGGAGTTGTTTATGGATGAAGGTACTGAGTTGACTCTCAACATGATTTATCACCCTCAGACAGATGGACAGACAAATATTGTGAATAAGTGGATCGAGGGGTACTTGTACAACTACATTGTAGGGTAGGAGCAGGCATGGATTAAGTGGTTGCACTTAGGGTAGTATTTTTATAATACCACTCATCATATTTCCATTGGGATGAGTCATTTTTGAGATTTGTATGGATATGATGCACTGTCATTTATGGAGTTGGATTTTGGTGAGAGTAGGGCTCCCAAAGACAAGGATTGGATACAAGAGAGTTAGGATATCTTGAAGGCACTCAAGGATAACTTGCAAATGGCACAAAATCATAAAAATACTTATGCTAATAGACATAGGTTGGAGCATAATTTTAAGGTTGGTGATTGTGTATACCTTCACTTGTAGCCCTCTAGACAATCTTCTCTTAAGAAGAGTGGATCAGAGAAGCTCAAGCCCAGATTCTATGGACCATATAGGATTATCAAGAGGGTTGGAGAGGTAGCGTATGAGTTGGACCTTCCTGAGAGTAGCGAGATTCATAATGTATTTCATGTTTCATGCCTCAAGAAGGCACTGGGTCAGTAGGTTACTTCTTCTTTAGAGCTTCCACCTTTGGATGAGGAGGGACATTTGGTCCTAGTCCCTAAGGAAATCATAGACACTCAGGAGAGGAGGTTGAGGAACAGGGTGGTGAAGGAGTATTTGGTGAGATGGAGAGATTTGGTAGCAGAGGATGCCACATGGGAGAATGAGAAAATTCTACAGCACCTGAGCTTGCAATTTCTTGAGGACAAGCAATTTCAGGAACGGAGGATTGTAATGTCCCCTTTTTAGTTTCCACCTGGATATTATTTTAGCCTTTATTTATTCTCGGAGGTTAAGAGGAGAAATAGTTGGTTGAAAAAGCAGAAACCTTAAAATTTAGTGGAACATAGCTCTATGAGTGTTCTAGGTGTTGGCCAATCAATTATTGTCCGTATCTTTCCCTGGTGGACCTACAATCCATCTGCACTGATCACATGCCCCAAATATAAAATCTCCCTAAGGTCGAACTCACATTTTGATGCCTTAGCATAAATTGACTACTCCTCCATGATAGACAATACCTCATCAAGTTGCCTCAAATTCTCCTCCCAATTCTTTTTGTATATGAGCAAGTCATCAAAGAATACCAACAAGAATTTATGCAACTACTTATTGAATATATGATTCATGCCGGACTGAAATGTGGTAGGTGCATTTGTCATTCCAAATGGAATAACTAGGAACTCATAGTGCCCATAGTGACAAAGGAATGTTTTTTTGTGTATGTCTGGCTCTCTGACTTTGATCTGATGGTACACTGATCAAAGATCAAGCTTTGAAAAGTATAGTGCCCCATGAAGCTCATCCAAATAATCATCAATTTTGGATATGGGGTACCAATTCTTAGTGGTTTCCTCATTGAGATCTTGGTAGTCAATACAAATTTGTATGGTTCCATCCTTCTTCACCAAGACTATAGAAGAAGCAAATAGACTAGAGCTCAGTCTAATGTGTCCCATCTCAAGAAACTCCTTGATTTATTTCTCGATCTCATCCTTGAATTTCTTAGGATGGCGCTAGGGGGTGGTGATGACTGGTTTGGCCCCCTCCTGCAGCTTAATGGTATGCTCAAAACCTCTATCAAGTGGCCTCCCTGGAGGTATCTCTCCAAATACCTTATCCTTCTTACCAATAAGCTCATGAATTTTAATGTGATATGGCTGCCCTAAATCTGGAGTCCCCTTAGTGGTAATCAAACACTTTGTTACCCAAGCTATATCATCATGTCGAAAGATTATCTCCATGTGTTTGGAAGAAACCACCTTGGTTGATCTAGTAGCCATTCCTGTAAGCACCACTCATTTCCCATCTACTGTCTTGAACTTGAGTTCCATGGTTTGAAATTTTTGTGTTCCCTAGGAATGTAGCCACTGAACTCCAAGGATAACATTAGTGTGACCCAAATCCACCACATAGAAATCATCGGTGACTATGTAATTTCCCAATGTGATAGGCAACTATGAAAATTTCTAGGTGCATGTCATATTGTAACCATCTGCCACCATCACATTGAATCCCTCAAAGTCCTCTTCTGGTAGCTTCTTCTTTGCCACTAGGGCTGCATCAATGAAGTTGTGGGTTACCCCACTATCAATCAATACCATGATGCGCTAACCCTATAAAACACCCCTAACTCTGAAGGAGTTAAATCTAGGTGTGCCAAATAGAGTATCAATGGTACTACTCTTTTCCTTCTCTTAGGGATACTCCTCATTCGAGTTGTTGTCAACATTGTCTTGTGATTTCTTATCATCACTACTCCAATCCTCTGATATGACCTCAATGAGATGGACCTTTCCTTTTCCAAGGCAATGATTTCTAGGCTCCCATTAATCTTTCATTCCCTATGATACTCCTCATCTGGATCATTTTTCTTGTTTCCCCTCTTCTAGAATGGCTTCTTGCCCTTGTCTTTTGAGGAACAAAGGAGTTTTATTACCAGGTGTGGAATGCTTCGTATCTCCATCTCGAGTGATCACATCCTATAGAGTGTCGGTCTTGAAAGCCTTAATCCAACCATCAAGTGGCTTGGATATACCCTCAACATAAATCATGACCAACCTCTACTCGAAGATATCAATCACCATGACCACCAATCGCTAAAATTGAAATATATGTATCCACTAATCCAATCTGCTTAAGTTGTGCTAGCTCATGAAAATGAAGCTCAATATCCCTCTGATCAAACCTATCCACTAGTTTTTGTGTGAATTCCAAATAGGATGTGATATTAGAATATCCCAATGTGACAAGCCCATGATACCACCACTCATGCGCTTCACCATCCAAATGTAGAGTGGAATACTTGATGGCTTCGGTCTCCAACATAGGGTTGAGATGGAGATAAGTGTCAAACTTCTGAACCCAAGCTCCTGTTGTGCATTTACTAGACCCATCAAAGGATGGGATTGAAAGTTTCCCAACCTTTTGTTGTAGATCCTGGTTTTGCTGCCATCTATTGTTATTTCTAGGTATGTTCTTGAGTTTCATATTAAAAAATTCTACTAATGACACGGCAGCATGAAATTTATCTCCCAAGGAATTGTATTCCCTCAAATAGTCTGAGAAACCTTCCCCTTGTGCTTGTTGCTCCTGATTTCCAGAAGCTTCTTCTCCCAAGAATTGAGGCATGAGAGGCCTCTGTGTCACCCTAGTAGCTGCCCTAGCATTGCTCTGAGTTGTATCATTATTATAATGACCACCATTATGACCATTCTAGCCATTGTTCCCATTGTTGTTTCCATTATTCAAAAGTTGTGTGAGAATCTGTGTCATCTCTTACCGTCCTCTAGCCATCTCTTCGAGCATTTGTTGTTGACCTCTAACAAGGTCATTAAGCATATGTTGAGTGTTACTCTCCTCCATGAGCTGAAATCGACTCAAAACCTTTTTC
>CM021102.1:8637256-8780255 GCA_007115665.2 Sequoiadendron giganteum
GGCTGACGACGAACACAGAATGAGTTCAAGGTAGTATTCATTAAAAAATTGCAAATAATTTGCAGTTATACAAACAGCGAATAAATCTTTAGCCTATAAATGCCTATAATACGATGATAATGTTCATCCAACTTTGGCCTCAAATGTAAGACGAACAAGAAGTTGTAGAATGCACAGAATGACAGGTTTAGCGGTGGTGAGAGTGGTATGCGAGGATAATATTCTGTTATTTGGAGTTGGAAGGGTGAGAGAGAGATAAGGCGCACGTCGCAGGAGCAGATTTGAATTTTATTGATCAGCTAAGATGAATGTTGTGAAGTCTCAGGTGTGGCAGCCTTGTAATCGTAAGCGTGGTATTGCATAGTCTGTAATAAAGTGCGTATATATCATATACGGGAGGGAAATGAGCACGCAAAGAACTCGTGTGGGGAAGTATGAATTGGGACGCACCGTTGGAGAGGGCAATTTTTCCAAGGTGAAATTTGCCAAGAATATGGAGAGCGGAGAAAGTGTTGCTATCAAGATCATGGATAAGGACATACTGCTCAAACACAAGATGGTACAGCAGGTAGTACTACTTGTACCTTTATCCAATTTTCATTCTTTCTTTAACCGTTTTGCTTCCAGGCCACTGGTCACACCACCTTTTAAGCACAACTTTCTCACTAGACTCCTATCATGTGGACTCCACCTGCAACATAAAACATTCCATACATTAGAAAAAAGGGAAAAAAAAATTCCTTTATTGTAGGAAAACTGCACTTGTAAAAACAACAGAGGTTATGTTGATGAGTGGTATGTTTTATTTTGCTATGTTTCAGATCACGCTGATCCATCATCAGGATACACAGTACAAATAAAATTACGCAATTATTTTCAGAAATATAGTACTCGCTTAATTGACTGCGTATATATCATTTACATGTAGGCTGTGGAAAAATCATGTCTACTAGATTTTACTTTTTAGTTAATATCATACCAAAATTTAACAGGGTTTTGAGGAAATGGTAGACTGTGGAAAAATTATGTCTACTAGATTATTCTCTTTAGTTAAAATCATACCAAAAATTAACAAGGTTTTGAGGAAATAGTAGACTCTGGAAAAATCACGTCTACTAGATTATACTCTTTAGTTAAAATCTTACCAAAAATTAACAGGGTTTTGAGGAAATGGTAATGGCAATGGCAATGGCAATGGAGAGATTTTATCAGTTCATTTTAATAAAATCCCATTACCTCACCACCTATTCCTTCCTCCCTCCTTTCCCAGTCCTGCAGCTGAACATAGCATAGATAAAGACAGTAGAGAGATTCTACTGATTCACTCTATAGTTAAAAATTAAGGATTTTCAAGGAAAAGATAGCAACAATGTAAAACAACAGAAAGATTCTCTTAGTCCATTTTACAGTTATATCCATTAAAGAAATAACAGAACAGCAGTGTTCTTTCTCTCAAATTTCTTCTTTTTATGGATTATAATATAGCTGTTATGACCCCTTTTTGAATTAGAGTCATGTAGAAGACCTCTAGCCTATCTTCATTTCCTGTAGGCTAAAGGATAAAGCAAGATAAATGGTTAATAATATTATTTTACGTTGATCTCAGTAATTTAATATTTAAGGGGCAACTTAATAAGATCATTATAATTAATATAAAGTATTTTTAAATGTTTAATTAAAAAATATATTTTAAAATACTTAGAAAATAAATTTCAATCAAGGGCCTGTTTTGGAAAGGTTTAAAAGGTGGTGTTTGGCTTCATTTTGGCATTTTCACTTTCCAGAGTTGAGCTTTGGTTCAATCTTCACAACCAAGGACAAAAATCCTTGGCTGTTGAGAATTGTGGAGGATGAAAACTCTCTTGGATCTTCATTTTTGGATTTAGGGACGAAAATCCTCATCTCCGTTTAGGGCAGCTCTACACAGGGGTTGCATTGGAGCCGAATTTTGGTAATTATCATATACATTTTCAGACTAGGGCATTCAGATTTACAAGAAAATATTGAAGGAGCATTATTGTTGATTTTAGGGTATATTCCTATAATTCACTGCTGATTTGGTGATCCACACCAATCCTTTGATAATCTGTAGCATTCCATACACTTCACTAGGGAGACTGTAGCATATTTACATACCAAAGAAGGGCGACTGACATAATTGAGTGAGTGCAGCTGTTGGAGGAAATTCATGCAAATTTGAAGCTGATCTGACAACCACATCAGTCCTAATCACAGTCTTGTTGCCAGTGCATATTATTGGAGGAGGGATGTTGTGAAATTAGGTGATCGCAGTAGTCCAAGGCATATTTTGGAGGGGCAATTAGCACATATTAGTTGCTGTCAGTGATGTGCAACACCCATTTTGTGACTGCTGTAGATGGTTGATCCAGTAGCAATGTCAGAGCACTTGGGTGGAAAATATTGAAAATCCAAATTTTTGGTATTTTCTATGTTTCAGAAAACTGCATTTTTGGAGGCCTTTAGAGTGGAATTTGGCCTCGAGATTGTTGTTGGTTTCTTGGAATGGATTGCTGAAGACATGCTTTTCAAAGGACCAAAATTAGAGCTCTTGGAGGTCTTTCCAACGGTGTAAAGAAGTCCAGATTCCGACCGATGGGCTAGAAGATATAACCCTGCCAAGATGGGGTATCAAAATACACGTTTTTTATAAATTTCTGTTTTGTTGGTTATTTTTCCTCATCCAGCTGTTCATTTCGAATTCCAAAGGATGTGGTGACTATTGATATCCTATGTAAATGTATAAATCTCATTTTGAAATGAATACAAATGACTTTTGAAGGCTCACAGCTCTCTTGACGAGTTTTGCCAAATTATCCAGTTTTATTTCACAATACCGCATGTTCTCATACGAAAGGTTTCATTCCTGAATTATTAATTGAATTCAGATCAATGGTGGAAGGTATTTCCAAACAATAGTTTTCATATATACCTGCTAATTCATTTTCTGCAAGGGATTAAAGTGTATCAATTATCTTTGCAGCTGCTGCATATATCATTTTTAAGCTGCTGTACTGCAGAAAATAGACTTGAATTCTTATCTACCATGGTTTTTGCCCAAGCACTAACTGATTTCTACATAATACACTGATGTTGTACTAGTTGGGCGATTGAATTTGAGTTCATATTGGTGTTCAGGTTTGTTGAAATGATTCAGATCTGAGATTACTTTGTGACCTAGGGTTTGTGGTGCAATTTCCAGCCACTTGTTATTTTGATCTGCATTTATTATTCAGTTCAGTTTGTTGTTGATTGGGTTTCAAAATCAATAAAAGACAAAAAAATAAAAAATCGTAAAAATCTAGATTGAGGACACTGCAGTAGCCCTTTATATGCAATCTTGTTTTTCTTGCTCAAAGTGGTTCACATGGAACCTTCCAATTTAAAAAAAAGAAGTAGAAATACTTCACTATATCAGATTAATAAAAATAAGAGATTAAATATAAAGGTTTACAGTAGAAAGTGGCTACTTGGTATGCGTAGGCCAAGAGCTCACAGCAAATTTTAAATCCAAGTGCCAACAAGGCACGGACAACTACAAAGCCAGTAAGTGAAAGCTGTCTCACAAGAGGGAGGAAGGAACAGATCATTTCGGGAAGGGGGATTATCCTAAGAAGAGGGCTCACCAAAGGGAGGATTGGGACCCTCCTAGCCATCTTGAACATCATGAAGAACTAGAGGCACAAGCACTTCCCATCTAGGTGGAGGAGGTGTAAAAGCTCCTAATCAGCTTTATCCTGGGCTAGAGATGCCCACCTAGAAGGTCTAGTAGCAATATTTCCATGTAGAGATAGAATCCATCCCCTTTGCTAATGAGAAGGGGGAGAGAAGTGGTTGTGATTGTACGAATGGTTCCTCTATTGCAGTGTTGTGGTTGATGAACCGTGGGGTGGGTTGTTGGGTAGAATTCTACTTGTGGTGCATATAGTGCTTCCCTAGTGATTAAGAAGGCTTAGAGGCATTGAAACTCCATAGCCACTTTTTCAGCTTGCACTGGATATTAGAACATAGAGGTCAGTACATGAGTTTTTTGATTGATAAAGAATTGCTGAGAACTCTCCTTAGCATTAAAGATGGAAAATTTCCTAGACATCCAACATTGGAAAAAAACTGGCGACTCTATAAAAATTCTAAATGCCAGCAATATAAGTCAGCCACTGGGAAGTATCCCCAAACAAGGCATGTCTTTGAGAGAAAGGTCCAAGATGAAAGAGTGAGAAAAGGTTGTAAATCCAAATCCAAGAGCCCTGGATCTGTCGACAAGTCCAGAAAAGATGCTTGAAAGTCTGAAGTCTATTATATGCACGACATCTTCGATAGGGAATCTTGATATGAAGAAGCTTTTCACCTAAGAGATCCCTTGGTAAATGTGACACCAAAGAAAAAGTACAAGTGTTGTCTTGAGCCTTGCATGCCAAATTCACTTGATCTGAAAGATTTAGGTCTGAGGTGAAGAATTTAATCCCCAATAGAGGTTTCGACCTACCAAATGCTGAGGAAAGGGGCTAAGAATCGTGTATAGAAGCCCTTTACTGTATTTGTTAAAAGGTATCACAATTCCAATGCTAATACTTTACCTAGACACAAGTTGGTTGAAGACTCAACTTATGCAACATGACATTAAGCATAAGTTACTAAATGTGAAGGATAGAAGGAAAATCAGAACTGGTAAGCTTTTATTTCCTTTAAAGGATAGGCTAGGGACTCCAGTCTTCGAAGTAACAAGATCCCAAATAGTACAAATGCCTTTTCTAAAAATATGTAGAGCTTTGATGCTTGGAGTCTCAGCTAGAGGTACACTAGAGTAGTTAGTGATGGAGGATCACCAAATGTTATGGTTATTACTTATTAAAGGAAAGACCAGTCCTATGACCATCACTAAGGCCATTTGAGGAATGACTTGATCAACTCAAAAAAATTCCAAGTGATAAGGGAAACAAATGAACCTTCAATTTTAATTGGGGCCAAAGTGATGGGGAGTGTATGGAAACCAACTCTTTTGCAGACTTTCTTGCCATAGTGCATACCATTCAAGATTCAATCCTTGAGAATCTTCCAAGCTTTTGAGCCTTCAATGGAATGAATAATCCACTTGGTGGACAAAGCACAATGCTTTGTCTATGCACATCAATTATGCTCATTCCTCCTTTCTCTTGTGGAAGGCAGCACAGATTTTAGGCGATTATGTGAAAATCTTAGGTTTGCTTGACATTGGCCTTGAAAAAATTTACATAGTAGCTTGGAAATCTTGTCATAAGCCACTCTAGAAGGACCCAAGCATGAGGAATAGTACACATGACTCAAAACAAGGACTTTAGTGCAAATCTGATTCAATTTTCAATTTTTTCTTCATGCATTGAAGCACATAAAAGGGTGGAAGGAGAAATCTCAAAATAAAAGGGAAGGTCAAGGAATTTGAGCATTTCTCCTTAACCATTTCCAAGATAATTTCTGAAGTCAATCAGGCAAGGGAAATATTCTCAATGGATAGCATTGAGTTCTATTCCATTATGAACTTAAACCAAAAACTTTGTGTAAATTGTCAAGACAATCCATGGTTTCATTGAAGGAAGCTTTTTTTTGGACAAAGTAAGAAAGGAATCATCTGCAAAGTGCCCATTCAAAAGATGGCTATTTGATCCATAAATTGGTGTAGAATTTCCACTATAAATGAAATTACTTTAAGCAAAGACCTCAACAAAACAATGAATCACACTAAATCCATTCAACATTGGCTGTCTTAGCAACTATGTCAAGTGCAAATCACATAAGAAGAGATCTGAAAATGTATGTATGCAGAATGAACACTGTGTACACTCACCAATCAACAAACATAAATTTTACTTGGAGGAAATCCACTTCAGTTTAAAAAACTCCAGCCAAGAGAGCATCTATTTCCTGTTCCACTATTGCAAATTAATTACAAATTCTTAGAGAAGTCAATATGGCTGCAAAAAGCTCCCACATATGTTATTAGAGCTCAACATCACCTGCAATTCACCCCTAATGTCATTGTTTTGCCTCAACAACTATGCCATAGCAAAAAAAATTGCTTTTTAATCCAATAACTAGGGTTTCTTCCCTCTTTTTCAGTTATAAAATGGTGTATATTTCCTTACAGTCCCATGGGAATATGGAACATCAGAAAAGGAAGGCGAAAAGACACATTATTGGGTGTTTCTAACAAATTATGACCTTTTTCAAACATTGAAATGACTGTTGCAGTATTCTGCTACATGTTAGTCAGTTTTGGCACAAGAAAAATGATTGTAAATTGTATCAATCCAAGAGCCCTCCAAATGGAGCCAATTACTGAACACAACCCGTAGAAGTAAAATCATGCCCTTATCAAACTGGCAGCAGTGATAAAAATGTTCCAAAACAATAAAAAATACAACTTGTAGCAGTTTCACCACCAGCACAAACCTTCATCTTCTAGCTGCCATAACCTTTGCGTACAGACTCAAAACGGATTGTGTTTCTTTGAAATCACACTAATTTTTGAGAGGAATCTAAATGCACAAAAAATTCCAGGTTTTGATCAGACCTGCAATTGATGAGGTCAACATTGACCCCCCAATGGTCCAACTTCAAGTAATGTGTTCCTCACACTAAATAACATTCTTTCTTTAATCATTTGAGAATGAGATTGGAAGAGGAATGGTCACCAAAGTGTTTAGGGCCAAGACTGAGAAGCCTGCAACAGTGCTGTAGATTTCACTGAAACTTACAAGACTGCTGGATGTGAACTTGCAGCTAACTGAATCACTTGTGACTTTACTGTAGATGAGCTTGTAGCAGCACAAATCACTTGGAATATTTCTTTAGAGGAACTTGCAGCATTGTTGTGGGTATACTTGCAACTTGCTGCATGTAAACTTGTAGATTTACCCTCTTGGTCCACCTTTAACTGGTTCATTTTTCAGATCATACCTCTTTAACTAGAGATTAAAAGTTATTGGAGAAATGTTGATGATCCCTTCACCCCATTGAAGTATTGTTTTGCCTTATGTCACTAGATGAACAATCCCAAAAACTTGATGCCCTTTTGCCTCTAGCTAACCTGCTGCTCCTGGCATGCACGAAGCTCTGTTTCAGCTCCCTCTGCTGTACTCTCAAGCTGTAAGACTAAAAATATTTTACTTGCATTGATCAAATGCTTCCCCTTTGAAGGACTAGTCAAAGAAATCTTTGATTTTACACTATGAGAGTACAATAAATACTCTTTTCCCTTCAAGACCAATCTATATAGGTTCTTTCTCTAGAAATAAACTTCATCTCTTTCATGTAGATATGGAATCCCAAGGATCACACCAAAAATTTCCAAGGAAATGACATCAAGAATAACTTCATCAACAAAATTAAAACAAAAGCCAAATTGTAGCTTGCTTTCTTTGTAACTTTTACCTCCACATCATACTTCAACTAACCCAAGGAGTAAAGGTGTAGGTGGTCTATCACATTTAGACCAAGCTCTTTAATCAACTTGCAAGAATTCAGATTTGCTTGGGAGCATGAATTAAATAGTGCATCAAATTTTTTATATTTGGCTTCTATCTTGATGTGGAATAACATGGTGAGATCCTCTTCACTTAGAGTTCCTCTACTCACTAGAAAAAAACTTGTCCAGTGTAGCATAAGTAAGATGCAAATCAACATCTGAGTCTCCACTTATCTCTTTTTATTTCTCCATGTAAATATTTTTTCGTTTCTTTCCTCTTCTTCCTCCAAGAAGGTGCTAACTCGGAATGCAACCTCCAACATCTCTCATCTTCATGCCCATCTTTATCACGATGAATGAAATGAAATTTTTTCGTTACCTTTTCCCTTTGTCTTTGACATATTTGTAGCATTCTTCTTGCTCTTTAAATGTGTTGGGTGAAAATAATGTAATCAGCTTTTCAATAGATTACACTATCTAGATTTCAGCCACAGCTATGTGAGATATAATCTCTCATCTCAGAAAGGGGAGGCACCCTTCTTACTGCTAATAGAAGCTATAGTAAAACTAATAAAGTACTTACAACATGTACACTACACTTACAAAATGGGGAGGGGGGGGTGTGTTACATTCATGCTTCTCTCTTTTTTCAGAGAAGATGTTTACAATGCTTCACGATTTGAAAGTTCTAGATCTAATAACTGAAATGTGACAAAAAGCAGTAATGCCAATATCTCTATCTTGTCAAAGAAAAGTGTATTGATACCAGATGTGATTTATAATAACAAAGTAAAAGAAAAGGGAAAGCTCACGAAGGCACAAAGTTGTTCCTTAGCCTTTTCAATGCTGGATCTGCAAAAGTAATTGTTTGTCGCATTAGAAGCACAAAGTCTTCTTAGATGCAGCAATTCCTCAAACCGCATGAACGATTACAAGCACAAAGTCTTGTAGATCTTTCAACCAAAATATCCACACATAAAAGTAAATCCAAATAATAGATGCAACACAAAGTTTACATAAATTACTTGAAAACCTCCAAATACCATTCACTAATCACCACGAATCTTACTCAAATCCAAAGAGAATCGATTCCAACACAAAGTCTGGAATGCAACTTCCTTCTTTATTGATTAAATTCAGTTTTACAAAATTGAACACAAAGTTTCAATGTTTGTTTCAAAAGGGCAACACTTTGTTGCATAATATCAAAAGGTAAATATTACAATAGAGATCCCTCATATATATAGAAAAGAGAGATGAGTTAATCTAGGAAATTAGGTGAGCAAAAATAGGAAACCCTAATTTAACTAACTGTAATTTATCTCCGTGGAATTACATCTCATATTTTCGGTGTAATTACACTTTACAAAAAGACATTTAAGATGTCAAAAATTATTTACAAAATGCATATGGGAATGCATCCAAACATTCAACGCTGAGAGATCAGGAATCTTCATGGTTCCTTGCTTGGGTGCAGAGTCTTCATATTTCTTCCTGGTCTCCTACATGAACTTTTCATCCGGACCAACGGTGTAATCCACAATGGTGTGAATTCTTGTGATCGGCCTTCTGGCGGATGAATGAATTTTCTTGCACCTGTTGCATGGTGGCTTCTTTGTAGATCTGGGATAGTTCACTGGATTGGAAAATGTCACCTTCAGGATCACTTGATTAAATTTGGAGAGAAATTGCAAGGATGGTGAATCAACAGATGCTAGCACAAAAAGTAGCATTGGGAAGCGTCAAGAAAAAAATGTAGAAAAAGCGTGATACAAATGTCGAGACACGAAAAACGAGGTGAAAAACCGAAGAAAAGTGGTTCGGAGCAAAACTGGAAAGATTTGAAGTGTTTATGATGAAAAGAAGGAAAAAGTGTAAGGGCGCTAAAAATCAGCGCCCTTGCACTTAGAAGAAAAGTGGACTTGGTGCAATGGTGCTGAAAAAGTGCGCCATTGCACCTCAAAGTTAGTTTTTGACAAAATATATCAGGGCGCTGATTTTTGGCACCTTGACACTTTGGCTTGGAACTTCAAAAATTTGACAAGTGTGGGGTATTTGAAGAGGGGAAGAAAAACATTACTCAAAAATAAGATCATGAGAAGAAAGAAAATGGAAAACATACCTAAAAGAATTAAGCAAGGTTGAACCAAAATCTTGAGAGAAACTTGAAAGAAGATGAAAACACGTTTTTGCTTGGAGAATGAACGCCCAACAATTTGGAGAGGTGAAGAACAAGTTAAAAATGAAATGGAATGAAAAAGAATCACTTTTAAGTGATTTGGAAGTATTTAAAATCAACTTAAGTCACCCAACTAATTTAGGCATGAAAAGTGGCACATTCAGTGAAAAGTGCAAACAAGCTTAAAAAGGGTGCCCTAGCAAAAAATTGGCTAAGTTACAAAGTTAAGTGCAATGACGCACTTTTTTAGCGCCCTTGCACCAAAGTTCAAAATCACTTAAGTGCAAGGGCATTGATTTTGTGCGCCTTTGCACTTTCAACACTTAGTCATTTTTCCAAAGTGAAGTAGAGCACTATTTTTTAGGACAACTGCACTTTTCACTATTTTACTAAGGATTGACAGTGAGGGCTCGCAAAGGTACTCGTTTCAAAGGTCTTTGCGGGGCGAACATGGGGGGATAATCATATTGACTACCTGAGACTTTGGAACGCATTTCGAGGTAGATTGAAAATCACCTCGTTTTGCATGCATGAACATCACGAACCTAGGATACGGACAAGTTTCATAGGGGGGTTATTCGTGGAATGAGCACTGCTAATTTCCGTGATAACAAAATGCTGGTTCTTTTTGCCACCATGCTTTTGTTTGCTACCCTTAAACTTTTCAAAGGAGACTCCCTTATCATCCAATTTAAAGTAGTGATTTTATGCACACATCTCCTCTATATTTTGGATTTTAGCTGCAAGAATTGCTCTTTGTAGGTAATCAAGCAAACCTCCCTGTAATAACGACCCCAATTTTTGTTGAATTTTAAACAACTTGTTAGCATCAAACATGAACAATGATAATCAACTGAAATCAACTACCTTCCACTTTCTGATCACCTAGATCCCGATGTGGGCAAGGTGAGAGCATATGGTCGCAAGGTTTACATTGCAATGCTTTTGAAAGTAACAACTTGTTTAGTGGGGTGAGTAGTAAACTTCCACTTATGCTGTGGGTACAAACTGGAAGTAAAACTCTTTCGCTTTTCAGCAGTGAGTGCAAACCAAGAACCACTTTTCTAGTGGGTTCAGTACAATGAACCACTTATTTAGTGGATGAGAAATGATTACGCCTATCCAATGGGGTGAGAAGCAATATCACTTATTCAATGGGGTAAGTAGAAAATCCAAATAAGAGCTAAATAATTGAATGGTACTATCAAATCAGTGTTACAATAGAGCTCAATACAATATAGATTATGAACAAATATGATTGCTGCTTACATATTTTGACATGAAATGAAAGTGGAATCAACTCATAAGTGAACCCAACTATCAAGAAATTCAATGCCCAAGTAAGCAAAAGGTTATACCTCAACTCAAGAATGTTTGAATGTCTGAAACCCTCTGAAAATGGTCTACAACAGGCCTGCTGCTATAGAAATCAGGTGTTGGTCTGAACATGGGTGGCTAGGAGAATATTAATTCATTTTTTTGAGCAACACCCAACACCATATATCACTTGGAACCTCTTCATGCGCCCTAGGTGCCTCCTAGGAAGTGAGCATCGATTAGAAATAGGCCCATTATGATCAGATTATAAGCCCAATACCATTGTCTGCAATGGTACGGCCTATCGGGAGGGGGTGACTTGCAACTAAAAATCAAGAACTCCTTTTTAGCACCTACAACTTCTCCCACATGATCGAATATCACAAGGAAACTAGTGGTTAAAAACCCATAAGTAGATTATAAGTCCCTCAATCAATAGGAGTCAAAAGGATGGTATGACTTATACTAGCAAAGGGTACATCCAACACACAAAAACCAAAGTAATCTCACTCCAAACACTCTACAAATGAAGAAATTCACACCAAACATATAGCAACTAGAAGACATCAAAGCAGTCCATCTCTAAAATCAAACTGAAACTTTCACCAATAGCTCCAATGGTGACTCCTACAGTGAAGCCACACCAATGTCCAACTAGGGAGTGTCTTTCAACTCTGAACTAGAACAACCTCGAGGGTTTTCGTCCTCAAAGCCTTTAAGGATTCAATCCTCAAACCAACAACACTTCATTATCTCAACTCAAAATATGAAAATGAGCTACGGTTTGCCTCCTTTTATAATGTTTTTGGAGGGAGAGATTACAATTTAAAAATAATAAAATAATTCTCCTTTTTGAAAATGCCTTTAAAAAAATATAATAATCTCTCAATTGCCAATGTCCCCCTTCTCCATTCTAGGCATCCAAATTGGGGTCCTTTTTTTCACTTTACAAAAGATTATAACACTTAAGTGAAAATCAAATAATAACTAACATTACACTTAAGTGAAATATTAAAATATTTTACCCCTTATGACAAAAATCTTGAATCAACTTTTGGGGACCCTTTTGAGGGTAGTCAGTGGTCCTCAACGGACTTTTGATGTTTATCTCAGTATTCTTTTGCTCAGTGACTCAATGTTTTTGTGGTGGGCCTTTTGGAGGTCATCTGGGTCGTTTTCTCCCACACTATTTATAGTAAGTCACTTGGTCATATTGCTTATACTTACTATTTATAGTAATTCATGCTTGGATCAGTAGTCATCATACCTACATCTAGAAAATGTGATTGGATCACTCTTTTGAGCTGGTGTTGGTTAATTATTGAGAATTATTGATTTAATTATACTATTAAAGTTAATTGACTTTAATATTATTATTATTTAATGATGACTTTATTATAAGGTGATATAAGGGGTTAAATGACAATTAATAAAGTATTATATTTAATGATGCTTTATTAATTTTATATTAAAAGAGAAATGCATTAAAAGTATCAAAATAAAATATTTTATTTAATTATTTGTTTAAGTGGGGATTTGGAGTGTATAAAAAGAAAAAGAAAAATTTCTTTTTCATTATCTTTGATCATTTTATTAAAGCTTGCTCAAATTGGAGAAACTAAGCAAGGTTTTGCTAGTTATGAATATTGAAGCTTTTTGAGGACAAAAACCCTTAGAGAGAATAGTGTCTATAGGTGTGAAAGATCACCCAAGGGAATTCTTAGAGATAATCTCATATAGAGGTTATTACAAGGCTTCATCGATTACCTGGAGATCATTATTTTAGGGTTTTTTACAGAATTTCGAGGTTGGGTTTTGTGATGTCCCCATCACAAAGATAAGTATATGTTTAATGTATTTATATTTTAAGAGATATACGCATTCAAATAGAGTAATCATTATATTCTCAATTAAATTATATCTATAAATGTGACTAACTTGGTACCGTTGGTGACAGATAAGAAGAAGAGATCCTAGAAGAAACTAAGAAGTTTTTGCTTGAGGACAAGCAAATTTGGGAGGGGAGGACTGTCATGTCCCCAAAATTGTAGCACCAAAATAATACTGAAATACAAATAATAAAATCAAATAAATATCAAAATGTAAATATAAGTGATCTCAACCTAAAAATTACAATTATAATTATTATTATCTTAGATAATATCATAATTATAATATAATACAAACAAGTCAATAATTTAAATATCCTAAACATTATAATATAATAAGTATTAAAAATATATATATGAATTAATATAAAAAATATAAACATAAAATAATTTAACTATCAAATATAAAATGACAACTAAGATTATCAATATAATGAATAAAACAAAGATACATAATATCTTAATATAAAATATAATAAAAGGAGGCATTACATTGATAAGCAATTTACATATTATCATAGATAATATTATAATCATAATACAAAATAGAATAATAGAATATTATTTGTAAATGTCGTAATAATAATAACATTCACAAAAAATAATATTAATTGAAAGTGACTAAAGTCAAATAAATAAAGAATAATCCTAAGGGCACCAATTCTAATAAAGAGACATATTAAATACCCTAAACAGCAGCAAACATGTTAATAAAGGAAAAAATATGCAGCAACTATTATTTATACAAAGTTAGGGATTAACAAACAAGGATTATTATATAACAAGAGGTGCGATTAATGCAAAAGACATGGAATATAAGAAAAACCATGTCTCTTGACCAATAGCAATGTCCTTTGGGAAGATTGGGTTATATATAAAGGCTGGTAATTGCAAACAAGGGGGCGAATAGGAAGAAGTCTAAGAAAGAAGGCACAATACAATCAGCAATTAGAAATAATTCTAAATGCAACAATCATTTGTTAACACAAATATATGTCTCTTCAAAAGAGTATCACTATTCTAAGGGATGTCTCCCTTCAAGTAAAAGCATAAGATATAAATTCATAAGATAAGAGAAAAGAGGAGGGAGAATGATTGATAAGTGCAGAAGCAGAAGATATGATAAATTAGTGAAGTTAAGAGTAGATATATGGAGAGTCTGATATGAGAATAATAGGAAATAAATCTGATGTACACCAGCAGTCGTGTGTGAAGGAAAGAATTAACATATAGCCAAAGCAGATTTGTGAGGACGATATCCTTAAGCATAGCAGAAAATACATGAATATAATATACTCGGATTTGGGAAGAAGGATAAGAAAAATAGATGTATGCAGACATAAGAAGGAGATTACAGTTAAGATTAGTATAATCCCTAATAGGGACATTACAGGTTTGGCATCTCAGACTTAACTAAATCCTAGGCGCTGAATATTGTGGATGTCTTAAGAAAGGTTGTGGAGTTTAGAGGTCGTGTGATTTATTTTCAGGCCGTGGTCTTCTTGAAGGGTTTGCAGGACATTTCCAACACTGACTATTCTATTACCCTAGCTATGAAAACCTACAGCAAGAGGGCGTGAGTCATATTTGAAGGTGGCGTGACCTCCTGGCCCAAAGCGCAGCCATATCTATTCATTTTCAGACTTGTTGAATCTGCACATCTATTGAGGGGTGCAATTGGTTAAGACTCAAGAGGAAGAGAAGGCACAACTTCTCATGTCAAAGGCTAGATAAAGGGAATAAGTGTATGAGATACAAAAGAAGGAATCATCACAAGAAGATGATGTGAAGAATTAAGAAGAATATCTTATGCAGATTTTATGAAAAGATTGTAAGATACAGTTTTGTTCGTGAAAGGGTGTGGGTAAGATGAAGAAACATATCATATGTACAACAACATATGAGGAGCAGAACTTGAGAGTTTATTTGCAGATATTTATGAAGAAATTGTGGGAAGATTAAATGAGAACTTAAAAACAACTTTATAGCAGATTTGTGATCAGATTTATTTCAGATTTATAAGAGGATTAAGAGCAGATTGGTGAATAAGAATATATGAAGTTTTGAGAAGAAGAATAGAATGCAGATTTGGTGAAGGAGATAAATCATTTCATTATAATATCCCTAATCGGTTGAAGAAGCAACTTAGAGGGTGGTACTTTGCTTTGAAATTAATTCTTAATAGGATTGAGAATTTAGCACTAAATTATTGACTCTGGATCCATTGATTATCTTAATCAAGAAGGCTAAAGACAAAACTTTAAGATAAACTTGAAAGGGGACATTACAGAAAATATCCTTTTAACACCTAAAAATTCTCCAAGAACACCTCCCAAGATTGCTAGATAACTTTAAACTCAACCAACAACATTCCAACACTCTCCAAAGGTAAGGAGATGACACCTACAGGTCTAATAATGATTGATACAGAGGCTACAGGTCTGGAACACCTTTATTGCAAGTCATAGCAGCCATGAAAACTCATCAAAACCCTCTTCCAACCTACATGAAACACCTCAGTGATAGCAATCAGCAACCATGTACACCCAGCTCCACAAAACACCCTCAAAAGGCATGGAAATGAGCAGCTACAGGACTGTTTTACACTTTTCAATCACACCCAGCTTTATCAACAACCTCAAAAAACACCTTAAAAGGATCGCCCAACAATGAAGAACACAAATATCACAACATTTGATGATTTAGGATTCCCAACACAACCTTCCCTGCAAGAAAAATGAGTGGTACGAAAAGCTAGGGAAAACACCAAACCCTCAAACTGAACAGCTAGCAAAGCCAATATGAAAAATTCTTCACACTTAAAAATCTCTAAGAATATTAGCAAATAATTACCCCAAAATCTGCACCTCAAAATACTTTGGATATGGTTAGATGTTTGGTTGTCATAGCTTCCTAAATATTTCTTTTCCTTTGCTACAGCTATGGACAACCAAAAATACCATTGATTTTTAGTACCTAGGAAGCATATTCTGATTGACATAGATTCTTGACCAAGTTATGTTTATATGTTGTCTTTAGAGCTTTTAATGTATATATGTTCCCCTTGTGCAGATAAAGAGAGAAATTTCTACCATGAAATTGATCAAGCATCCAAATGTTGTCCAGTTGCATGAGGTGAGTTTTCCAATTCTGAATTTAGAGATTTTGTTACTAATAAATGAGAAGTTCTGGTACCAGTCAAAAATAGCAATTTAATCATTAATGATGTTCTTTTCTCCTTATACTGAAAATATTCCTTCTTTCAAATCAATAGGTTGTTGAATGATAAATTTATGTTAGGTAGGAATTTGGAAATGAATAGATTTGATTTTTTTGATATTGAATAGTTTTCACTTTTTTGTTTTCATTTTTCACTACATAAGATCTTAATTTGTGAAGATTAAATATGGATAGTAGCATATTATTTTATGGCATTGTAATGTCCCCATCCTAAGCTGTTGACAGTTGGTGACGTTAGCCTATTCTTTGGGGTTCCCATGGTGTTTACCTCTGTGGAGTGTTTATATCAACGTACTACATACACAGGAAGTAAACTGAACTATATGCAACACATAGATGAAATAACATAATATGACTGAATCATGAAACACTTCTATTTATTTCTAGCAAATATCCACATGTACAATCTGACTGTCATAGTATTATCAATTTCACACATAACTCCCATCTGACTACATGATCCCAGTACATATAGCATTCGGCGGTGGTTGAGTAACCAACCGTCGTGCCGTTTCATAACCATAACTACTCAGGACTTAGTTACATGTCATTAACCATACTTACTTATTCCCGCTACGACTAATGTTTTATTATCAAGGCAACCAGTTGACTACGCTAAGACCAACTACGCTAAGACCGTACATCGGCTTACACATGGGCTAATGTGGTGGGATTAGGGAAATCCTGGGATCTTGGAGACCTATAGTTCAGCCTATGTGGCCTTTCTAGGTGTTGCTTTGAGCTCACACCGCTAAAAGCTTCATGATGACACTTTTTGGGGTGCTTTCGGGCACTTTGTTAGTTATGGCTATTTTTTAGGAAGTCACCATTTCGACACCGACCTTGCCAATTGATAATGGTTAAATCCCACCATAGTTGGGTTATGCATTTAATGTTGTTCAGTGATTGTTTATTATCAGAAAGGTTAATTTATATGATGCTAATTTTATAAAGTTAAATTAAATATTTAACTTAGTGTTATTTAAAATATTAAAAGGTGACTTTATAAGTGGACACCAAGGGGATATAAGGAAATATTTAAAAGTAAAATTAATGTTGTAACTAAAGGGGGCATCCAAAATGGGAGATGTAAAGATTTTAAAAATAAAGTAAATATTTTAAATTCCCAAGGTGGGTATGGAGTTTGGAGGAGGAAATAAAAGTTCTTTGTGAGCTCATTTGCAACCGTGCTTGAGATTTGATAACAAGTTGTTGGTTTATCCAAGGGCTTTGTGAGGGTGAAAATACTCATAGAGGATATCGACTACAGAAGAAAAAAATCTTTCCTGGTTGGCTTGTAGGTGGTTTCACACAAGAACTACACAGAGGCTTCAATGATGCAAATTTTTAGTTTGTTTTCCAAGCATTAAAGAAGACATTTTTGGGCAGATTTTGTGAAGACCAAACAACGAGTTTCAAGTATTAAAAATTTAGTTTAGGACCTTCATATTGCTGGTCGTACCATCCATTGTACAGGTTCTACAACCTTGAGGAGGGGCGTGAGCCTTCTAGGGAAAAGTGCCTAGGTTTTGAGGGAGATATATGCTAATTTTGGGGCACTATAATGCACACTACACTTAGCAACAAATTTGGAGCTGGAGCAGCTAGGGTTTGAAGAGGTTTGATGCCATTTTGGAGCCATAGGTTGCTATTTATAGTCAAATTCCAAATTATTTACACAACAGAAAATGGGCATGTTTGTATTATCATTTTGAGGTGATTTGGCCATCTAGGCTTTGTTAAATCCATTGTTATATTGTTGTCCAAACTTTGTGATATTTTTGAAATTAATTTCCAGCTAGTGAGAATTTCAAATATTTAATATATTAAGTGTTGTAATGTCCCGTTTTTTATTACACAGAGAAATATAATATTATTTGAATTATTTAATATTTCCCTCAAAATGTTAATCCAAAAGGAAATATTATAATTAAATAATATTATATTAAAGTGACTTATTAAATGCAAAACTGAAAATTAAGTCACAATTGAAAATTATGAAAAAGAAAAGAAATTGAAAAGTCAAGCACGCAAAAAGCCAACGGTCAAGGAGGAAAGAATTAAAGCTCTCATGGAGTTCATTGCAGGAAGGATGGTTGATTGTGTTTTTGGAGAAGCTTGGCTTTCTTTTGGACTCGAGGACGAAAACCCTCTTGTTCACAGAATTGGACAAAAACCCAAATTCTGTACTAGCAAAGTCACTCAGATTTTGCAGTTGATTTAATTGTTTGGAGTAGGTGAAATTTGTGATATTCTGTACTAAGGTAGACTTTATAGTACAAAGCTGAGCAAGGTATTGATTTCATAACCAGTTTCAGTTTAACTAAATGCAGTTGGAATTTACTGTTGAAGGATTATTTTAATTTGTAGTCAGAAGTGAAGGAAACTATATTTTATCTTCATTGGAAAATTGCATATTATATTGATTATATTGTTTAGGCTTGAGTGTGGGAATTTCAAAGTTAAATTCTTCTACAGTATCTGTTTTGGGAGCTGTATACTCTTCATACGAACTTGTGTACATATTTCAATATGCCTTTGTTCTGGAGCTATGTCTCTTCTTAAAGAATATGCCTTGACTCATTGGGAGAGATTGATTTAATTGGGAGACTTGATCTTGAGATAAGGGAAATGTGGAAAAATGAGATGGTTAAATTATCACCTTTGTAAGCAAGTTGCCTTTAGAAAAAATACATGTGGTCTTCAAGGGGAAGCCGTTGTTAGGAAGGAAAAAGACGATTGTGGAATTCTAAGAAACTAAGGAGAAAGCAATGCAAATAATAAATAAAGGAGCATATAAGTTCAGATTATGGACCATGCACGACAATTTAATAACATAAATAATTCCAGATGCTGTACCAATTCCGGGAGAATCGTGAATAAATGTGAACAGACGAGTAACTTTAGAGAATAATTATTGAACAATGTATTTATCCTCCAAATCGTAGCCAAGAAATCCCAAATCATAGCCATATCATTGAAGTCTCAGCCTTGGGAAGTTTCTTGGTTTCTTGTATTAGCTGCACTTTATTGCCATCATATGAAAAAAGCACGAGCTGGACGTGAGCAGCTGAAAAGTCAGAGAAAGGGAGTCAAGCATTTAAAGGATTCGATTACTAAAGGGATAAAGGAGGTGAGTAAGCTGTCGGGAGCTGCTTGGAAATAAAGGAACGAAAACCTTTGGGCTTTAATTTTGGAGACGTGGAAGGAACCGACATAGTTATTGAAGTTGTATTTATTAATTAAAGAAATAAATGCCATCAAAAGAATCGTCTCACTCATTAATTGGCCGCTACCATTAGGTAATCAAAGTTGAGGCATGAAATGAAATAAAATGAAAGATTTTAATGACGTCCACGAGACTAAACAGTCTATGGGACCGAGACAAACAATCTAGTTTGTTGTCAAGCTCTTTTCCAAGTCAGATCTCCTGCTACTAATTTTGACTAGAAGGAGGGCCATCTGGTTGATCTTATCCTCCTGAAATAACTGCTGCATATTGTCCACCCTTAAAGTATTTGCATACTGAGTATGGATATCTTCATAAGCTATGCATTCCATGACAAAGTGCCATTCTATCTCCACCACTCCCTTATTACAGAATATGCATGTTTTTTCTTCCCAAATTTCCTTAGGTATCTTCCACCTACCGGTCTCACACCTAAGATGGTGCGATCCCATCCTCAATCGTGCAACCAACAACCTCGCTTTCCCTTTAATAGCTGCACCTAAATAGATTTTTTCACCATGATCCTTTGCCGGGTTAAACTCTTTGATGTAGTATGCTTTTTTTCACCCAATCTGATTTGACCACATGGCAATCCTGAATTTTTCCCTCACGTAGTTTTTTATTTCCCTATTGGTGCTAGGAAACTCATGTAATTTGATGTCCCACTTGTTCAACCACTTGATGTTCTGCTTCATCCAAGTTTTCTTTCTTCGATCTAGCATCTCCTCCATAACCATTTTAGGCCACTTGTGGTTATCCATGTTTTCGATCTTTTTTAGGTAACTTATCAACCGGGTTATCGCCTATGCTTCCAAAGGAAAAGCCCCCGCTTCGGCTAAAAGAATTTCATATGGGACTGTGGCTTTAACTTTGATATTGTTAGTTATTAGGTGTTTTTGAATTCTTTCTATTTGTCTCCAACTGCACTTTGACATATTGCTGCCCCACACTTCACACCCATAAAGTACAACCATTGTGACAAGTAAACCAAAAAGGGTTTTCTTGTTCTTCCAATCCCAAAGTTCAGCTTTTCTACATCTATTTTGAAGCAAATAAGAAGCTTTCCAACCTCCCTGAATCCTTTTCGTTCTGCAAGTCTCCCAACTGAGCTTATAGTGAAAGTCAATCCCAAGGTATTTGTATTCTTTCACAATATCAAGTGGGCTGCCTTCAAAAGGAAAGGCATGTTGTTTATCTTTTCTATTCAATGAAAAAATCATGATTTTGGTCTTGGAGGTGTTCACTTGCATCCCAACTTCTTGACAAAAGTGTTCTAGAGCTTTCAAATGTTCTCTTAAACCATGAGCTATTTTTGAAATTAAAATCAGATCATCAGCATATAAAAGTAATTTCACAACGTAACCTACCAATTGAATACCATCTCCACCTTCCTTGCTTAACCAAGCTTCCAACTTATCAATGTATAGCCCAAAAAGCGTAGGAGATAAAGGGCAACCCTGCTTAACACCAATGTCGCTGCCAAAACATTCAGACATACTTTCACTCATTCTGATTTTAGCACTAACCTTCTCATACAACCTATGAACAAAAACCCTATACACATTTGGAATGCCTAATTCTTCCATCCTATTCCAAAGTTTGTCCCTAGGCACTGTGTCGAAAGCTTTCTTGAAGTCTACAAAACAACAATAAGCTTCTTCACCCTGAGTGTCCCAAATTTTCTCAATCAAGTGTCTAAGGGTGATGCAGTGATCAATGGTAGAGTGCTTGGACCTAAAACCTGCCTGCCCCTTTGCCCTTTTGCCCTCATTTTCTGCCCAACTTCTGATCCTACGCTCAATCATGCTCCCAAAGAGCTTGCCAAAGATAGGATTGACCATAATTGTGCGGTAGTTAGATGGGTTATTGATATCACCACTTTTAAATATTGGGATGACCACACTAGTAGTCCACTTCATAGGAAAACCTTCTTGATTGACATTGTTGAAAATTCTTTTTATGTGAGGAGCAAGAGTTTCAATCCCCCATTTTAAAAATTCAGCCTGTAGCCCATCTATCTCCTGTTCTTTACCACTTGCTAGGTTCTTTATTCCCTATTTAATATCATCTACATTGAAGAGTTCCATTGAGGTGTTAACAACTGGAGGGTAGTCTTTCTCGTGGTCCCGCTCGTAAAGAAGCCTAGCATACTCTAACCATTGGTCATCCGTAATATTGTTTTCCATCTTCTTTTTCTTTTGCTGCAGTTCCCTCCAAAAGCCTTTAGGATTATGTTTCCCAAGAGAGATTAACTCCTTCCTTCTTTCATTTACATACTCGGTTTTTTTGGACTGTACTAGTTTTTCATAATTTGTCTTATATTCTTTGTCCATTCTTCTCTCTTTTAAAGATCTCTTGGCTGCCTTACATTCTTCATCATACCACGGATTTGTCGGAAAAATGTTTGTTGTCCCCGTCTTGGGGTGAGACTTCTTGCATGCATTTAAAGCCTCGTGGATTATCGGGATCAGCGAATTGCTGTGAATGTGGGCATCTACCTCTTTGCAGCATCAAACTCTCCATTATTTTTCCAATCATGGAAATGCTGCTTAAGGGCAGTACTAAATATTTCCCTATTTTCCTGATTTATGAGGATTTTACCCTTGGGAGGGTTTTTTTTTTGCATGTGTTGAGCCTGATTATTGTGTTGGCTAATTGGAGAGATGCACAACTTAACCCGAAGAGGTAAGTGGTCAGATTTCATCTCAATAGGGTAGTCCTCAATATCAAACTCCAACATTCTAGAACTAAAACTCTGAGAGAAAACCATGTAGTCCACCACACTTTGACTATTATAAGTTTTGCAAGTGATACCCCCTGACTTCGGCCAATCTCTCATACCATTGCAGGTAACCATGCAAAATAAACTACAAAGCCCTAGTAATTCTGCCCCAAATGTTTTCACAGTGCCATTACCATCTTGAGATGTTCTTTCCCAAAGAAGACCACCACTTTCTTCTAACCACAAAGGATTGTTCTCCCCTTTCTCTTCACTGCTCAATTGTAGAGACTGGTTATTAGCTATCCTTGCATTAAAATCACCCATTAAAACCACATCCCCAAGCGTGTTGAAGATAGAGATAACTTTTTTTAGAGATGCATATGGGTCTTCATTGTCTAAATTTTGCTTCTTATAAAACTTTGAATTTTTTGGAGCAAAGTAGCATGCAGCTAAACTGAAAGTTACCCCATTTTCTGTTATTTGCAGCCATATGTATTGTTTATTTGTGTCTTCTTTTACAAATTCAACAATTCCCTGCCACTTTTCATCTATTAGCACTGTGACTCCTCCATGACCTTTGCCCGTTTCATTCCCTTCATTCCAAACTGAAACTTTCTTATACCCTTCGAAATCAGGAACTTTGCAGCCATCATGTTCATGTGTTTCTGTGAGAATGATAATATCCTTTCCTTTTGCTATGGGCCCCAAACCAGGTCCTCTTCTCCATGGATATCCTCTACAATTCCAACTTACAACATGTAGATATTCCTGTGGGGCCCCTATTTCCTATTTCTTGTTTGGAAATCGATCACTGATTTGGGTTTTCCCGTTCTTCAACCAAGCCCACTTGCCTTCACTTCTTGCCGCCTTCACCTTCTCCCATTCTTTCCTTTGTTCTTCCTGCTGCTCAAATGTCAAATCTTCATCTAGATAAATATGTGTGCCTCTAAGTAACCCCCTATTTTTTAGAATCCTATTCTTATCTTCTAAATTTCTCAAGATAACTTGGGAAATTAACGGAAGTTGAACAGTTGGAAAGAAACCGTAACCAGTGAGTTAAGCATCAATTATTGAATTCAATTAATCTGATTCATTCAACAGAGGAACCGCTTCATGATGGTATGAGTTGCAAAAGACGTCTTTCTCAGTATTTGTCGTACCTTTAATCTACTGCTAACCAGTGATGGTTTATGTGATATAAACATGGGACTTCTACAACTGTGTGACACCTGAGAGGAGGAGTCAAATTCAGGAGATGGTTATAGATGGTATTCATTGCAAGCTGAATGGGTGGTCATTGCATATGAAGAGCGTTGTTCAATACAGAGATAGGTGTGACTCCTAGGGAAGCTGAGGATATCAAGTGGAATGCTTTGCCATTGATCGTTGGAGCTTCAAAGAGTAACACATTTTATAGACTTCAAAATGTATCACCTCTATTCCTAAGGTTTCAATCTTGTATTACATGGTGATGCGGTATTTGACAGTTTTCTGGATTGCACAATTTTAAGTGGGGAAGCTGCATATGACTAGCTGGAGTTTCTCTGAGGTCAAAGTTTTGTCCCTGTTAATTTCTGAAGTGTGTCCTGTTTCAGTTGAGCATTAGTATTATGAAATATATTTATATTTCAAGCTTTGTGAATCATAAAAATTATCCATTGCTCTGTCATTGAATGGTGAAGTAAAATCTCAATTGTGAATATGTTACATGAATTATCCATCATATAGAAAAACAAAGCTGGATTAGGCTCAAAACAACATGTAAATCTCTTTGATGAAATGCCTAAACAGTCCTAGATGGTTAGAATTGGAAAAAAAACTATGTGCAATTAGGGGTAGATCCTTACAAGTGTTCATTCCATATGGGTATTGCAAATATTTTTGTTTTATTGTATTCGCCATATTACCATCAAATCTCATATTCAATATTTAGAACACACAAAAAAGAAAAAAGTAGGGTGGTTATTACAGTGGTATCAAAGCAAAGTATCCTGCCATCCTGGAGGGTTGTGTGTGAATGACCAGTTTACATGTCATTGGAATGTGTATTACAGCCTTACACACATCAATATTACCTAAGGAGAAACAGATCAAATCCTAACCTTAAGGACCACTAGAAATTGATATATTTGCGGGTGTTGAAAGGGTTGAAGTAAACATGGGTGACATAGAGCATAGAGACCATGGGGAACCAAGTACAAGAGACATCCTAAATGATCTTGCTAGAGGCCAGCGTGAGTTGCAGTAGCATATAGCTCAAATATGTGCCCTAATGACCCAACATATTGTGGAAAATAACAATAACAATGGTGGGAATAATGGACATGAAAGAAACAATGGAAATGGTGATGGCTTAGTTAATAATAGGGTTGCAAATCATCATACTAGGACTGGAACAACCAACTCTAAACCTCTAATGCCTAAATTTCCTCCAAGGAAAAACCCTCAAGTTGAAAATGAACCAACACAACAAGAGTTGCAAGATTAAAATTTACAAGATTGGAGGAATTTAGGTGCTGATTTTCAATTTGAAATGTCTTTCTATGACTACATGGATCTCAAGATGAAGCATAGACCATACAAAGGTGGTAGACCACATAATCAGGACTTGCAGAAGAAGGTTGGTTAGCTATCAATTCCTTATTATGATGGATTTGGGAAGATTACAACTAGGGCCTAAGTTTAGAAATTAGATACTTATTTTCAGCTCAATCTCATGCTAAAGGATGAGGCTATCAAATATGTAGTTATTCATTTGGATGGTACTACTCACGAGTGGTGGCATCATGGAATGGTCACATTGGGACATGATCAAATTAATTCTTATGCCGAGCTCACTAAGAGGTTGATTGATAGATTTGATAAAAAAGGATCTCGAATTGCACTTTAAGGAGTTGGCACAACTTAAGCAATGGGGTTTTATTGATGCAGACATTGCTGATTATTCAAAGGTTATCAATTTTGGTGACTGACATTTTAGAGAGGAGGCTAATTGTTTTACTCATGGATGGACTTTCAAATCCATTTTGAGGTTGGATTAAGGCATTTAGTGAAATATATCGGGCCAATTTTTTCAATTTTTTCAACATAACTAAATTCACCCGTTAACGTTAATGAAAACTCAATCCAATTGAAGGGAACCCTTTCCTCTGATCAACCCAAATCCCAATGCGGGCAAGGTTGAGAGCATACTCGAAAGGGGATCGTTAGCATAACTGAAACTGCTGGAAGAGTAATAGGAAGAAGGTACAATCAACTCAACCACTTATTCAGCGGGAGCACTAGAGATAGAAATTACATTGTTGAAGTAACAATCAACTCAACCATTTATTCAACGGGAGGACTGGAAAGATAGAAATTACATTGCTGAAAGTAACAATCAACTCAACCACTTATTCAGTGGGAGGACTGGAAAGAGAAGTACAATGCTGAAAGTAAATATGCAATTCGACCACTTATTCAGCGGGAGTGTATTGACGGTTCAGCTGATCAACAGTATGAAAATGCAATACAATATAGACTGAGCATGACCAATCTCTTCCACAAAAGTGGGGATACAAAATATAGAGTGCAGAAAGTAAAGAGCTGATCAGTACTACTGATTCAACATTACAATGCGATGAACAATCTGCAAATACAATGAGATATAGATAACCAATGAACTCCAGAATGTTAGGAAATAAAATCCAAACAAGTACAAGCTATCCAGCATATGAAATATAGTAAAAAGGGACTGAAATATCAGGTATGACATAAAATTGCAACAATCAGAAATTCATACCAGCAAGCCCTAGAATCACCAAAACGCTCATAACTTCGTCAAAACACCTCCGGTTGATGTGAAATCAAGTGCAAAGGAAGCATAAGAGAAGGGCAACTAAGTACAAACCAAGAGACAGCAGCAAGCAACCTCTGATATTTTATGCATGCTTCCCAATGCAATGGCAGGCAAAGTACGGCCTCCAAGAAAGGGCGACCAGCAAGATAAAATCCAAATCACCTCTGAAAAATCTGAAAACTTGCAAGAAGGGGCGCCCCAGGTAGACTTGAACAATAAGCCAATACCCAGAACCAACAAAAAATGTGCAAGGAGCTATGATCGAAAATGTGCTTCAGCCAAGCACCACACCAACATCACCAAAACTGATTAAATTGCAAGAAACTCAACTACAATGTGCTCAATCTATTCTCAAGGATTGAGAATAGCCAAATCTCAACTAGTTGCTATTTTTCAAGTAAGAAGTCAAGCCAAAGCTAGGAGGTATGCATTCCTCGAAGCAACTTACTAACCATTCCGGTAGCATAACATTACTGTAGATATAAGATGATGAACTAAGAGCCCAATGCTCTTATTTATAACATTTCTTGTTCCAAATTCAAATTCAATCTCCCTCCAAATGGATGCCAAAATCAAACTCAAATTCACAATGCCCATTAGTGTCATTTGCATTTCATTTCTCCAAGTCCTCCTCCTCCAAGAAGTATTATACTTTATTAAAATGTCAATAAAGTATATTATGGCATCCAAAGTAATAGTAAAGTGAAATACTTTATTAAACTGATTTAATTCCTCCAGGCTAGGCGTCAAAACAATAAAGTGAAATATAAATCTAATTGGCCACTTATTTCTCCAAGGCGTCCAAACATGCCTTTTAAATATTTCACTTAAAATAATATTCTCATCAAATATCAAACTTGCCAAAATAATCACCTCAAATGATGGAGACCAACTGAATATACTGCCTTGCTCGAAATAGCCATAATACCAAGTTGTTGAAAAACTGCCAAAAATAGCACCAAGGGTGTGTTGACGTGCTTTTTATGACAGCGCCAGCACAGAATAAAGTTGCCCAACGGTCACTCTATTCACACTTGATCAAAGTGTCCCACATGCTAAGATTGCTTGAAAGTTCATGTGTTCAACTCCAAGGTTCCTTTTATCGCGAATAGACTCAGTTGGTTGATGTGTTTTGCTGGTTATTTCAAGGGGACTTACGTAGTTGTTCGACTTTGTGAAGCAATTAGGACATGAATGATTTGGCAATATGGTTTTGGTATCTAGACTGACTCGGAAATGCAGAATTTAAAGGGGATAGGGATAGGGATTCTACAAATCTATTTCTAAAGGGTGGAGGACGAAGATTGACTTAAACAACCTTCAAACCAAACTTTGCTTTGTCTCCTTTCGAACAACTCCGACAAAGTTGGTGCAATCTTCAAAGGATGAGAAAAGTGTTCAAACTATGACGCAACACGTTCATACCGTCAATACGACGCATACAAACATATGAACCATAATCGAAGTTAAGTGCTGATACTCCAGTTGACCACGCAAGGCGAACTTACCATCAGCAAGCCCGCTAGTGGTATGGATGAAGAAGATATGCTTAAATCACCACGCCACACTCCACAATTAACAACTACTTGCATGAAATAAAATCTATTTTACTCTATCTACCTTGAATTGGAAAGACGAAACGGCCTTGCTAGCTACTCATAACAAAGAAGAAATCACCAAGCAATGAAACTCTTTGTATTATGAAAAGTGTTCACAACAACCTTTTACAAAACTTTCAAAGGAAAGTTTTCTTCCCTCTTCAATCTAAAGCTAACTTCTAAGCTAAATGCTATATGCCTTCTACTCTCTAGCTCTGATTCAACTCTTGATCTAATGCCTAATTAATTACAAATGAGGGGGGATGCCCCTTTTATAATAAGTCCAATTCAGTGGACGGTTCAGATCAAATTACAATGAAGGGCTCAGATCGAGCCACATATGCCCTGATTAGGGTTTCTGCCCTAAAAACCGCCACAGAGAGGAGTGGGCAATGAATGCACAGAATATTCTCCACTCCCCTGCAGGAATCATAATGAGCAATTAATGCCCACTACCATCATCAAGAAGATCCTCATCAAGCAGCGCGTTCCCACTGGCCTTCTCCCGGATAGCAAACTCGATCAACCGGGCCAATACTGCTTCAACCTCCTGTGTAGAGATCGGTGGAATATGGTTGAGCTGGAACTCCAAGACTGCTACCGTCTGTCCGTATCTGATGCAAGATTTTCTCCATGTCACCAAGGCGTCCTGGGTATGCTGAATTATACTAGAGAACGTGGAGACATTCTCAAAGTCATCCAGGACAAGTGACCTCGCAGCTGAGAAGAATGGAGGCAGTCTACTTTTCAAGCCATCAGCAGTTATCTCCTCTGGGACCAACTTTCTAGCAAATATGGCTTCTAATGTATTGAGGACTCCCCCCAAGATGTTGCCCATTGCTTTCCTCACTTTAGCTGAATCTGCCCTTGCTGCGTCGTGAAATCCACGGCCTGTGACCACCGAGGAGTACCAACTGGTGAAATCATACCTATCACCTCTCTGAATTACACCTCCATCCACTAAGGTTTCTAGAGGTATATGCATCAAAGCCCCCAAACGAAGTACAGTCTTCGTTTGATAGATGCGAGTATCACCCCAGGCCTGATCTACTATATCCATCCGTGCCAAAATACTTGAGGCCTGTCGATAAGCATCGGCGAGGTCCTCCATGAATTTCCCTGTCTCAGTATGAACACGGCTAACCCACTTGTCTGCCTCCGTTTCCATTTTCTTCAAATCCTCTAAGGCAACAACTGACTCCTTCGGAAGCTCTGATGGACGTTCCACTGCTGGGTTTGCTGGTTCACCTAGATGTGCTAGATTTTGTACGTATCCTATCAAAGTTTTGTGCTCCTTCTTCAATTTCTTATACTTCCCCTCCGTGCGGAGCAACTGATCCTTCAATGCCTGATAGGAGTTATCGAACTCCTCGATAACTTGGGCTCCCGTAGGACGACCCAACTCTACTGTGGTGATCACATAATTTTCAGGCCTCTCCTCGGTTCGATCACAATCTTCCCTCGGAATAGCCACCTGAAGCGTGCGAGAGCCTGACTCGTCAGTCGAGATCTTTGAAAACTTTCGGGCCCTTTTCTTCTCTGGTGGCGCACTGATCCTTCTAAGGAACTCCTCCATCTCAATGGCCGGATCCGTATCATCCTCGGGTTCTCTCCTCATTCTGTCGGAAAGCCAATCAGGCACTGTCTGCTGTGGATTACAAACAACAAGGGGTTGTTCTTCTGTTGCCTCCATCTCGTGCACTTCCTCTCTTCTTGCACTGGTCTGCTCAGGCTCATCCTCCTCTATAATCTGGGTATCTCCCGACCCTTGGGTCCCTTGTTCTGTGTTTTCCTCTTCTTCCAAAGCCGTGTCCAACATCTGCTGAAAATGGGTGTCGGCCATTGTTTCCTCTTCCTCCTCATGTTGGCCGCCCCTGGATAGACTGACACTAGCTGATTCCCGGGCGTTGGGCTGATCTACCTCCTCAAGTCCCCGCTCTTCCTCTAATCCTGCCCTCTGATCGGCAAATAATGAAACCACTCTTAAACTCGAAGATTGAGTTTGTGAGTGCACGGGTGATGCTTGTTCTATCCTCAACGGTATCGGTTGGGTTGGCACTTCCACTTGTGCCCTCGATGTCTGAGCAATTTGTTTCCCTCTTTTTACCGATAACGGCCTTGGGTCACCCATCAAGCTATAAGTAAGGGCGATCGACTTGCTCTTAAGTCTGCATACATGTCTGTCGACCCAAGTCCTGGTAAAAGTCATCACCGGGATAGAAAGAGTGTCCAAGTCCATGATCTCTGGCTCGGACCAATCAGGTGGTGGGACAGGAGTATCCCTAACTGACCCATAGTCGGGTTGCATGGCGTTGACATCCTCCTCCACCTGGTCGGGAACTGGAATAATCTCACATTCTCTAATCAACTTGAGAGGAAGTCTGGAAAACATCCTTCTTCTTATCTCAGCCTCATCCACTGCATTTGCCCAAAAGTCCTCCAGATGAGCTCTGTGCCGGTATTCAACGTTCTGTACCATCCGGATGTTCCCGTAAGGATCGAAATCCTGCCTGCCTGTGTGATATGACAAATGATAAGATTGCAGCTCGTCCTCTGCCTCTCGGGCTGCCTGCAAAGAGGGACACACCTCAATGGAATTTCCCATGGTGATAGGGAAATCAAGTCCACCCTTCTTTTTCCTTTTCTGAATCTTATCGTAGGCAATCAATTGCCTAGATACCTCAAGCATTACTATGTGATCAGTGGGGTATCGTGGTAACCGATACGGATACGAAGTGAACCCCTGCAGCCTAATATATGTGAATTTCGGGAATTGGATGAGCCAATACCCATATTCCTTAATCAATGTCTGTGCTTCTTTGGATATTCTCTGCTGCGTCCTTTGCTGAAGCGTCCTCGCAATGTGCATTGTGAATGCATCATTTGCCCGTTTATAGTTGGCAATGTTAGCCAAATGTAGCTGTGTGCAGGCTTCATGGATTTTGAATTGACCAGGGGCACAGCCGATTGGCTCCTTGTACGAAATCCCTCTGTACTTAGTCATTCTGGCCAACATGTAAATTACATATGAGCTCATGTAGAAAGTCTTCGTCACCTTCAGGCTCCTGAATTGCTCATCGATGTGGTTGCTAATCATCCTAGCCCAATCGACACACTCCTTTCCCTCCAAGATGATCTCGATGAAGTAGAACATCCAAGGCTCGAAAATGTAAGCCTGTGCACTCCCATTCACCCGGCTCAGCATCATTATCAAATCACAGTATTCTTGTTTCACGTCCTCGGCAATTATCTGCTTTGGGAGCTTAGTGCGGGGTGGCCTCGGCTTCTGCATCCAAACTCTGTTGATGACTGCAGTGACTCTTTCGAAAGAGGAAGAGTACATCTTGTCTGCCCTTTGTTTGTTCTGTATAACATCTCCTCAGCAGTTGGAATCCCAAATGCCTCTCCGATGGCATCCGGTGTGAAGTTGGCGAGCAGTTTACCATCCGGAGAGACAATCGTCCTACGTTCTGGCTTGTAGTGATTGGCGCACTCCATAATTAGCTCCGGACACTGAATTGCTGGCGGAAAACTAGCAGCTGCGTAGATTCCACTCTTCATTATATTATGTGCCGTGACGGATGGTTGATGGCCCCCTAGCCCGAACATCCTCGATTTGAGTGCATTTAGATTAAATGAACCAAGGTTGGTGTCATTTAATCCTGCCAACTTTGAAACTATTGCTGACTTTGGGAGAAATGGCTTAGCGAGCCTTTTAATCATTGCCTGCCGGGATGAGCCAGCCTTGCCTGCTTCAGTGTTTGCAGCTCTGCCTGCGGCTCTGCTTGTTCCTGCAACATCCTTTGCTCCAGCCATCTGCAAAATAAAATAGAAGAATAAGCTAGGCTGCAGATTAATAAAATAAAACAATTCCCGAGATGGCTGCGAATACGGAGTTAGCTTTGAAAATAAAATTCCTCAGCATAAATTTCTAACTCCAAACCTCGTACTGTATAAAAATCTCTGAGTTTAGAGACAACTCTCAGCAACTGCACTTCTGACTGGTGAAGAAAAAACGCAGCAAGCTAATAACTTTCAGCAATGTAGCTAATTTCTCCAGCACAAATTGTTCGAACCTTGACTTCACTTTGTCAACTTCAGCAGTTAGAGGAATAAAGAGTTGCCAGCAATATGAAATTCCAACTTCCTCAACTTCTCAACGTTTAAACTTCTTCAACACTTCGACCTTCAGCTCTTTGAGAATTAAATTCTCCAGCAACTCCGGAAAATAACTTCAACCTTCAACTTCGAAGTTGCAGCAACACACTTTCAGCTTTTCGAAAGAAAGAGTCTCGGCAAATGAAAATTTCTCCAGCACTTCGTACTTTCAGCAACTCAACACTCCGAAATAAAATAAACTCTCACAGAATTTCTCTCCTCAACCACTTGGAAAATATTTCAATCTCTCAAGAACTTCTTTAGCAACTTCAACTTCGAAACAATGTGAGGAGAAATGAGAGAAGAGATTGTTTAAATAACTTTTCTCGGAGAATCCTGCTAAGTAGTGCTGGGGCTATTTTTAGCACCTTCATCAATTTTCCACTATCTTCGTTCGGAATCTTCTAATTCAAGCGCAGTAGTGGGCTAGTCGTCAGCCGGTCATTATGGCAGTTGCTATTAATAATGATTCCTTCTTCTTCAAATTTCGAATTTTCCTCTTAGTCTGCCAGTTAACAGCTCGCGAGAAAAACAATCACTTGAATTCCATTTTAAAATCTCGCAGTGTTTAAATAAATTCAACTCGAAAAAATTCGTGGGAGTTGTAAATATATTTCCAACTTTTAAAATGTCTGTCATTTAAATCCTCGATTTCATAAAATTTGCCTTAGACATTTTAAATTCTCTCATTAAAATGTTCAACTCCGAGTGATTAAAAATTATTTGCGTGCTCGAAATAATTCGTCCTTTGAGATTTAACTTCCGTCAGGAAAATAATCTAGCAAAACGAGTTTCCTCTGAAAATATTAAAATTTCCCTTAGGAAATTAATTTTAAAATCTGTTAACTCATGGGTGCATTTTAAACGGGTTCATTTGATTTTCACTTGACCCATGGAAAATATTCATCGATATCAAATCTTCCCCTTGAAAAATATTCGTCAACTTTCAACTGCCTTTGGAGAATTTTAAAACTCATCAAATCATCCTTCCATGCCAAGGGCGTATTTTTCCCTAGTGAAGTGTTATCTCACTTAGAAAAAAATTTCTAACATTTTCTCTACCATAGGCGTATATTTTTGATGAAATATTTATTTCATTTAAAAAAAATTCCTCACTTTACACCTCTGGCGCACTTGACCCCTTGGCATTTATTTTTTTGCGACTTAGAAATTTTCTCCAGTCATCTCACATCTTGGGCGTATTTCACTCAGTGATGTTTTATTTTGCTAGCTTTTACCCTTGCCACGCCTTAGAAACATTTTCAATCAAGGGCGCATTTAGCATGAGCCACTTTCATTTTCCACACTTAGAAAAATTTTTAAAAAAATCTCCACTTCAACTTGGGCGCATATTCATGTGTCTACTTCTACTCCTCGTGCCTTAGCATCTTATTGCCTCCTGGGCGTATTTTACTCATGCAAGCCTTGATTTCTCACTAAGAAAATTCTCAAACACTTAGAATATCCTTTCAAGGTGAGGGCGCATTTGCTAGGTTCCACTTTTACTTCGTTGCCTTAGGAAATTTTCTCCAGCAACCTTGGGCGCATATGGGGTCTTGAGCTTTCATTTTCTTGACTTAGAAATTTCTCCACGTCTTAGCCACTTTATCTTGCCTTGGGCGCATATGGGTGTGTCTGGTTTTATTTTCACCACTTAGAATTTCTTCAAGCCATGTATCTTCTTGAGGGCGCATTTTGACCTCTCTACTTTCATTTTATGCCTTAGAAGAATTTCAGCCTCCACCATCCTTCTTCATCATGGGCGCATTTGCTAGGCCAAGCTTCCATTTTGACCTTAGGCGTTTTGAGAGAGTCATCAAGGAGGGCGCATTTACATGGGTCTACTTTCATTCTTTTTGCCTTAGAACTTTTTCAAGGCATCACTACCCTTGGGCGCAAATGAGGTGTTGCACTTTCAATTTCATACTTAGCCGCTTTTCACCTATCCTCTTCTTCCTTGGGCGCAAATGAGACCCCATGCTTCTGTTTTGCTAGGTGGGCGCATTTACACATGTGAGCTTTCATTTTCACCATGGGCGCATTTGGAAGGGGCTACTTTGATTTTATGACTTAGAAACTTTTTAGGCTTCCATCAAGGTGGGCGCATATGGGGCCTTTTGTTTTTGCCTTAGAAAACTTTCACCTCTCTCCTTCCTCTTTGGGCGCATTTTGAGGTGTGAGCTTCTGTTTTATGCCTTAGAAACTTTTTAGTCTTCAATCCTTGAGGTGAGGGCGCAAATCACCAGGTGAGCTTTTAATTTTGATGCCTTAGGCGTTTTTACCAAGCATCATTTTCTCCAAGGTGAGGGCGCATTTCCATGGGTGTGCTTTTGTTTTTGCCTTAGACAATTTTCAAGCCTCTGCCTGCCCCTGCTCTTGCATTCTATTTTTAGCAAGTTGTGCTATTTTTAGCAAGTCCCTTAATTTTCAACTTCTACAGCTCCATTTTGCCTGAAAATTTCATCATATGATATTCTTCACCTTGTGAACCTGTTTTGCCAGTCCTCTGCCCTGACCTGCTATTTATAGCCACCTGCTATTTATAGTAAGTTCTGACTTTCTGACTTCAGTAGCTCCGTTTTGCCTGAAAGTTGCAACGCTTGATCTTGATAGCTTGAGTGTTACTCTGATGCCAACCTCGGGTGCAGACCTGCTATTTATAGCCGTGCCCTGACTTACTAAAAATAGTAAGTTCTCCGATTTCGCTCAAATTTTGCCAGCAGGTACCTTGAAGTGTGCTGACATGGGTGGGGTACTTCGTTTCGGCTATTTTTGGATTTTACCCCCTATAAAAGTGGAAACCCTAATTTGACTTGCATGTATCCCGAACGGTCTCCGTTTGACTTCGTTCCTTCTGCATGTCGTTCTGTTTGCTGAACTGGAGTGTTGGGCGGCTGCCAGAGTGTACCTGCTAAAAATAGAAACTGCCTGAAAAAGTGACTCATCCACTGCCGGATGGTTTTGCATGTCATATTGCCCGCGGGATCTCAAAAAACCCAGAAAAACCCAGAAAACTGGTCTGCATGCATGCACTGGCTAAAAATAGTAAGTCCTTAAACTTTGATCTTCTCCGCTTGCAAGTCACACCGTTGTGAAGCTCTCGAAAAACCCATAAAGAAAAACCCGACATGCGTTGAAAAACACTGCATGCGAACCCTAAAAATAGCCTCCGAAGGCTGACTTCTGAAAGTGGTCGTCTCGGTTTGCATGTTACATCACTGCGAAGGTTTTGGAAAACCCAGAAGGATTCTCCAGACATGCATCTGAAAAGCTCATGTGGAAACCCTGAAAATGGCTCTTGAAGCCTGAACTGCCAAAAATAGCAAGTCGTCTGATCTGGCTCAAAATTTACGTGTAGGCAGCTTGATGTTACCCGGATGCAGTGGAACTGACAGAATTCCAAAATCTCAATAAAATAGTCCCAAATTGAATACTTACTAAAAATAGTAAGTTGCCGGAATACAGTGAAAATTTAGGGGGACTCTGCTGGAAGTCTTCTGACTGCTGCACTAAGCTTAGATTTCAATTTTATGACTCGGTTTGACCTTAAATAAGCCTGAAGGATGAAAACCCTAATTATACAGACTTAACCAATATTTCAACCTGGGTCAAACAACGGGACATCCCCGGAAGGACCAGAGACCAGAGAGAGAGCGAACCAAAGCCAAAAGACCAGAATGGAGCAAAATTTAGGGGGTCCCCATCTTGATGGGGTGATGTGTGAAAAAAGGTCACAACAGGGTGTTGGAGACCAAACTGCTCAAATTGACATGCCAGATATAGCCACTTAATTGAATTGCACAAACCCTGCTAAAAATAGTATGATTAAAAATAGAACTTACTAAAAATAGCATACTGCTAAAAATAGTAAGTTGTTCCAAACTCATTTTATCCATAATCCGAGCAGCCGTCGTACTTACTAAAAATAGTAAGTCCAAAAAGGTTCTTTGATTCAGTTGCATGTCACGCTGTCGCAAAGCTCTCTGAAAACCCAGAAGGAATCTAGAATCCAAACTGTAAAACTCCAACATGCAGCCGTCGTAACGTATTAAAAATAGTAAGTCTGGAAAAGTTCTCTAATTTGGTTGCATGTCATACCACTGCGGAGCTCTCTGAAAACCCAGAAAGAATCTCGCAACCAGACTGCAAAACTCCAACATGCAAACCCCTGAATCCTCAAAGAAAACCTCCAAGTAGCTAGAAACCCTAATTCTGCCTCTGACAAGCCTGCGAGCATTCGGGAATAGTCTAACAGTCACTGGGAAGTGTAGTGCTAAAAATGGGGACATTATAGTCCTATTGTGACCTTTTCACACATCGCCCCATCCAAGATGGGGACCCCCTAATTTTTGCTCCATTCTGGTCTTTTGGCTTTGGTTCTCTCTCTTTCTGATCGTTTTGTTCTTCCAGGGATGTCCTATCGTTTGACCTAGGTTGAAATGTTAGCTAAGTCTGTGAAATTAGGGTTTTTATCCTCCAGGCTTCTTTGAGGTCAAATAAGGTTATCAAAGTAGAATCTGAGCATAGCAGTACAATCAGAAGGCTCAAGGCAGGATCCCATTGAACTTCTACTGAAATCTGACAACTTACTATTTTTAGTAAGTACCTAATGTGAGGCCTTTTCTTCAGGATTTCGGGATTCTGACTGCATCAACACTTCCAGGTAACTTCAAGGTGCCTGCACATAAAATTTGAATAGATTCTGATAACTTGCTATTTTTAGCAATCCAGACTTCAAGAGCCATTTTTAGGGTTTGAACATATGATTTTCCAATGCATGATTGGAGAATGTATCTGGGTTTTTCAAGACCTTCGCAGTGTTGTGACATGCATGTCGAGATGATGACTTTAAGCGGCGCAGCCTTCAAAGGCTATTTTTAGGGTTTGCATGCAGAGCTTTTCAACACAAGTCACAATATTCCTTATGGGTTTTGCGAGAGCTTTGTAGTGATGCGACTGGCAAGCGGAATGGATCACTTTTCAGGGACTTACTATTTTTAGCCAATGTCTGCATATTGACCAGTTTTCTAGGTTTTTCTAGGTTTTTTGAGATTCCGCGGGCAGTTTAACATGCAAACTCATCCGACATCAGATTGATCGCTTTCCGGACACTTACTATAAATAGCAGGTTCACTCCAGCAGCTCCCCGACACTTCAGTTCAGCATGAATAACGACATACAATGGAAATCAAGTCAAACGGAAACAATTCAGAGTACAGGCAAGTCAAATTAGGATTTCCACTGTTATGCCTAAAAATAGGGGGTGAAATACAGAGTTGTCAAAACGAAGTTCACCATCATAATTAGCATCTTTGAAGCTGCCTACTGGCAAAATTTGAGCGAAATCTGAGCACTTATTATTTTTAGTCACTCCACAGCTAAAAATAGCATGTCTGTGCCAAAGACGAGTGTGAATAGGACACTTAAAGCATCAGGATCATGTAGAGCAAATTTCAAGGTCGGATGAAGCTATAGAGATCAATCAATTTTAGGGTTTGATAAAAATAGCAAGATGGCTAAAAATAGTAGACAGGCTTCAATGACAGGTAAAAAAGGTAGCAAGGCTACAAGGGACGTATCACACTAGTTCCAGACTCAAAGCAGAGGAAAAGACTTGGGGATCCACACTTCTCCAGAATTTGCTAAAAATAGAATGGCAAGAGGTAGCTGGGGGATTGAGAATTTTCAAGTTGAAGCTGATGGGAGAGGCCATGAAATGCACCCATGGCATGACAAAGATGGAGCTGATAAATTTGCTAAGTCATGAGAAATTCCTTGAGACCCTTCTAAATGTGCCTAGGGAATGAGAGGAGGTTGATAAAATTGCTAAGTATAAAAAATTCCCCCTCATAGGGTGAAATGCGCCCACAATTTCCTCTTACCTACCCCAAATGCGCCCACCTCAAGTTAAATGGAAGGAATGGAAAGAAAATATTCTAAGGCACGTAAATTCCTTCACCACCCCTCAAATGCGCCCTCAAGGATTGAAAATGGAAGTAGCATAAGCAAATGCGCCCAAGGCTTGAGGAAATTCCTTCTCTCTATGCTATTTGCGCCCCAAAAGTTCCTTGAGCATGGGTAAAATGCGCCCACAAGTGAGGAGGGCATGATGAAATATGCTAAGGCAAACAAGTTTCCTCACCACATGTGAAATGCGCCGAAAAGTTCCTTCACACTAGGTGAAATGCGCCCTCAAGGTTGAAAGTGGAAGTAGCCTATAGCAAATGCGCCCTCAAAGGTTGAAAGTGGAAGTAGCCTATAGCAAATGTGCTCAAGTGGTGGAAATTCCTTCACACTACATGAAATGCACCCTCAAGTTCCTACATGACACTTGAAATGCACCCAAGCAAGGTGTTGAAATATTACTAAGTGTTGGCGGATTTCCTTCACACATGCTCATATGCGCCCTTAGGTGGAAGTCAACACATGGAAATGTGCCCTTGTCTTTGAGGAGAGTTTGATAATGGAAGCCTAGGTGTGGAAAGGTAAGGAGGGTAAAAATGGAAGCTCATACCCTCAAATGCGCCCCTCATGGGTAAGTTAAATAAATTTTAAATTTCTCTAAGGCATTACAAGGAGAAATTAGAAAATACGCCTAGGGGTGATGATGAAAATTTCTTAAGGCAAGATGAAATGCACCTAGAGACAGAAAGGAAAATCTTCAGGAAAATCAAGAAAAATGAAGGTTGCAAGTGTGGAGTGCATCCAGAATAAAAATGAGCAGACCTTAGCAAAATTTTATTATGTCAAAATAATAAAAATTAAACGTACCCCTTCGTCCTGATACACATGAAAACGATGAGTTTTGAAGGGAATTTTCTTCTGGGTATTAGACATTTCCAACTGGGAGATGATTTAAACTTATTCCACACCTCTCTCGTATCGTTGTGGTGGATATTTGAAATATGCCGGCCAATTTTTTCATTTTATTACACAGCTAAATTCACCCATTAGCATTAGTGCAAATATAAACCAGCTGAATGTAACCCTCTCGTCTGATCAACCCAGATCCCAATGCGGGCAAGGTTGAGAGCATACACGAAAGGGGATCATTAGAAAACTGAAGCTTGCTGAAAGTAATGGAAAGGAAGTGCAATCACTCAACCACTTATTCAATGGGAGGACTGAAATGAAAATACAATGTTGAAAGTAAAATGCAACTCGACCACTTCTTCAACGGGAGCAGGTTGACGGCTCAGCCGATCAGCAAGATGAGCTGGAGTAGTACTAGGATGGGTGACCTCCCGGGACGGACCAATGCTTCACCTCTGTGAGCATCACCTAGATGCAATGAGTGCTAAGTGGACCATTCATTATCATGAGAGATGGGTTCTTGTGAACCACTACTCATGAATCATGGGTTAATGAGTTTGACTCAAAAACTACACGGTTGAATCCTAATAGCAATATCATAATTTGACACGCTGTGGAAGAAACCTCCCACTTATCAATTGATGAGCTAAAGGGGCTTTATAATGAATGGTTCATAAGGCACAACACTTGCTGAAGGTTTTGCAAATGGGGTAGCAAGCTAAGTGGGCTTAACCTTGGGGGAAACTCTGTGGTTAAGCGCGCTTGAGCTGGAGCAGTACTGGGATGGGTGACCTCTCGGGACGGACCAATGCTTCACCTCTGTGAGCATCACCTAGATGCAATGAGTGCTAAGTGGGCCATTCATTATCATGAGAGATGGGTTCTTGTGAACCACTACTCATGAATCATGGGTCAATGAGTTTGACATGAAAACTACACGGTTGAATCCTGATAGCAATATCATAATTTGACACGTTGTGGAAGAAACCTCCTACTTATCAAGATGAGATAATGCAATTACACAAAGTAACAGGCGGCAAGCCGGCCTCTTCCACTTGTTCAGCAGGTGATACAAGAAATTGAAACTAACTAAGACTGAAACATGCCAGTCTCTTCCATAGTCGTGGGAATTACAAGGATTAGATCAGAATAGGAGAAATGCTGTCAGTACTACTGTCCAGCTTACAATATGATAGAAAGAGCCTGCCAAGCACCCTTGATTAGGAACCATTCAATGCTGCAATGATTATAAATGACTCTCCTATACTCTACTTGACTTCTTGGACTCAATCCTACCCCTGAGACAAACTTCTGTAAATCTGATATGACTGGTTATTGATTGGAAATGACAGACCAACAACATAGAAACTCACCCAAAAGCTCACAACTAGCTCAAATCTTACCCAAATTGCGTGGAACCAAGTTCATTAGACTCTTAGAAGGGAGGCGCCCCTATCCCAATGAAGAGACTCCAACTCATAGCTCTTTTTTTTTCTTTGCACAAATCCCAATGCACCTGCAACTGGTACGACCCTCAAGAAGGGCGACTTGCTTCTTAAAAATCCCAAACACCTCTAAAAAATCTGCAAATAAACACAAAGGGTCGCCCCTAGCAAACACACACAAAGATGCAATACCCAGAATGAAAATGTTTATATTTTTGATTATATGAATAAAACTCACAATCAGCTACATAGACCAACATCTATGAAAAATTCGACTAAAATGCAAGGAACTGAAACTAGAGATAAAAGAAGCTCACTACAATGCCAATTAACTCAACTACAAACTATCTCCCAACTAGTTGCTATCTTTCAAGCAAGAAGATGAGCCAAATGCTAAGAGGTACGCTTTCCTCCAAGCCTTGTTTGAAAACAATTCAGCAGCATAATGGTGTGATAGACAAAAGATTCTCAATGAAGAAACAACCTCTCCATTTAAAGGCTTGGAGAGAACTTCTAGAAGCCTCTAGAAAGTGCGCTCAAACCAAGAGTCAACACAAATTTGAACTCAAGGTTGACTCAAGCTTCCTCAAACTTGGTGTCCCATTTTAAGAGAGATTTATAAAAATGAGATAAATCCTCTTATTCCAAAGTTGGCGCACCTTTTTGATAAGTTATGCTTTTTAACTTAGAAAGTATTTGTCCCCCTTCATGATGAGGCATCCACCCTTGAAGACCACCTTAAAAACACAACTTTATTTTATATCACTAAGTCAAGGTTAATATTAAAATATATCACCTTTTTAATCAAGATAACTCATATTCCTTCCCTGAAAGCATCCAAGGACCAAATCGAACATTGCCAACTGAACTGGCTAGAAAGAGAAGTCAACTGAACTGTCATCATCAGGATCACTGCTAGAAATAGAATTTACTAAAAATAGTAAATTCAAGAGATTGCTCAAAACAACAAGTTAGCTATACCGCTGCGAAGCTCTCAAAAAACCCAGAAAGAATCCACAACTAGAATTCCGGAATTCCTTGGGCAGACTTCAGGAAAGCCAAAATAAGCACTGCCAGATAAGGAAACCCTAATTTCTCATCCGAGTAGCCTACGGGTCTCAAAAAATAGGCTAACGGTCACCTCCAAGATCATTGTTGAGAGGGGGACATTACAGTCCACCTTTTCCAAAATTGCTTGTCCTCAAGCAACTGTAAACCAGGATGCTGCAAAATCTCCTCATTCTCCAAAATCTCCTCATTCTCCCAAGTGGCATCCTCTAATGACAATTTTTTCCACTTTACCAAGTATTCTCTGATTGTCCTTCTCCTCAAAGAACGCTCTCTAGAATTGAAAATCTCTTCAGGAGCAAGTACCAATTGCCTATCTTCATCCAAGGGAGGTAAACTAGATGAAGCAACAACATTATGTCCCAAAGCCTTCTTGAGGTGAGACACGTGAAAGACGTTGTGTACTCTATTGTTAGCTGGTAATTCCAACTCATAGGTCATTGCTCCAACCCTCCTGATGAATCTGAAAGGTCCATAGAAGCGAGGTTTGAGCTTCTCTGCCCCACTCTTCTTGAGAGTAGACTGTTTGTAAGGCTGAAGATGAAGGTAAACCATGTCCCCCACCTTGAAGGAGCGCTCAACACGCCACTGATCAACGTACAACTTCTGCTCATTCTGTGCTATCTGAATGTTGTTCTTCAATGATTTCAGAATATCCTGGCTTTGTTGTAACATATTTTTGGCCCGTGGTGCCTTGCTATCCCCAAACACCAAATCTGCAAAGCTAATAGCCTCATAACCATAGAGGGCTTTGAAAGGAGACATCCTAATGGACATGTGATAGGATGAATTGTAGCAATATTCCCCAAGTGAAGCCATCTCACCCAAGCCTTCTGCTGTTTTGAAATATAGTTCCAGAGATAACCCTCCAACCACTCACAATTTTTGTTTGACCATCGGTTTGGGGGTGATAATTGGTACTCGAAGTAAGTACCGTACCACTCATCTGGAAAATTTCTTGCCAAAAGGTACTTAGGAACTTGTTGTCCCTATCACTCACAATGTTTTTTGGCAAACCGTGCAACCGAAACACCTCATGAAAGAACAGCTCGGCTACCTGAGCTGCTGTAAATGATCTTGTGATGGCAAAGAAGTGAGAAAATTTCGTTAATCTATCTACCACCACAAAGATGCAATCCTTCCCTTGTGTCTTGGGCAACCCCGTGATGAAGTCCATAGAGATGATTTCCCATTTTTGATTGGGAATGGGTAAGGGCTGCAACAGTTCGACAGGGTATGTGTGCTCGTTCTTGATCATTTGGCAAGTATGGCATTCCTTGATGTAACTCAAAACCTCATTCTTCAACCCCTTCCATGAAAACCTTTCATGGATCTGCCGGTAAGTCTTAAAGTAACCTTGGTGACCAGCAAGTGGAGTGTCATGAAAAGTCTGCAAAATCTTCTTTTTGAGCTTAGAATCAAGCACCAAGAAGATCCTCTCTTTGTAGTGTATCAGCCCATCAACTACTTTGTACCTTTCGTCTGAACAAGTACCCTCAATAATGCTAGTTGCAAACTAATTTTTGCATAATCAGCAAGCAACAACTCTCTCCAATCAGCAGTAAGCTCGCATAATGAGCTCAAATGAGGCCTTCGAGACAAGGCATCTGCCACAACATTATTCTTTCCCTTGACATACTCAATGTCAAAATCATAAGCCTGTAGCTTACTCACCCACTTCTGTTGTCTTTCATTCAAGTCCTTTTGATGCATGAAGTGTTTGAGACTGTTATGATTAGTCTTGACAACAAACTTACTCCCCACCAAGTATTGTCTGAACTTGGCTAATGCATGCATGATTGCAAGCATTTCTTTGTCATAGATCGAGTATGTCCTTTCGATGCCTCTTAATTTTTTGCTTTGGAACACAATAGGGTGCTTTTCCTGCATCAAAAAAGCACCAACCCCTTCTCCCGAAGCATCGCATTGCAACGCAAAGGGTTTGGAGAAATCTGGTATGGCCAAAACCAGAGAAGAACTCATGATCCTCTTGAATTTATCGAAGACAACTTGTGTCTTTTCTAACCACAAGAATGCCCCCTTTTTGGTTAAATTAGTAAGAGGAGCAGCACTTTGAGAGTAACCCTTCACAAACCTCCTGTAAAACCTGCATAGGCCCAAGAATCCTCTCAAATGTGCTAGATTTTCTGGAGTTGGCCAATCCACGATAGCCTTGATCTTTTCTGGATCAACTCTGACCCCTTCTGCATTGATGATGTGGCCAAGGTAGAGTAACTCTCCCATACCAAATTCACACTTTGACTCATTTGCAAAGAAACTTTTAGTCTCAAGGATACTAAGCGCTTCCTCCAAGTGCTTGAGGTGTTCTTCCCATGTCTTGCTGTAAATGAGGATGTCATCAAAAAATATCAACACGAACTTCCTCAACTGCCTCTGGAAGGTTTTGTTCATGCAAGATTGGAAAGTGGCAGGAGCATTAGTCAGCCCAAATGGCATGACTAAAAATTTAAAGTGACCATAGTGGCACCGGAATGCCGTTTTCTCAACATCTGACCCCCTCATCCGAATCTGATAGTATCCTGACCTTAAGTCAATTTTTGAGAAAAACTTAGCACCATGCAACTCATCAATTCGGGGGATAGGATACCGATTTTTGATGGTGCTTTGGTTTAGGGCACGATAATCCACACACATGTAGATTGTGCCATCCTTCTTCTTCACAAGTACAACTGCTGGAGCGAAGGGACTTTTACTTGGACGAATGAAACCCATCTCTAAAATCTCTTTTATGTTTTTCTCAATTTCATCCTTTTGTTTCTTAGGATATCTGTATGGTGTTGTGATTACCGGTTTGGCTCCTTCCTTCTGCTCAATGACATGCTCAAACCCTCTATCCGGAGGTGGTCCTGATGGTAAATCAGCAAACACTTTACTTCTTTTTGTAAGTACGGATTGAATATCTGGCGGATATTTCCTCTTTGCTTCAATCGGGCTAGCTAGAAGAACCATACACTCCGCAGCCCACTCAACTACATCATGTCGGATCAACCTTTCCATCCTTTTGAGAGAGACAATCCGAGGACCCTCATTTGACATCCCTCTAAGCACTACTTTCTTCCCATCGGATTGAAATTTGAGTTCCATGGTTTGTAGGTTCAGGGAGATCTCTCTGAGAGATCGCAGCCATTGAATGCCAAAGACGACATCAGTATCTCCAATGTTAGCTACATAGAAGTCGTCTTTGACTTCATCATTACCCAACTGTAAGAACATGTTGGTAACTTTGTGAGTGCAAGAGATGTGGAACCCGTTAGCAACCATCACTTTGAAGCCTTCAAATTCTTGTGTCTTGAGCTCCCTCTTTGCAACCAATCCTTCATCAATGAAGTTATGTGTTGCTCCCATATCGATCAAAGCAACCACACGATGCTTCCCAATCAAGCCATGAACCTTGAAAGATTCGTTCTTTTGGAAACTTGAGAGTTGGGAAAAGGTGCCCTCACCCCCTTGCTCTTCTTCAACCTCCTCAAGCTCATGTTCTTCATCACTTTCAGCCAACTCTGAGTGCTGCTCTAAGTGATCAGATTCTGATCCATAGTCAGAATAGGCCTCCATATGGTTAGAGCGGCCTCTTTCATAGCATCTGTGTCCTTTTGACCAAGGCTCCTTACATGTGTAACACTTTCCTTCTTTTCTAAGCCTATCTCGAGCATCATCATCCAACCTAGGAGGAAACTTCTTGTGCTGATTTGAGGAGTGCCTTTTGTCTTGCCTATGAGGAAAAGGCTTTGATGGAAACTTGGGCCTTGGTGCAGACAACTCCATGTTTCTAGCCTTCTTGATGGACTCTTCAAGGCTTGGTGGGTCAAAAGCTTTTACCCATCCCTTCAATGGTTCCATCAGTCCTTCAGAAAAGAGCACTAGTAACCTTCGTTCGGTGATGTTGGGCACCATCACGGAAAGTCTTTGGAAGTCTCTAATGTATGATTCCAAAGAACCATGTTGTTTTAATTGAGCAAGCTCCCTGAATTTCACCTCAGGATCCTTAGTGTCGAATCTGTCAATCAACTTGTTGGTGAATTCTTCATATGTTCTGATGAGGTTGTGGCCAAGGGTGACCAAACCATGATACCACCACTCATGGGCAACACGTTCTAAGTGTAGGGTGAAAAATTTAATTGCATCCTCTTCTGCCATAGGTCTCAAGGATAAGTAATTATCTAGTTTCGGCACCCATGCTCTAGCTGTGCATGCATCACTTCCATCGAAATGAATCAAGGACACCTTTCTGAGAGCTTGTTGGTAATCCGTTCTAGGACCCAAAGGGGCTTTGTATTAATTTCTTCCACCATTCCTCTGGTTCCTTTGATTCATGAACTGGTCAACGACCACTGCTCCCTAAGATCAGGAGGGAAAGAGGCATACTCCAAGTAGGCCTATCTGGCGTCATCTGCAAAGTTTGTTGCAGCTTCAACTTGGGTTTCTTCTCTTTGAGTAAATGGAAAAAGGGACCTAGAGGCTGATCCTCTAGACGTGGCTTCATGTTGTCCAATGGTTCTGTCTCTCCCACTGCCATTGTTCCCATTAACTCCACTATTTTCACCTTTAGAGTTGTTTCGAGTATGGGGCAGATTGTTTGCAGCCTGCTGATCAATTCTTGCCAGTAAGCGGCCCAGCATGTCAATCATCCTGTCAAACTTCTTCTCTATTCTGTCATCTCTATCATTCGTGGGCTGTTTGTTGCTATCTACCATCTCTGCAACTGCTTTACCTCTGTCAACTGTTTGCCCTGTTTCTCTGAGTGCCTCAGAAAATGTGTCTGCCTCTGGTGTACATGAAAATGTGTCTGATTCTGGTGTAGTATCTGTGGGCTCTGTCACTCATCGGTAACTGAACTCAACTAGATCACAGGTTGGCAGAATCATAGCTCTGATACCACTGAAATATGCCGGCCAATTTTTTCATTTTATTACACAGCTAAATTCACCCATTAGCATTAGTGCAAATACAAATCAGCTGAATGTATCCCTCTCCTCTGATCAACCCAGATCCCAATGCGGGCAAGGTTGAGAGCATACACGAAAGGGGATCGTTAGAAAACTGAAGTTTGCTGAAAGTAATGGAAAGAAAGTGCAATCACTCAACCACTTATTCAGTGGGAGGACTGAAATGAAAATACAATGTTGAAAGTAAAATGCAACTCGATCACTTCTTCATCGGGAGTAGGTTGACGGCTCAGCCGATTAGCAAGATGAGATAATGCAATTACACAAAGTAACAGGCGGCAAGCCGACCTCTTCCACTTGTTTAGCGGGAGATGCAAGGACTTGAAACTAACTAAGACTGAAACATGTCAGTCTCTTCCACAGTCGTGGGAATTACAAGGTTTAGATCAGAATAGGAGAAATGCTGTCAGTACTACTGTCTAGCTTACAATATGATAGAAAGAGCCTGCCAAGCACCCTTGATTAGGAACCATTCAATGCTGCAATAATTATAAATGACTCTCCTATACTCTACTTGACTTCTTGGACTCAATCCTACCCCTGAGACGAACTTTTGCAAATCTGATATGATTGGTTATTGACTGGGAATGATTGACCAGCAGCATAAAAACCCACCCAAAAGCTCACAACTAGCTCAAATCTTACCCAAATTGTGTGGAACCAAGTTCATTAGACTCTTAGAAGGGAGGCGCCCCTATTCCAATGAAGAGACTCCAACTCACTACTCTCTTTTTCTTTGCACAAATCCCAATGCACCCCCAGCTGGTACGACCCTCAAGAAGGGCGACTTGCTTCTTAAAAATCCTAAACACCTCTAAAACATCTGCAAATAAACACAAAGGGTTGCCCCTGACAAACACACACAAAGATGCAATACCCAGAATGAAAATGTTTATATTTTTGATTATATGAATAAAACTCACAATCAACTACATAGACCAACATCTATGAAAAATTCGACTAGAATGCAAGGAACTGAAACTAGAGATAAAGGAAGCTCATTACAATGCCAATTAACTCAACTACAAACTATCTCCCAACTAGTTGCTATCTTTCAAGCAAGAAGATGAGCCAAATGCTAAGAGGTACGCTTTCCTCCAAGCTTTGTTTGAAAACAATCCAGTGGCATAACAGTGTGATAGACAAAAGATCCTCAATGAAGAAACAACCCCTCCATTTAAACCCTTGGAGAGAACTTCTAGAAGCCTCTAGAAAGTGCGCTCAAACCAAGAGTGAAGACAAATTCGAATTCAAGGTTGACTCAAGCTTCCTCAAACTTGGTGTCCCATTTTAAGAGAGATTTATAAAAATGAGATAAATCCTCTAATTCCAAAGTTGGCGTACCTTTTTGATAAGTTATGTTTTGAAATTAGAAAGTATTTGTCCCCCTTCATGATGAGGCGTCTACCCTTGAAGACCACCTTAAAAACACAACTTTATTTTATATCACTAAGCCAAGGTTAATATTAAAATATGTCACCTTTTTAATCAAGATAACTCATATTCCTTCCCCCAGAGCATCCAAGGACCAAATCGAACATTGCCAATTGAATTGGCTGGAAAGAGAAGTCAACTGAATTGTCATCATTAGGATCATTGCCAAAAATAGAATTTACTAAAAATAGTAAATTCAAGAGATTGCTCAAAACAACAAGTTAGCTATACCGCTACGAAGCTCTCAGAAAACCCAGAAAGAATCCACAACTAGAATTCCGGAATCCCTTGGGCAGACTTCAGGAAAGTCAAAAAACCCACTGCCAGATAAGTAAACCCTAATTTCTCATCTGACTAGCCTACGGGTCTCATAAAATAGGCTAACGATCATGTCCAAGATCACTATTGAGAGGGGGACATTACAATATTTTTGCCCGGCGCCTGTTTTAATGAATTTCCTAAGGCAAAATTAAAATTTCTCTAAGGAAAATCAGAATTATATGTTTACAAGAATGTTTTAGCTTGAGAATTGAACTGGACGACTGGAATAATTTTGCCGAAGCAAGCGTGAAATCAAAATCCCTAGCCAGATGAAATGAAAGTGCCTTATGAAGAAGCAATTGATTTAATATTTTAAAAATGCAAATGTGATGAAGCAGGCCTGTGCAGGGATGATGAATTTAAAAAATTCTAGAAGTCAATGTTTTGATGCTCTGAGTGCCAAGTGTTGCGATTGGCAGAGGAGAGAAAATGGAAATTCGAAAGATTGCTAAGTTTAGCCTCTTCCAGAAATCGACTTGGCTATAAGAATTCAAGTTCTTTTATTCTCTTCATAAGTTGTTGAATGCAAATTGAGTCTACAAGTGAGAATTACATATACCGGCCAATTTTTTCATTTGATTACATAGCTAAATTCACCCATTAGCATTAGTGCAAACATAACCAGCTGAAAGTAACCCTCTCTTCTGATCAACCCAGATCCCAATGTGGGCAAGGTTGAGAGCATACACGAAAGGGGATCATTAGCATAACAAGATCTTGCTGAAAGTAACAGAAAGGAAGTGCAATCACTCAACCACTTATTCAACGGGAGGACTGTAATGAAAGTACAATACTGAAAATAAAATGCAACTCGACCACTTATTCAATAGGAGCATGTTGACGGCTCAGCCGATCAGCAAATGATGAGAATGCATTACAATTAAGCAAATAGGCGGCAAGCTGGCCTCTTCCACTTGTTCAACAGGAATGCAGTGATTAAACTTAAGCTATAGACTGAAAGGATACTAGTCTCTTCCACAATCGTGGGAAATGACATACATCCAAGAATGCTGGCAGTACTACTGCTCAGCTTACAATATGATAGAACTTCATGTCATCCAGAACAATTGTAGAATGCTGTAATAAAATAGGAAGACTTCCCTATTCCTATCTTGACCTCAAAAATTAATCCCAACTCACAAACCCCATTTTTGTCAATCTGATTATGACAGACCTGCACTGAAATTGCAGAATCAGCAACACAAAAAATTATTAATTTATTGATAACTCCCTCAAATCTCACTCAAATCCCATGAAACCAAATGCAAACACTGCTAATGCTGATGGTGCCTAAGGAGAAACCAAGAAACCAACCCAAAGTCATCATATGTATTTAGCATGGAATTCAAAGCATTTCCAAAAATGTACGACCCTCAAGGAGGGGTGACTTTGCCTTATAAAAATAAACACTCAACAGTAAAACCTGAAACTTGGAGGAAAGGGTCACTCCAACCTACCAATGACATTTATCAACTACCCATAACCAAATAAAAATCTCTCAAAAACATCTAAGCACAAACTCAGTTCAGCTACAGTCAAACCAGCAACTATAAAATGGACTGAAAATACAAAACTCAACTGCAGATTACAAAATAACTCTAAAGAACCTATCCTTAACTAGTTGCTATCTTTCAAGCAAGAAGCTAAGCCAGCTAGGAGGTATGCATTCCTCGAAGCAAGTCTGACACCATTCCAGCAGCATAACAATACAGAAAATCTGAGATAATGAACCCAAGAGGCAACCTCTCCATATATAGCTTTTGAGAGGACTTTCTAGAAGCCTCTAGAGAAGTGTGCTCAATCCAAGAGTTAACAAAAATTCAAATTATATGTTGACTTAGAATCCTCCTCAAAAGTGGCGTCCTTTTTCCATGAGAGAATTACTTAATAAAAAGAAATAATCCTTTTTCCCAAGTGGCGTCCACTTAAGTAAATCAAAAATTATACTTTGGGAAATATTAGTCTTACCTCCTGATGAGGCGTCCACCCATGAAGACCACTTTTTAAACACAACATCAAGTTATGTCACTAGTCCAAGGTCATAATATTAAAATATAACATTATTTGCTTAAAAATGACTTGTCTCACCAGATGAAGCAACCAATGGCTAAATCAACACTGCCAACTGACTGTCCGCAAAGGAAAGACAAAAGTACTGATGCCAACAGGGCCACTGTCAGAAATAGAATTTACTAAAAGTAGTAAATTCAAGAAGTTGCTCAGAATAGCATGCCAGACATACTATTGCGAAGCTCTCAGAAAACCCAAAAAGAATCCCTAGTCAGAACCTTGGAAATCCAAAGGAAAACTTCTGAAAAAGCTAAACAACCACTACCAGATAAGGAAACCCTAATTTTCACATCCGAGTAGCCTACGGGTCTCAGAAAATAGGCCAACGTTCACCTCCAAGATCACTGTTGAGAGGGGGACATTACAGAGAAGGTGCAAACTTGTGAAGAGATTGCTGGTAGAGTGGGTAAAGTTGAGAGCAAAAGTATTTCTAAGTGTTGGATGTGAGTGGCTGCAAATAAGAAAGTTTCAAGTTGCTGGAGTGCGAACTTGTGAGAAACTTCTAAGTTGCTGAGAGGTTCTAAGTGGAATTGCTGAAAGGTGCGAACTTGAGTTGAAAAGGGTGAGTGACTGAAAGGGCAAATTCAAAAGAGGAAAATTCTCAAGTTTCTGAAAGTGCAAGTTTAAAGAGTAAGGTGCGAATTTAAGAGAAGTTTCAAGTTGTTGAAGGAGAATTGCTGCAAACATATATTTCCAAGTGTTGGACATTGTGTTACTACAAATAGTAAACTTTGAAGTGTTGAATTGACGAAGGCGTTGAGGTTTGCAGCTGGAAATGTCAAAGTGTTGCAGCCTTTTTATTTTTCGAAAATCTGTTGGCACCCTCAGAATGCTATTGTTTTTCTAAGACTTATTTTCTAATGATTCTCTTGTATTTTTGCAGAATGGCTGAAACGGGCAGAAGAGCTGCAGGAAGAGGAAATCACGCTGAGTCCACAAGAACAAGCACATCAAGACAGGTAGTGATAAAGAAGTTGAGTAAATCCTTCCTGCCGGAGTCAAATTTTTCTTCAAAGTCGGGCAAATTGAGTGACACAAACATTGACTCATTCAACTTGGAGACTTTTAGGAGGTGAATAATGGGAACTGGGGGTCATCATCTGTCAGTTACTTCACAAAACATTGTAAGGAGTGGACTTTACGCAACTGTTGGTTTTCCACTAGCAATCCGGTGCCCAGAGCTAATCATGGAATGTGCCAATTATTACAACACAGAGCAGAGGACTATTATTTCATCAGATGGCAAGTAATTGACCAATCTTACGCCGGAGGAAATTGGGGAGGCATTTGGAATTCCAGTCCATGAAAAGATGATTTACAAAACAAGGGAGAGGGCTGAAAAGATGTACTCATCCACATTTGACTGATGTGCTGACTTGATAAATTCCAGGTGGATGAACAAGCCCAAGCCAACTCGCACGAAGTTGCCTAAGCAGATAATTTCAGAAGACTTGAGGCAAGAATTTTGAGACCTGATAATGATGCTGAGCAGGGTCGGAGGGTGCCCCCAAGCGTTCATCTTTGAACCTTGGATGTTCTATTATATCAACTTGGTGTTGGAAGGAAAGGATTACGTAGACTGAGCATTGATGATCAGTGATAATTTACATGAGCAACTCCATGGTCTAAGGAGGACAAAAACATTCTACATGATCTCTTACATCATTTACATGATGGCCCGAATGACAAAGTATAGAGGGATTTCGTATAAGGAACCAATCGGGTGTGGCTCCCATCAGTTTAAAATACATGAGGCTTGTCCGCAGTTACATTTGACAAGTACCTCCAACTAGAAGAGGGTCAATGACGCCTTCATAATGCACATAACGAGGACCTTGCAGTATAGGACTTATCATAGAATATCCAGAGAGGCACAAGAGCTGATTGAAAAGTTTGGATGTTGGTTTATCCAGTTCCCGAAGTTTACATATATTAGGCTGCAAGGATTCTCCTCTTACCTGTACAGATTGCCCCGGTACCCCACAAACATAATTGTGATGCTGGAAGTATCTAAGAAACTCATTGCCTATGATAAGATTCAAAAGAAGAAGAAGAAGGGTGGACTTGGATTCCCTATCGCCATGGGGAATTCCGATGAAATTTGTCCATCACTACAGGCAGCAAGGGAAGCAAAAAATGAACTCCAGTTCTTCCACCTTTCCTACCATACTAGTAGACAACACTATGATCCCCCAAGAATATCAGATGGATATTGTCCGAGGAATTCAGGCATAAGGCACAGATTGAGGACTTCTGGGCAAGTGTAGTGGATGAGGTTGAGGTTAGGAGGAGGATGTTTTCACGGATGCCATTGGAAACGATTAGGGAATGCGAGATTGTCCCAGTGGCAGATCAGATTGAGGAGGATATAAATGTAGTACAAGCTGATTATGAGATAGTAAGGGATACACCACTCCCACTCTCGGATTGGTCAGAGCCAAAGATTACAGACTTGGATACGCTTTGCATCCCTGTCTTAACATTCACACGGAGTTGGGTAGAGAGGCATGTGAGTCGACTTAAGAGAAAATCAATTTCCCTTACTCACAATTTGATGGGAGATCACAGATCACTGACTGCTAGGTAGGGGAGGCAGAATGCTTAGGCTCCAGAGTCACGGGGAAAAGAACCAGTCCGGCTTGAACCTCTAATAATTGAAGAATCCACCCATACGCCATCACAAGCACATTCTCCAAGTATGCAGGAGGTGTCACTATTTTCTGATCAAAGAGAAAGATTGAATGCAGAAAAGGCAGTGCAAGTGGCAAGTCAGCCACCTCGCAGAGAGTCAGTGGGCCAAAGCATCAACATGCCTAGGGAGGAAAATTAGCAAGAGACAGATGAAGGGACGACCACTGACACTCAATTTTAGCATGAGATTGAGGCAACTCTTAAGGATGATGCCACTTCAGATCAAGATGCCCAGAGCTCAGGAGATACTGAGCCTATAGACGATGATGAGCCTCGTCAGCACGAAGGCATAGAGGAAGTTCATGAGGTGGAGGTTGAAGTTGAGCAGCCCTTCGTTATTTCAGACTTACAGCAGGAGGTGCCAGAATGGCTAAGGGACAGGATGAGACATGATCCTATTGATGAGACTGATCCAGCAGCTAAGATGGAAGAATTGTTGAGTAGGATCAGTGCATCTCCAACAAAGAAGAAGGCCAGAAATTTCTCTAAAATCTCAACAGATGAGGATGGGTCTTGGACATTGCATGTGGCAGTGCTTAGGGTAGAGTGTGATGGAGATGAGGCTGTTCTAGAAAATTATGTGATTACGACTATGGAACTGGGCCGCCCTATTGGAGCACAGGTGGTTGAGGAGTGCGACAATTCATATCAGGCACTCAAGGACCGATTGTTCCATATTGAGGGCAAATACAAAAGATTGAAGGTAGAGCACAAAACATTGATTGGCTATGTACAACACTTGTCCTGACCTTGTGGGTAAGAAAATCTGGCAATTGAGCTATCGACAGAATTTCCTAGAGAGTCAATCAGTGGCTTAGAAGATTTGAAAAGAATGGCACAATAGGCAGATAAGTGGGTTGCCAATGTTCGTGTTGAGACAAAAAAGTTTATGGAGGATCTTGCACATGCCTACCGGCAAGCCTCCGACATTATGGCAAGAATGGATGCAGTTAATCATGCTTGGGGTGAGGCTCGTATCTATCAAACGAGAGTTGTTCTTCGCTTAGGAGCTTTGATGCACAAACCTCTACAGGTTTTGGTTGGGGGAGGTGTAATTCAGTAAGGTGATAGATATGACTTCGTTGGCTGGTACTCTTCAGTGGTCATGGACCGAGGGTTCTATGATGCATTACAGGCAAATTCGGTCAGGGTCAGAAAGGCCATGACAAACATCTTTGATGGAGTCCTCAATACGTTGGAGGCTATCTTTGCCAAGAGGCTGACTTCTGAGGAGGTAGCTGCAGATGGTTTGAAGAATAGATTGGCACCATTCTTTTCTGAGGTGAAGGCCTTTGTCCAAGATGATTTCAGGAACACCTCTACGTTTTCCAGCATTATTTAGAATACCTAGGATGCTCTAGTCGCCTAGAAGAAATCTTGTGCCCGGCATGGGCAAACAGTTACAGTGTTGGAGTTTCATTTGGATCATATCCCTCCAATTTTAGATCAAGAAGTTGAGGCTGTGTTGACCAGGATCATTGAGTTTACAGTCAAGGAAAAGGAAAAAGGAAACGCCCTTTTGGATGATGATCTTCTGGAAGGGGATGATGTGCATTGATTATAGATAGTGGTTTCTGTGGAGGAGTGGAGAATCTCCAGTGCATTCATTGCCCCACTCCTCTCAGTGGCGATTTTTAGGGCTAAAACCCTAATCATGGCATATGTGGCTCGATCTGAGCCTTCCATTGTATTTGAATCTAAGCCGTCCACTGGACTGGGCTTGATATAAAAGGGGTATCCCCCCTCATTTGTAAGATTATTAGAGCTAGACAGAATCAGAGATAGAGTTGAGCTAGAGAGTAGAAGAGGCTTTTAGTTAGAAGTTAGCTTAGTTTGAAAAGGAAAGAAAAGCTTTCCCTTTGAAAGATTTTGTAAAAGGTTGTTGTGGAGAACTCTCATAATATAAAGAACTTCATTGATTGGTGATTCTCTCTTTCGTTGTGAGTGGTTGACAAGGCTTTTTCGGCTTTTCGATTCAAGTAGATAGAGTAAAGTAGATTTAATTCCATGCAAGTAGTTGTTAGTTGTGGAATGTGGTGTTTGATTTGAGCAAGTCTTCTTTCATCCATACTACTAGCAGACTCACTAACGGTGAGTTCGCCCTACGTGGTCAACTGGAATATTGGCACTTAACTTCGATTGTGGTACATATGTCCATATGCATCATTGTGATGGTATGTACATGTTGTGTCATAATTTGAACACCTTTGTCATCCTTTGAAGATTGCACTGATTTTGTGGAAGTTGTCCGAAGGGAGGCGAAGCAATGTCTGGTTTGAAGATTGTTGAAGTTGATCCTCGCATTCCACCCTTTAGAGATAGATTATAGAATCCCTACCCTTACTCCTTTAAATTCAGCATTTTCCCAGTTAACTTAGGAATCAGAGCATCATCGTCAAATCATTCGTGTTTTAATTGCTTCACAAAGTTGAACAAATTGTGTAAGTCCCCTTGGAATACCCAGCATATTCACATCAACCAACTAAGCCTGTTCGCTATGTAAGGAACCTTGGAGTTGAATGCATGATCTTTCACGCAATCTTAGCATGCGGAATACTTTGATCAAGAGAGGATAGGGTGACCGTTGGACACTTTGTTCTGTGCTGGTGCAGTCATAAAACACCTGTCAACAAGTCCACCCTTCCCAAAATTGCTTGTCCTCAAGCAATACCACCACAACCCTAGAAAATTTGAAGCTTATCCATACCAACCCGAGTACACTCCTAGGTCCCATGTTTGTCTCAATAAGGAACCACCATGCTGATGCTACACCACTCTAATCACATCAGTGAAAACATCATGCCAAAACTGCACTAACCTCCCTTGTGACTCCAAAATGTTACTATCCATGAACAGCCTAGAAGGACTAAAGTCAACCTGCTGAAGCATCTCACGCCCAAAAGACCGAGTCAACAATATCAACCATACCACCGTCTATCACCATCCTGGGCAACGGAAAAGATAGTCTACTCCACTCAATACTGTAATTCTCAGCATATCTCCATAAGGTATCTAATAAAGCTACAACTGCAAATGTGACTTCTCCAAATCCTCTTGCAAGGAGGAAAGCGATCCTTTGCAAGAGCTCATCAAAGTCAAACTCATGACTCCACATGAATCTACTAAGCCTCAGCTGAATTATCATGATACAACCATGAAGATTGTAGAAATTTCTCACAATTCCAACTCCAAGAGCCTCAGAATGATGAACTAAGGCAATCAAGGGTTCGTTGCCCCAAGCATAAGTACAAAGGAAAGTGTAGGAATAGTCACTGGTAACAACTGGAACACCTCCCAAAGATGGATTTAGATTGCTTTGAAACATCACCTCTTGCATTTGAGGCCAAAAATCAGTCTTGATAGGAGATTGTGAAGTTTGAAAATAAGTTTACCAATTGCCCACCATGACTGAAATGATTTACTTATGATCTGACTTAGGAATAATCAGCATCCAAGAAGATGAACTACTGCTGCTATAATGAAAATCATCATCCAAATTAATGCATCTACTCAAGATTTCTCTCCAATCCATTTGTCGATGAACAAATGGAACCAACAAGTGGCTGGTAATGAAAGGAACAACACCAAGAAATTTGATAATTTGATTCTTATCTTTCCAAGAATGCATCTTTTTGCAAGTATATAGCTCCATCAACCCATGTTGAGGATCCCAAGCATGGATATCCAATTGAAAGTAATCTCCAATACACCGGAAAGAGAATTCAACACATCTCCAAGCGCTGGTCAAAACCAAGTGCATACTCATGAAAATGGCTTCCTCTCTAGTGAACCTCTGAAACCAACCCATGAAAGCATTCACATCTATGGAGAATGAAACAAATGTTGTCTTCAATCCCAACTCCAAAAATGGACTAATATGAGCCAAAGCATCACTCCACCCAAGGGATGGATTATCAAGAGTGCAAACACCAAGTTCAGGTCCATCTTTCTCCCCTACTACATGAGTAACAAATCTGAAATCTTCACTCCCTGCTACTGTAATGAAGTTATCAGCAACTACCAAGACTTGTCTTATCAACACCTCGATGTCAAAGATGCTGAAATTATTTGCTTCAACACTTCCCATGTGGAGACTTCATCCTCGAACCCACTTATGCATTCGTTATCAAATTGCCTTGGAAGATTACCAATCACAAAACATGGCACATCCTCATGGAGTGATATCAAAGCATCCATAGATTGGAGTTTATACTCGACCTCATGCTTGGTCTCTTCACTACATGACTCTTCTTTCAAATCGAAGAGCGGATTGTCATAAGTCAATTCCACACCCACTTCAAAGAGAGGATTGTCAAAAACTTGGAAGTCATCCCTTTCCTCTTGCTCACTTCCCTCTTGCTGATCCAAATCTGCACATTCAACTTTTGTTTTTCTTGTGAAACCTTCAAGATCAAACTCCTCTCGAAGACTATCAAGCTCTCCAATTACTTGCTTGATTTCTTCAACTCTTTGCTCATTCTCTTACTCTTTGAAAAGTTTGAAACCAGCTACTTGCCTTTTACCTCCATTAATACCACTTGAGTATCTTCCAACATAACATTTGTTGATTCAAGCTCAAGAGTAAGCTCATCAACCCTTCTCTCTTTTCCTTGGAAAGCACAAATGGGCTTTTTTGCAATTTTGAAGGCATAATCTCGATCTTCAATCAAGTGTATGTATGCTGATTTCAATGTCTCCATGGAATCTCTAATAAGTTGCAAATTGGGAAGAGCAACTTCATCTTTAACTCCTCTTCGTCTTTCTTCAAGATGAACCTTCCAGTAGATATCTTCAACCAAATTGTGTGCGTGATCAAATAGGGATAGAGCTTGCCGTTCTTTTTCAAAATTTACTTTGCATTGATCTTCACGCTCATGAACATGCAAGGTTGGCTAACTACTAATAGGCTGCAACTGAAAATCAGAACCTTGTTTCTTGACTTTGTTGCCCTCATCGCTGCTCCAAGACTCCTTTTCTTCACCTCCCACTAACTGAAATTGCTCAATTTCATAAAGAGGATCAGGTTCTTCTAATTCTTCAAGCCTTTTCTCAAAACCAGCTTCAAGAATAGGTAAATCAGATTTGTGTTTAAGAAAACCTTCAAACTCTTCATCACCCAAAGCCATATGGTCTTCAAGCTCCACTCCCACTTCACTGTCTCCATGATCAAAGGTTATGGCATGGAATATACCGGCCAATTTTTTCATTTTATTACATAGCTAAATTCACACATTAGCATTAGTGTAAATATAAACCAGCTGAATCTAACCCTCTCCTCTGATCAACCTGTTGACGTACTTTTTATGACAACGCCAGCACAGAATAAAATGTCCAACGGTCACTCTTTTCTCTTTTGATCAAAGTATTCCGCATGCTAAGATTGCGTAAAAGTTCATGCGTTCAACTCCAAGGTTCCTTTTATCGCGAATAGACTCAGTTGGTTGATGTGTATATGTTGGTTATTTCAAGGGGACTTACGTAGTTGTTCAATCATAGTGAAACAATGAATGATTTTGACAATATTGCTCTGATGTTTGAGTCGATCGGGAAATACTGAATTAAAGGGAAAGGGATAGGAATCCTACAATCTATCTCTAAGGATGGAAGGCAAAACTAGCTTTAACAATCTCCAAACCAAACTTTGTATCGTCTCCCCTTTGTCAGATGCAATCTTCAAAGGATAGGTAGATATTCAAATCGAGATTCAACATGCACACCCCTTCACCACGAAGCAAGTGGACACGCGAATCACAACCGAAGTTAAGTGCTGAAATTCCAGTTGACCATGTAGGGCAGACTTACCGTCAGCAAGCTTGCTAGTGGTATGGATATAGGGAGATATGTTCAAACCAATGCTGCATTCCACAATTAACACTACTTGCATGGAAACAAAATCTACTTTACTTTACTCTATTCGAATTGGAAAGACGAAAAAATCTCGTCAACTACCCACAACACAAAATGAAGTCACCAATCAATGAAATCTTTATATCATAAGAGTCTTACACAACAATCTTTTGCAAAAACTTTCAAAGGGAAAGTCTTTCTTTCCTTTCCAACTAAGCTAACTCCTAGCTCTACTTTATCAATCTCTATCTCAGTCTAGCTCTGATCTATCTCTGATTCTAATTCTATTTAATATCTTACAAATGAGGGGGGATACCCCTTTTATAATAAACCCAGTCCAGTGGATGGTTCAGATCTGATTACAATAAAGGGCTCAGATTGAGCCACCCATGCCCTAATTAGGGTATATGCCCTAAAAACCGCCACCGAGAGGAGTGGGGCAATGAATGTGCAGAATATTCTCCACTCCTCTACAGTTCCACTACCTGCAATCAATGCACATCGTCCTCCTGCAGCAGATCGTCATCCAGAAGAGCGTTTCCTTTCTCCTTCTCGCTGGCTGCAAATCTGGTGAATCTGGCTAATACTTCCTCAACTTCCTGATCGGAGATAGGAGGAATGTGATCCAACTGAAACTCTAAAACTGCAACTGTTTGCCCATGCCGGGCACATGATTTCTTCCAGGCAACAAGGGCATCCTGGGTGTTCTGTATGATACTAGAGAACGTGGCAGTGTTCTCGAAATCATCCTGAGTGAAGGTTTTCACCTCAGAGAAGAATGGCGTCAATCTGTCCTTTAGTCCATCTGCAGTTATCTCTTCAGAAGTCAACCTCCTGGCAAAGATTGCCTCCAATGTGTTGAGAACTCCATCCAAGATGTTCGTCATGGCCTTTCTGACCCTGACAGAATCTGCTTGTGATGCATCATAGAATCCCCGGCCTGTGACTACTGAAGAATACCATCTGGCGAAGTCGTATCTATCTCCCTGCTGGATAACACCTCCCTCAACCAAAGTGTGTTGAGGTATGCTCATCAAAGCTCCTAGATGGAGAACAACTCTCGTCTGATAGATGCGAGCCTCACCCCAAGCATGGTTAACTACCTCCACTCTAGCCATAATATCGGAAGCTTGCCCATAGGCATGTGCAAGATCTTCCATTAACTTTCTTGTCTCTGTACGCACACTGGCAACCCATGTGTCTGCCTGCTGTGCCATTCTCCTTAAATCTTCTAATCCACTAATTGACTCCATGGAAAACTCAGCTGGGGGCTCGATTGCAGGATTCTCTTGCCCACAAGGATGGGACAAGTGCTGCACGTAGCCAATCAGTGTCCGATGCTCTACCTTCAACCTTTTGTACTTGCTCTCAACATGGGACAATCTGTCCTTGAGTGCCCGATAGGAATTATCGCACTCCTCTACCACCTGTGCCCCAGTAGGGCGGCCTAGTTCCATGGTTGTCACAATATAGTTCTCAGGAACAGCCTCGTCTCTATCACATTCCTCCCGTGGAATTGCCATATGCAAGGTTTGGGATCCATCCTCATCTGTGGATATTCTGGAAAACTTCCTAGCCTTCTTCTTCGTGGGAGGTGCATTGATCCTTTACAGCAATTCCTCCATCTCGACTGCAGGATCAGTCTCATCCATAGGATCACGCCTCATCCTATCCCTTAGCCATTCTGGCACCTCCTGTCGCATGTCTGATATAATAAAAGGCTGTTCTACCTCAGCCTCCACCTCGTGAACCTCTTCTCTGCCATCGTTCTGACGAGGCTCACCGTCATCAATAGGCTCCGTGTCTCCCAAGCTCTGGGCATCCTGATCTGAAGTAGCATCACCCTCGAGAGCCGCCTCAATTTCCTGCTGAAATTGCGTATCAGTAGCCATCCCCTCATCTGTCTCTTGCTGATTTTCCTGCTGATGTTCTTCTTGGGGCATGTTGATGCTCTGACCCACTGATTCTCTACGAGGTGGCTAACTTGCCACTTGCACTGTCTGCTCTACATCCAATCTCTCCCTCTGATCAACAAACAAAGACACCTCCTGTAAGCTTGGAGAACATGTCCGAGATGGCGTATGCATGGACTCCTCAACTACCACTGGCTCAGGTCGAACTGGCTCCTTTCCTCTAGTCTCTGTTGTTGGATTACTCCGTCTCCTCTGATTATTGTCTGCAATTTTGCTGTCTCCCATCAAATTGTAGGTAAGGGGAATTGACCGTCCCTTGAGTCGGCTGACGTGCCTTTCTACCCAACTCCGTGTAAATGTCAAGACTGGGATACAAAGTGTATCCAAGTCAGTGACCTCTGGCTCAGACCAATCTGGGAAAGGTAAAGGTGTATCTCTTACTGTCTCGTAGTCAGCCTGTACTACGTTTATATCCTCCTCAATCTGATCTGGCACTGGGATGATCTCACACTCTCTGACCATCCCCAACGGTATCCGAGAGAACATCCTCTTCCTGACCTCGATCTCGTCCACTGCACTAGCTCAAAAATCCTCGATTTGCACCTTGTGCCTGAACTCTTCTGTCAATATCCACCTGATGTTTCTGTGAGGATCGTAGTAGTGCCTGCTGGTGTGATAGGAAAGGTGGAAGAATTGGAGCTCTGCTTCTGCCTCCCTTGCTGCTTGCAGCGATGGGCAGATTTTATCCGAATTTCCCATAGTAATCGGGAATCTGAGTCCACCTTTCTTCTTTTTCTTCTGAATCTTATCATAGGCAATCAGTTGCCTAGATACTTCCAGCATCACTATCCTGTTTGTGGGATACCGCGGCAATCTGTATGGATAGGAGGAGAATCCTTGCAGCCTTATGTAGGTGAATTTTGGAAATTGGATAAACCAACATCCGAATTTCTCAATCATTTCTTGTGCCTCCCTTGATATTCTGTGGTGGGTTCTCTGCTGCAAGGTCCTCATTATGTGCATGGTAAAGGCGTCATTGACCCTCTTGTAATTGGTTGTGCTTGTCAGATGCAACTGCGGACAAGCTTCATATATTTTAAACTGATGGGACCCGCAACTGATTGGTTCTTTGTAAGAGATCCCCCTATATATTGTCATGCGAGCCAGCAGTTTTAGTCCTCCTCACATTGCGGAGCTGCTCATGTAGACCATCACCGATCATCAGTGCCCAATCCATGTAATCCTTTCCCTCTAACACCAAGTTGAAAATATATAACATCCAAGGTTCAAAGATGAACGCTTGGGGGCATCCTCCAACTCTGCTCAGCATCATAATGAGATCACCAAACTCCTGTCTCAAGTCCTCTGAGACTATCTGCTTGGGCAATTTGGTGCGAGTTGGCTTGGGTTTAATCATCCACCTAGTGTTTATCAAATCAGCACACCGGTCTGTGGTGGATGAGTACATCTTTCCAGCTCTCTCTTTCGTCTTGTAGATCATCTTATCATGAACTGGAATCCCGAATGCCTCTCCGATCGCTTCAGGTGTCAGGTTAGCAAGCACCTTGCCATCTGGCAAAGTGACTGTTCTCTGTTCTGCATTGTAGTGGTAGGCGCACTCCATGATGAGCTCTGGACATCGGATAGCTGGCGGAAAGTTGGCAGCTGCATACAATCCACTCCTGACAATACTGTGCGAAGTCATCGACAGGTGATGGCCTCCAGTCCCCAATATCCTTCTTCTGAATGCTTCCATGTTGAATGAGCCTAAGTTCGTGTCAGCTAGCCTGCCGAGCTTGGATGAAAATTTGGATTCTGGCAAGAAGGACTTGCCCAATTTCTTGATTACTGCCTGTCTGGACTCGGTGTGGACGTTCTTGCCTGTAGCTCTTCTGCTTGATTCGGCCATTCTGCAAAAAAGGCAAGAGAGTCATTAGAAAACAAGACTTTATAAAATAATATACCGCTTTTGAGTGCGCCAGCAGATTTTTCTTTTAAATGACAAAGGCTGCAACACTTCTTGATGTTTTCAACTGCAAACCTCAACTATTTCCTGTTTACTTCAACGTTCTTAGAAGTTTCCTTTGGGTTGTAGCAACACAATGCCCAATACTTGGAAATGTTTGCCTGCAACAATTTAACAACTTCACTTTGACAAATTCGAACTTCCTCACAATTGCAGCAATTTAGAAACTCACTTCTTAGCAACTTGAAATTCTGACAAGGTAGGTCGCACTTCTCCAGCAAGTTTGTGACTTCAGCAACTCCAGCCCTTCAGCAACTTCACTTTGACAAATTCGAACCTCCTCACAACTATAGCAATTTAGAAACTCTAGCTCTCCAAAAAATTCGAAATCCTCAACCTCCAGCTCTTCTCACAAATTTGAACTTCTTACTTTTAGTTCTTCAGCAACTTGTGAGAGAAAAATGAAGAGGACTTCAAAACTTATAGCTTGGTCGAATTCCTGCAGAGGCTAAACTTATTAAATATTTTGAATTCATTTTCTCTCTCTTTTCCAGTTGTAACACTTGTCATCTGAAGCATCGGAATCTCAAACTTCTAGAATTGTGAATTCATCACCTCTGCACAGGCCTGCCTCGTCGCATTTGATTTCTTAAAATATTAAATCGTTTACTTCTTTGAACAATTTCGAAAAGTTTGGCTAAGGCATTCTGGCAAAATTATCAAGTTCAAACTCCTTAGCAAAATTTCTCATCCATTTTATTCATTTGCCTTAGAGAAATTTCTCAATTTTGCCTTAGGAATTTTATAAAAATAGGTACTGGGCAAAATATCCATCGAAACGATGTGAGTGAGGCGTGGAGTAACTCTAAATCACTTCCGAATTGCAAACGTTTAATACCCAGAAGAAAAATCTTCCTGAAATCCATCGTTTTCATGTGTATCCGGACAAAGGGGTACGTTTAATTTTTTTTTATTATTTAAAATAATAAAAATGGCTAATGTTTATTTCTCCCCTTCCGAATGTCTTTCACTCCTGCAATTTCAATCTTCTCGGCCTTGGCAAATTATCTTGATTTTCCCTGAAGAATTTTCCTCTGAAGATTTTTATAACTCTGGAAATTTGGCACCATCCTCTAGGCGTATTCTTCATTTTCCCTTAAGAAAATGCCTTAGGAATTTTTTTAAAATTAAAATTTTATCTCTAGAAGGCGCATTTGAACATGTCATGAGTTTCATTTTATTCCTTAGGCAATTCCACGCCTAGACTTTCTTTCTCATACTTAGCAATTTTTCATTTCATTTTTCATAAATCCCCACTCACTAGGCGTGCTTCATATAATGAAGAGGAAAAAGAAAATAAAAGAAATCCTTGGTCTTTTAAAAATCACGCCCTCTTGACATTATTCCCCCTTTGGCGTATTTCACAAAGTGACCCCTCATCTCCTTCTAGCGCATTTAGCCTTGTGGACTTCCACCTCCAAGCGCATTTGACATGTTGAGGAGAAGACTTCCTTTACCCTTGGCGCTTTTCACTTTCACTTCTACGTTTTACCTTTCATCCTTACCTTGGGCGCTTTTGTCATGGAGAAGAGGAATTCCCACGCCTAAGATATGACCTTTCATCTCCCTCAAGCGCATTTTGACTAGGCTACTTCCATGTTGGGTGCATTTGCCATTTGTGAAGGAAAATGTCATTACCTTGTGACCCTTCATCTACCTTTGGCGCATTTAGGCCAAGCAACTTCCACTCTCAAGCGCATTTTCCCATGTGAGGTGGAAAATCCACACCCAGAGTGACTTTTCAGCTCCCCTTGGCGCATTTAGGCTAGTAGACTTCCATTTTGGGCGCATTTCATTGTGTTGGAAGGAATTCCGCCCCCTTTGAGTGACTCTTCAGCTCCTTTAGGTGCATTTGCTAGTGTGAGAGGGAAGTTTCTTTGCCTTAGGCGCATATTGGCTTGTGAGGAGGAAAATGCCATGTCCATAGTGTCCCTTCACCTTCTCTAGGCGCATATGGGGGTGTGAGAGGGAAAAACTCTTTGCCTTAGGCGCACATTGGCTTGTGAGGAGGAAAATGCTATGTCCATAGTGTCCCTTCACCTTCTCTAGGCGCATATGGGGGTGTGAGAGGGAAAAACTCTTTGCCTTAGAAGAATTTCAATGCCTCTTGAAGGCGCATTTTGGGATACCTTAGGAAGTTTGATGCCTTAGAATAATTCCCAAATTTTGGTGACCTTTCACCTTCCCCCTGGCGCATTTCACACCTTGCTCAGGAAAATCTCACACTTAGAAATTTTTTTATCTTTTATTCCTCCTGGGCTGATATGAAGGTGTGTGCCTGTCAGCCATATTTGTAAAATTTCCAACGCCCCAACCCTATTCTGGCTTTCTATTTTTAGCAAATTCGAAGAAATTAGGGTTTCATTGATTTTCACCCTGTTCTGAACTGGAACTGGTGTGGTTGTGCCTCCATCTGGTGCTGTCATCCTGTTCACATCTTATCTGGCACAATACATGCTATTTTTAGCCATTTGCTATTTTTGGCAAACCCTAGAATTGATCAATTTCGTAGCTCCATTTGCTTTGAAATTTGTTCCTCTGGTACTTGATGCTGTAAGAGACTCGCTCACACCTTTTCCCTGACGAGGACGTGCTATTTTTAGCCATGAGGTGACTTGCTAAAAATAGTAAGTATTCAGATCGTGTTCAAATTTTACCAGTAGGTAGCCTGAAGGATGCTGATTCCGGTGGCGTGCTTCGTTTTGTCATCTCTGCATTTTGCTTCATCTATTTTTAGACGTGGCAGGGGAAACCCTAATCTGACTTGCATGTGCTCTGATTTGTTCCTGACTGTCCCTGATCGTGCCTGATTGCACCTGATCGCTGGACTGGAGTGGTGGGTAGCTGCTGGGATGATACTGCTATTTATAGTAAGTGTTTGGAAAGTGGTCGCCCGGATGTCGGACAAGTTTGCATGTCACAGTGCTCGTGGGATCTCAAAAAACCCAGAAAAACCCAGAAAACTGGTCAAAGTTTTGGCACTGGCTAAAAATAGTAAGTCCTCGAAAACTGACCTGATCCATTTGCATGTCATATCATTGCGAAGGTCTCGCAAAACCCACATGGAATATCTGGACATGCACTGAAAATTCTTGCATGCAAACCCTAAAAATAGCCTCGGGAGGTTGAACTCTGAAAGTCACCATCTCACCTTGCATGCTACATCATTGCGAAGGTCTTCGAAAACCCAGATCAATTACCCTATCACTCACCGGAGAATTGCTCGTTTAAATCTTGAAAATAGCCTCCGAAGGCTGAACTGCTAAAAATAGCCAGTTGTCGAAATCCATTCAAATTTCGCGCGTAGGCATTCTGAAGCTGCCTGATTGTGGTGGAACTGACAGAATTCCAAAATCTCGATAAAATAGTCCCAAATTGAATACTTACTAAAAATAGTAAGTTGTCGGAATACAGTGAAAATTTAGTGGGACCCTACTAGAAGTCTTCTGACTGCTGTACTAAGCTCAAATTTCAATTTTATAACTCAGTTTGACCTTTAATAAGCTTGACTGATGAAAACCCTAATTTCACAGACTTGAACAATACTTCAACCTAGGTCAAACGATGGGACATCCCCGGAAGGACCAGAGATAGAGAGAGAGACGCACTAACCAAAGCCAAAAGACCAAAATAGAGCAAAAGTTAGGGGGTCCCCATCTGGGATGGGGTGATATGTGAAAAAAGGTCACAACACAACCCATATCCCAATGCGGGCAAGGTTGAGAGCATACACGAAAGGGGGTCGTTAGTAAACTGAAGCTTGCTGAAGTAGTGATAAGAAAGTACAATCACTCAACCACTTATTCAATGGGAGGACTGGAATGAAAGAACAATGCTGAAAGTAAAATGCAACTCTACCACTTCTTCAGCGGGAGTAGGTTGACGGCTCAACTGATTAGCAAGATGAGATAATGCAATTACATAAGGTAACAGGCGGGAAGCTAGCCTCTTCCACTTCTTTAGCGGGTGATACAAGAAATTGAAACTAACTAAGACTGAAACATGCCAATCTCTTCCACAGCCGTGGGAAAGTACAAGAGTTAGATCAGAATAGAAGAAATGCTGACAGTACTACTGTTCAGCTTACAATATGATAGCGAGCCTACCAAGCACACGTGATTAGAGAACATTTCATGCTGCAATAATTGTAGAGGACTCTCCTATACTCTTCTAAACTTCCCGGACTCAAACCCAACTCCCAAACCCCATTTTTACCAATCTGGTTATGCAGACCTGCACTGAAATTGCAGAATCAGCAACACAAAAATTAGCTAAAATAAAGACAACTCCTTCAAAACTTGCTCAAAATTCATGAAGTAAAGTGCAATATGTTCTAAGACTGATGGCGCCCAAGCTGAAAGCATAAAACAGACTCAAAAGACTCATAATTAATTGGCATGCAAAACCAAGCAAGTCCAGAGTGGTATAGCCCAAGAGAAAGGGCGATTTTGCTCTATAAAATCCAAAGCTTGGAAATAAATTCTAATATTTGGAGGAAGGGGTCGCCTCAACCTTCCAAATACATTTCCTCAATACCCATAAGCAAAATAAAATCGTCCACAAACATATGATCAATTATCTAGGTCAGCCATAGGCAAACAACAACTGTGAAAATGACAGAAAATACAAGAACTCAAACTCAAAATGCAAAACAATACAATAGAACCCTACTCTCAACTAGTTGCTATCTTTCAAGCAAGAAGTTAAGCCTAGCTAGGAGGTATGCATCCCTCGAAGCAATCCTGGCACCAATCCGGCAGCATAACAATACTCAAAAACATAAGATGATGAATGAAGACCCCAAGCTCCCTTTTTATAACTTTTGCCAAGCATCTCTAGAACCTTCCAGAAGATGCGCCCCAGTTCAAGGAGTCAACCCTAATTTGAAGTTTGACTCAACCTTCAAGTGGCGTCCCTTTCTCCAAGGCAAAAATTCGCACTTTTAATTAAATAAGACCTCCTCCCTTTTTGGCATCCAGTTTTCCTCAAGTTGACTTTAATAACAAATGATAAATATTTCACTTAACTCTTGATGGGGCGCCCACCCATAAAATTCCCCTTTTTTTTTAAGTAAACAACTAAGTCATGATGCTAGACCAAGGGGTTATATTTAAAATAAAACATTATTTTAATTAAAGCAACTTATCTCTCTAGAAACTGCATCTAGGCGCTGATTTCGATTATGCCAACTGAACCATCTGATGTGGGAAGCCAAGTGCACTGAAGCCAATAGGACCACTGCCAGAAATAGAATTTACTAAAAATAGTAAATCCAGGAAGTAACTCGGATCATCATGCAAATTATACTGTCGCGAAGCTCTCTGAAAACCCAGAAATCAGCTGCCAACCAAACACCAAGATTCTAGAAGCACACTCCAACAAACGCTGAAACATCCTCCTAGAAGATAGGGAACCCTAATTTCTGCTTCCGAGTAGTCTATGGGTCACCAGGATAGACTAACAGCCAACTATTAGATCACTGCTGAGAAGGGGACATTACATGGTAGCCCCCTCATAGCTTGCAAAGAAATGAAATTTTTTAGCTTCATCAGGATCAAAGGGGAACTCATCCCATACCATTTCTTTGTCATCAGTAAATGCCTTCACACCTGGATCCCAAATGCTAGGGGATTGATTGTTTTGATCAAGAGGAAGGTGCTCTTCGTACCGTTCTTGGAGTGTTGACTATTTGAAAAAATCACCTCCCAACTCACTTAAACTGATATCTTCAAAAACAACTCTCTTCAAGGGCGTAGTTTGATAACCAAATCCAATGCCAACCATGTCACTATTATTGTATAAAGAATCATCAAAGTTGGCTGCTTTGAATTTTTTATCATTCTTTTCTTCAATGGACAAATCATGAGTAGGTGTTGTTGACGTGTGTTTTATGACAACACCAACACAGAATAAAAATGCCCAATGGTCACTCTATTCTCTCTTGATACCGCATGCTAAGATTGCGTGAAAGTTCATGCGTTCAACTCCAAGGTTCCTTTTATCGCGAATAGACTCAGTTGGCTAATGTGAATATGCTGGGTATTCAAGGGGACTTACGTAGTTGTTCGATTTTGTGAAGCAGTTAAGACATGAATGATTTGACAATATTGCTCTGACTCCTAAACTAACCAGGAAATACTGAATTTAAAGGGATAGGGATAGGAACTCTACCATCTACTTCTAAAAGGTGGAATGTGAGGATTAGCTTCAACAATCTTCAACCCAAACTTTGTTTCGCCTCCCCGTCGGACAACTTTGACAAAGTAGGTGCAATCTTCAAAGGGTAAATAAGATATTCAAATCATGATTCAACATGTGCACCCCATCACAACGATGCAAATGAACACATACAAATCACGATCGAAGTTAGGTTCCAAAATTTTAGTTGACCACACAGGGCGGACTTACCATCAGCAAGTCCGCTAGTGGTATGGATAAAGGAAGACTTGTCCAGACTCAACACCACATTCCACAATTAACGACTACTTGCATGAATTAAAAGTCTATTTTACTCTATCTACCTTGAATTGGAAAGATGAAATGGCCTTGCTAGCTACTCATAACAAAGAAGAAATCACTAAGCAATGAAACTCTTTGTATTATGAAAAGTGTTCACAACAACCGTTTACAAAACTTTCAAAGGAAAGTTTTCTTCCCTCCTCAATCTAAGCTAACTTCTAAGCTAAATGCTATATGCCTTCTATTCTCTAGCTCAACTCTATCTCTGATTCAATTCTAATTCTAATTGATTACAAATGAGGCGTGATGCCCCTTTTATAGTTAGCCCATTTCAGTGGACGGCTCAGATTCAATTACAATAAAGGGCTCAGATTGAGCCACCTATGCCCTAATTAGGGTTTTTGCCCTAAAAACCGCCACAGAGAGGAGTGGGGCAATAAATGCACAGAATATTCTCCACTCCCCTGCAGGAACCATAATGAGCAATTAATGCCCATCATCATCTTCCAGAAGATCTTCATCCAGCAGAGCGTTCCCATTGTCCTATTCCCTAACTGCAAACTCGATGAACCGGGCCAATACCGCATCAACCTCCTGAACTGAAATTGGTGGAATATGGTTGAGCTGAAACTCCAAGGCCGCTACCGTTTGTCCGTGCCGAGTGTAAGACTTCCTCCATGCCATCAAGGCGTCCTAGGTATTCTGAATTATACTGGAGAAAGTGGAGACATTCTCAAATTCATCCTGGACAAGCGACCTCACAGCTGAGAAGAATGGAGCTAATTTGTCTCTCAAGCCATCAACAGTTATTTCCTCTGGAGCCAACCTTCTAGCAAATATGGCCTCCAGTGTATTAAGAACTCCCTCCACGATGTTATCCATTGCCTTCTTGGTTCTGGCTGAATCTGCCCTTGCTGCATCGTGAAACCCATGGCCTGTGACCACTGAGGAGTACCAACTGGTGAAGTCATACTTGTCGCCCTCCTGAATTACACCTCCACCCACCAAAGTCTGTAAAGGTATATGCATCAAAGCCCCTAGACGAAGAACAGTCTTTGTCTAATAGATGTGAGTATCGCCCCAGGCTTGATCCACCATATCCATGCGTGCCAAGATATTTGAGGCCTACTGATAAGCATCGGCGAGGTCCTCCATAAATTTTTCTGTATCAGCCCGAACATGGCTGACCCATTTGTCTGCCTCCGTCTTCATCTTCTTTAAGTCCTCCAAGCCAATAACTGACTCCCTCGGAAGCTCAGGTGGGAGTTCTACTGCTGGGTTTGCCTATTCACTTGCACGCGCTAGACTTTGCACATATCCAATCAAGGTTTTGTGCTCCTTCTTTAACTTCTTATACTTCCCTTCTATTCTGAGCAATTGGTCCTTCAGCGCTTGATAGGAGTTATCAAACTCCTCGACAATTTGGGCTCCCGTAGGATGACCCAACTCTACGGTGGTGATCACATAGTTTTCGGGCCCCTCCTCAGCTCGATCATACTCCTCCCTTGGGACAGCAACTTAGAGTGTGCGGGAGCCTGACTCGTCAGTTGAAATCTTCGAGAATTTTCTGGGTCTCTTCTTTTCTTGAGGCGCACTAATCCTTTTGGCGAATTCCTCCATCTCAATGGCTGGATCTGTATCATCCTCAGGCTCTCTTCTCATTCTATCCGTGAGCCAATCTGGCACTGTCTGCTGTGTATTGCAAATGACGAGGGGCTGCTCTTCTGTTGCCTCCACCTTGTGTACTTCTTCTCTTCTTGCACTGTTCTGCTCGGGCTCGTCATCATCCATGAGCTGCGTATCTCTTGACCCTTGGGTCCCCTATTCTGTGTTTTCCTCTTCCTCTAATGTCATGTCCAACATCTGCAAGAAATGGGTGTCGGCCACTGTTTCCTCTTCTTCCTCTTGTCGGCCAACCTTGGATGCACTGACACTTATACTATCTGATTCTTGGATGTTGGGCTGATCAACCTCCTCAAGTTCCCGCTCCTCATCCAACCTTGCCCTCTGATTGACAAATAGTGGGATTTCCCTCAAACTCGAAGATTGAGTTTGCGAGTGTGCAGGTGATGCTTGTTCCATCCTCAATGGTATTGGCTGGGTAGGCGTTTCCTCTCGTGCCTCTGCAGGTTGGGCAATCTGTTTTCCTTTTCTCATTGTTAGGGGCCTTCGATCACCCATCAAGTCATAAGTAAGAGGCAGTGACCTGCTCTTGAGTCTGCATATGTGTCTATCGACCCAAGCCCTCATGAAAGTCATCACCGGTATAGAGAGCGTGTCCAAGTCCATGATCTCGGGCTCGGACCAATCAGGTGGCGGGACCGGAGTATCGCTGACTGAATCATAGTCAGGCTGTATAACGTTGACATCTTCTTCCACCTGGTTGGGAACTAGGATGATCTCACATTCCCTGATCAACTTGAGGGGAAGCCTAGAAAACATCCTTTTCCTTATTTCAACCTCATCAACAACATTTGCCCAAAAGTCCTCAATGTGGGCCTTGTGTCGATACTCAACGTTCTGTATCATTCGGATATTTCTGTAAGGATCGAAATCCTGCCTGCCTGTGTGATACGATAGATGATAGAATTGCAGCTCATCCTCTGCCTCTCGAGCTGCCTGCAAGGAAGGACACACCTTCGTGGAATTCCCCATGGCGATAGGGAAGTCAAGTCCTCCCTTCTTTTTCTTCTTCTGAATCTTATCATAGGCGATCAATTGCCTAGATACTTCTAGCATTACTATGTGATCGGTGGGGTACCTCGGTAGCCGGTATGGATACAAAGTGAACCCCTGCAGCCTAATGTAAGTGAATTTTGGGAATTGGATGAGCCAATATCCGTATTCCTCTATCAATGCCTGTGCCTCTTTGGATATTCTTTGCTGCGTTCTCCGCTGAAGGGTCCTCGTGATGTGCATTGTGAATGCATCATTAGCCCGCTTGTAACTGGCAGGGTTAGTTAGATGTAACTGCGTGCAGGCCTCATGGATTTTGAACTGGTCAGGGGCACTGCCAATTGGTTCCTTGTATGTAATCCCTCGGTACTTGGTCATTCTTGCCAGCATATATATCACATACGAGCTCATGTAAAAGGTTTTCGTCCTCCTCAGGCTCCTGAACTGTTCATCTATGTTATCACTAATCATTCTTGCCCAGTCAACACACTCCTTTCCCTCCAAAATGATCTCGATGAAGTAGAACAGCCAAGGCTCAAAGAAGTAGGCCTGTGCACTCCCATTTATTTGGCTCAGCATTATCATTAATTCGCAGTATTCCTGTTTCACATTTTTTCGGCAATTATCTGCTTTGGGAGTTTAGTGTGAGGTGGCTTTGGCTTCTGTATCCAGACTCTGTTGATGACCGCAACAACCCTTTCGAACGAGGAGGAGTACATTTTATCTGCCCTCTCTTTTGATCTGTGCAGCGTTCTCTCAGAAGTAGGAATCCCAAATGCCTCTCCGATGGCATCTGGCATGAAGTTGGCAAGCAATTTTCCATCCGGAGAGACAACGGTTCTACGCTCCGGCTTGTAGTAATTCGCACACTCCATGATTAGCTCCGGGCACTGAATTGCTGGTGGAAAACCAGCGGCTGCGTAGATACCACTCTTCATGATGTTATGTGCTGTGACTGACGGTTGATGGCCTCCTAGTCCATACATCCTTGACTTGAGTGCATTCAGATTAAATGACCCGAGGTTGGTGTCACTTAATCTTGCCAACTTTGAAACAATTGCCGATTTTGGAAGAAATGACTTGGCAAGCCTTTTGATCATTGCCTGCCGGGATGAGCTAGCCTTGCTCATTTCAGTGTTTGCAGCTTTGTCTGTGGCTCTGCTTGTTCCTGCAACATCCTTTGCTCCGGCCATCTACAAGAATAAAATAGAATAACAATAAGTTAGTTTGCAGATCTTTAATAAAATAAAATAGCTTTCGAGACGGCTGCGGACACGGAGTTAGTGTTGGAAATAATTGTCATTGATGTCAAAAATGAAAAATCAGATTGAATATCATTAAATTTGAAGATCCTTCAGATCGATGAACTACAAATCAGATTAATTCGACACTCATAATTAATCAAGTTTAGATAAAGTCTTAAACAAATAATTAAATCGCTAAGTTCAAAAAACGAATTTCTTCCTCAAGAGGATGCGGCTGTTCAAAACCAAAAGACGCACTTCAAAATACATTGGAAAGAAATGATGTCTCTATTCAAAAATAAAAACAATAAGGGAGGCGGATTAAAAAGAAAAGTAAAACGAATAGTTTTCTATAATATCTAATCTCGTTTGAAAAGACACGACTATTTAAGATGTCTTCTTATGAATCATCAAATTGATGCGATTTAAAAAAAAAAGGAGATGTATCCCTTTCAGATAAGACGTCGCTGCTTTTAAGATAAAGACGTGTTCATTCATGAAAGATTGGGTGTTCACCAAAGTGATATGATGTATCATTAAATAAGAAATATTCATTATTGAAGAGATATGTTCATTCGAATAATTGCTTGAAGAGGCATGAGTGTTTCTTTCTAAACCTTACACAGATTTGTTCAAAAGAAAATAAAATTGAGTGGTAAACAAATTCAGATTAATCTTATAAAGAGGCAGATTTCAAAGGATACAAGTACAGGTGTGTTCTTTCATAAGAAGGTTTACAACTCTTGAACAACATACATATTTGATATCAAAATCAAAGTTTGAAGGGTGGTTGTTGAGTAAGAGAGCATTCTAAGTCTGAAGTCCCATCTCCTTGTGTGGGCTAAGTGTGAGATCATTCATCACCAAAGGCAGATTGGAGGATTGGGATAGTGCAGGTCAGATTGAAGGCATCATCTTGCAACCATCAAGTCAAGGTTGGTGCCTTGCATTAGCGGTTGGTGCTCCTTGTAGGTAGGTACCTACTAAAGTTATAAAGGGTTGGATCATAGTTACGAGACTCGCCCGGAAGCGCCCAAACTCGGCGAGTCCCGAGCCGAGCACACCTGGCCGGGTCCTGGGAGCCCGGACGCGGACGCGGCCGAGTCCTACCGAGTCCTAGACGGACTCGCCGGACTCGCCGGACTCGCCAGACTCGCTGCTTCCCGGAGAGTCCCGAGCCCTGGACGCGGCCGGCGAATGCAGAAAGAAAAGTGAACAAAAAATCATAAAATTTGATGTTTTAATTTTTTTTTTTTTGTGTTATATTATCTCCCCAACCCTAAAAGCAACCTCATTTCATTCATTTGGCAAAATAGGAGGAGAAGAGAGAGTTGTGAGGAAAAATAAGAGGAGAAGAGAGGGCAACCAGCAAGCTGTTGAAGACAAATACAGGGCCACATACCATTTGGGAAGCTTCATAACAGCAAGAAGGTGCATTGAGAGCTCATTACCAGTGATTGGGAGGAGTTTGCATTGCATTCCAAGCCAAATATAAGAGGTAAGTTTGATTTTTATTGGTTTTTTTTGTGTTTTTTTAACAAATAATTCATTGTAATTTGAAAAATCATTGTTTTTTTTAGTTTGCATTTTTTTTTTACAAACCCTACTTGCAATATAAATAATTTTATAAACCCTACTTGTTATTGCAGCCACATTCATTTGCAAATCAAAACATATTATTATTTTCACAATGTCTCAAACCCCAGGCAGAAAAGACCCTGCTTGGAAACATGCTGAAATCTTTCCCGGAATGAAAAAAGGGGAAGCAAAATGTAAATACTGCAAAACAATATATCATGGAGGCATAAATCGATTAAAATACCATATTGCACGCATTCCCATCCATGATGCAGCGGGATGCCCTATAGCACCTCCTGAGGCTGTCCGTGAAGTGCAGGTGCAATTAGAAACTTTTGAATTGCAAAAAGAGATGAAAAAAAAATAGAAGCATGAATTGGTGAGTTTGGGAGTTGGACATGGACTTGGTGCTGTTGGAGATGCTTCTTCCATGCCTCCATACCGTCCTAGTGCTAGTGCTTGTGCTAGTGGTACTGCTTCTGCACCAGCTATCCCTGTGCATACTCCTACTGCTGGTGGCACTAGTACTGCTAGTGGTAGTGGTAGTGGTAGTATTATTGGCCCTAGAGTTCGTAAATCTAGGGTGGACTCATATTTTGTACCACGCACTACTCCTGGTTCCCAACCGTCACTTGAGAGCATGGGTTGGAACAAGGATGTACATGATGCAGCAAAAAAGACAATTGCAGACTTTTGGTACTACTGCACCATTCCCTTCCATGTAGCCAGGTAATTCTTTTTTGTTTAATTGTTTTAAAATTTATTATTTTAGAATCTAGATGTATCTCATTATCGAATTCAAATTTAGTGCAGTTAAAATCTTAAAACTTTTCATTTTACAATACTTATGTAAGTAACTTATTAATTTATTTATGACATGTTTTAGGTCACCTTTTTGGCAAAACATGGTTGATGCCATAACCATATGTGGGCCGGGGTTCAAAGCCCCTTCTGAAGATGAATTAAAGGGCCCACTTTTGAGTCAAAAAGTGGCAGATGTGAAAGCACAATTAGAGGAGCAGCGTGAGCAGTGGAGGAGGATTGGTTGCACCATCATGACTGATGGTTGGACCGATAGGAGAAATAGGACGCTGCTTAATTTTCTAGTGTCCTCCGGAGGTAATTGTACTTCCCTCAATGCATTGAAATTTGAATTTGATTTAGTGATTAATAATTTAATATGGCTGATTTTTGTTTTTTAATTTATTGAATAACTGGTTTTGCTTATTCTTTCAGGTGACACCATTTTCATTAAGTCCATTGATGCTTCTGCCCAATTCAAAAATGCCACATATCTGTGTGAGGCTATAGAGGAGGTGATAGCTGATGTGGGGGAAGAGAATGTAGTGCAAGTGGTGACAGATAATGCAGCAAACTATGTTGCTGCTGGTAGATTATTGATGGAGAGGCACCCTACTATATTCTGGACTCCATGTGCCGCCCATTGCATTGACCTCATGATGGAGGATCTTGGCAAGCTCCCATGGATCAAAACATGTGTGGATGCAGGTAGAAACATTTGCAAATTTATATACAATCACACATGGGTGCTTAACCTTATGAGGCAATACACGGGGTTGAGGGAGTTGTCTCGTCCTGGCATCACTAGGTTTGCAACTAATTTTATCACGTTGCAATCCTTGATTCGGTCAAAGGCAGCCTTAAGGCGCATGTTTGTTGGTGAGGAGTGGTCTTCCTCATCGTTTTCTACAAGCACTGCAGGGATTGGTGTGGCCAATTGCATTTTTGACGAGCAAGGGTTTTGGACACCAGTGGAGGAGATTGTGAAGGTAAAATTTAATTCTTTATTATGTTTTAATTTTTAATCATATCTTTTATTTGTTTATTTTCATTCACACTTATTTGTGAAACATGTTTGCACTTTGCAGTTTATTGAGCCCTTGCTAGTTCTCCTACGAGTTGCAGATGGGGAGAAGCCTGCACTGGGATACATATATGAGGGCATGGATAGGGCCAAAGAGGCCATTAGATCAGTCTATGGTGGAGTTCAGGATAAGTATCGTCCCATTTGGGAGATCATTGATAGGAGATGGCAAAACCAACTTCATAGGCCCATCCATGCAGCCGCATGTTTCCTAAATCCGGCCTTCCAATTCCGCCGTGATATCCATGGAGATAGAGAAATTCTTAGTGGGCTCTACTCGACGATAGAGCGGATGTTGCCCGCTGTTACTACACAGATAGTGCAGGAGATAGATGCCTTCAGTAAGGCACGAGGAGACTTCTTTGCACGTCAAATGACCATAGACAGTAGGACAACATTACTACCAGGTAAAAATATATTTAAGGGCATAATTGTCATCTTTTTATATTGTATTTTATTATTAAATGTTGAACTTGAAACTTGAAATGAGATTGATTTTGTTTCTTTTTCTCATCTCAGATAGCTGGTGGAGGTTGTTTGGTTCTGATGCACGGAACCTGCAGAATATTGCCATTCGTCTATTGAGCCAGCCATGCAGTTCATCTGGTTGTGAGCGCAATTGGAGTATGTTTGAGCACATACACTCCAAGAAGCGCAATAGATTGACAGTGGAGAGGATGAATGACTTGGTCTATGTTCATTACAACCTTCGGCTCAGATACAAGAAGCTTTTTGACCACGACAACACCCCGATCAATCTAGATGAGGTTGATCCACAGTCTGAGTGGACCACTGAGGCTACAGATGCAGTCTTTAGTGACGAGGACCTTGATTGGGTGGACCAGGCAGAGAGAGAGGCTGAGGTTGTAGCCATGGCTGAGGAGGAGGCTAGAGCACGAGGAGACATAGCTGCTGTTGGTGAGAGTGGCATGGAGACTCAGACAGAGGCAGAGACTATGGCTGCAGCTGCAACATCATCCAGGAGCGTTAGACGCCTTCGTAGGAAGGATGTTGGCTCCACTATGCCATAGAGTCATAGAGTCATAGCTATTGTTTTGATATTTCATATTTGTATGGAACATTTGATGTTATGGATTTCATATTCCATGACTTTTGTATACATTTGACTAGTTTTATAATCTATATATCTAAGTATGCTATTTCCTTCAGCAGCGCAACTACAATTTGTGTACTTTATACTTATGTGATCATTGTATACTTGTGTATGTGATCAAATTTGCTTTTATTTGTGTTGTATTCAATAAAGGGTGCTTGAAACGAGTTTTAAATCCTTAAAAATCTCTAAATTTCTAGGTTTTTTTCAACTTTTTTTCATTTTGCCGAGTCTGCGCCGAGTCCGAGTCCCGAGTCCTCGAGTCCCGAGTCGAGTCGCCCTAGCCGAGTCCGAGCCGAGTCCGAGTCTCGTTACTATGGGTTGGATGTTCCTTGTAGGTTGTGTCCTACTAAATCATCTTATTATAAATCTGTAGGTTGGTGCCTACTTTGTAAAAATCATTTCAATAAAAGTTGTGTTAACTTGTGTAAATTGGTTCATATCAAATAGTTGATGAATGTTTAAGTTTGAAGTTGATAAATAAGTAAGAGGGTAAAAGTTTGTTGATATATTGATTCACCCCCCCCCTCTCAGTATATCTTTGTTCTCTTCATTTAGCTTTGAAAATGAGAATCTTCAGCATAAATTTCTAACTCAAAACCTCAAACTGTATAAAAACTCTGAGCTTAGAAAGAAGCTTTCAGCAACTTAGCCTCCGACTGGCGAAGAAAATTTGCAGCACACTAACAACTTTCAGCAATGTTGTGACCTTTTCACACATCACCCCATCCAAGATGGGGACCCCCTAATTTTTGCTCCATTCTGGTCTTTTGGCTTTGGTTCTCTCTGTCTCTGATCTTTCATCCTTACAGGGATGTCCCGTTTGACCTCAGTTGAAGTAATTGACAAATTTAGGGTTGCTATCCTTTAGACTTGTTCGAGGTCAAGATTGAGTTACTCAGGAGAAATCTAAGTGCAGCAACACATTCAGAAAGCTCAAGGCAGAATCCCCCTGAAATCTCACTGAAATCCGACCACTTACTATTTTTAGTAAGTGCCTAATTTGAGGCTTGTTCCTCAGGATTTCAGAATTCTAACTACTTCAGCACAATCAGGCAACTTCAGAGTGCCTACATATGAAATTTGAACAGATTCAGACAACTGGCTATTTTTAGCAGTTCAACCTTCAGAGGCTATTTTCAGGGTTTAGACAAGCAATTCTCCAGTGAATGACAGGAGAATTGATCTAGGTTTTCCAAGACCTTCGCGATGGTGTAACATGCAAATCAAGTCGGGGACTTTCAGAGGTCAGCCTTCTAAGGCTATTTTTAGGGTTTGCATGCAGGAATTTTCAATGCATGTCCGGATATTCCATCTGGGTTTTGCGAGAGCTTCGCAGTGGTGTGACATGCAAACATAATGGATCAATTTTCAAGGACTTACTATTTTTAGCCAGTGTCGGAACTTTGACCAGTTTTCTGGGTTTTTCTGGGTTTTTTGAGATCCCACGGGCACTATGACATGCAAACTCGTCCGGCATCCAATGGACCACTTTCTAGACACTTACTATAAATAGCAGCTCCAGTCCAACAGCTACCTAGCACTTGATTCCAGCAAACAGAATGACAAGCGGTAGAAATCAGAGTAGCCAAGGGCAGTCGGGAACACATGCAAGTCAGATTAGGGTTTCCCTGCCATGTCTAAAAATAGATGAAGCGAAATGCAGAGGTGTCAGAACGAAGCACGCCACCATGATTAGCATCCTTCGGGCTACCTACTGGCAAATTTTGAGCAAAATCGGAGGACTTACTATTTTTAGTAAGTCAGAACACAGCTATAAATAGCAGGTCTACGCCGGAAGTCGGTATGAACAGAGCACTCAAGTTATCAGGAGTAGACATAGCAAGTTTTAGGTCGAACAGAGCTACCGAAGACGGGCAACTTTGAAACTTACTATAAATAGCAGGTGGCTAAAAATAGCGCGTCATCACCATAAGCAAGTATGAACAAGTCTCTCATAGCATCAAAAGCAACTGGAGCGAATTTCAAAGCAATCAGAGATATGGAAATTGATCAATTCTAGGGTTTGCTAAAAATAGCAAATGGCTAAAAATAGCATGTATTGTGCCGGATAAGATGTGAACAGGATGGCAACACCAGATGGAGGCACAACCACACCAGTTCCAGTGCAAAGCAAGGTGAAACGCAATGAAACCCTAATTTTACTAAAAATAGAAAGCCAGAACAGGGTTAGGGCGTTGGAAATTCATAAATGATAGCTGACAGGCACACACCCTCATACACGCCCGGGAGAAATGAAAGATACAAAAATTTCTAAGTATGAGATTTCCTTGAGCAAGGATGAAATGCGCCTTCAAGAGGCATAGAAATTCTTCTAAGGCAAGAGATTTTCCTCCTCATACCCCCATATGCGCCTAGGGAAGGTGAAAGGTCACCCGAAGCCATAGAAATACTCACTGAGACATCAAATTTTCCTAAGGCATCCTCAAATGCGCCTAGGGCAGGGAAGTCTACATGCTAAAATGTGCCAAGGGGAGGTGAAAAGTCACCATGGATGTAGTATTTCCCCCCTCACAAGCCAATATGTGCCTAAGGCAAAGAGATTTCCCTCTCACACTAGCAAATGCGCCCAAGGAAGCTAAACAGTCACTCTAGGCGTGGAAAGTCTTTCACATATGGAAAATGCGCTTGGAAAAGGAATTCAACACCCTCTTATGCGCCTAGGGAGGTGAAGAGCCACTAAAAGGGGGCGGAATTCCTTCCAACACTAGCAAATGCGCCCAAGAGTGGAAGCATCATAGGCTAAATGCGCCCAAGGAAGCTGAAGGGTCACAAGATAAAGGTGCCTTCCTTTGCAAAGGTGATATGCGCCCAACATGGAAGTTCACTAAGCCATATGCGCCAGAGGGAGGTGAAGAGTCACCCAAGGCATGGGAATTCCTTATGACACCCCCATTTGCGCCCTCAAAGTTCCTCCTCTCTATAGCAAATGCGCCTAAAGGTAACCTGGTAACAAGGTAAAGGTAAAAACATTGAAGGTGAAAGGAAAAAAGCACCAAGGGTAAAGGAAGTTTTCTCCTCAACATGTGAAGTGCGCTTGAAAATAGAAGTCCTCTATGAGGAATGCGCTAGAGGAAGGTGAAGGGTCACCATGTGAAATGCACCAAGGGAGAAAAATAACACTAAGGGTGGCGTGATTTTGAAAATACTAAGGCATGGGAATTCCTCCTACCCATGGCAAATGCGCCCTAAGGTGGAAATTAACACATGAAAATTCGCAAAGGGTAAGGTGTTAGCCTCTAGGCATGACAATGCCTAAGGGGTAAAGGCAAAGGTTGATACATAAGATGAAGTACGCCCCTCATGGGTAATTTAAAATGAAATTTTCTAGGATTTTTTTTCCTAAAGCAAAAATTGCCAAAGCGTGAAGATGATTGAAGTGGAAGTTGACATGCCCAAATGCGCCCTTCAAGGGTAAAATAATTAAATTTAAATTCCTAAGGCATTTTTTTTAAAAGAGAAAATGAAGAATACGCCTAGAGGATGATGCTAGTTTCCAGAGTTAGAAAAACCTTCAGAAGGAAAATTCTTCAAGAGAAAAATCAAGAAAATTTGCCAAGGCGGAGGAGCTTGAAATGGCAGGAGTGAAAGAAATCCGGAGGGGAAAAAATAAACATTAGCCATTTTTATTATTTTTAAATAATAAAAATTAAAAGTACCCCTTCATCCGGATACACATGAAAACGATGGATTCTGGAAGAATTTCTCTTCTGGGTATTAAACATTTGCAATTCAGAAGTGAGTCAAGCTTACTCCATGCCGTGTCCACATCATTTCGATGGATATTTTGCCCAGTGCCTATTTTAAATAAAATTCCTAAGGCAAAATTGAGAGTTTTTCTCTAAGGAAAATGAACAAAATGAACAGGAGGATTTCGCCAGAGGTTTGAACTGGATAATTTTGCCGAAGCGAAGACAAGATCAAATCACTTAGCCAAACATTTCAAAATTGTTCAAGGAAGTGAACGATTTAATATTTTAAGTAATCAAATGCAACGAGGCAGGCCTGTGCAGAGGTGATGAATTCATAATTCTAGAAGATGCCTTAGATGACAAGTGTTACAACGAAGAAAAGAGAGGGAAAATGAATTTGAAAATTTGCTAAGTATAGCCTCTGCAGGAATTCGACCAGGCTATAAGATTTTAAAATCCTCTTCATTCCTCTCACCAGTTGCTGAATGCAAAAATATTGGCTAAGTGAAAGTACGAATCTTTGAAGAGATTGTTGTTATCCAAATTTCACTACTGTAGCATTTTGCTGCCTACGTATTCATCACATTCTGAAAATGAATTCAGGTGTTGTTTTGCTAATGTTTGAAACAAAAAAAAACTCATTGTTTGCAAAGTAATGTTGTTTTTATTCATGTTGAAAAGCTGAAGTCCCACACAAGCCGTGGGAGTAACCTGATTTGATTTTTAAATCAAATGCTGAGTACATAAAAGAAATGAACACACAGCTGAAAATAGTGTAAAAATAACGAAGGAGGGTGATTCGTCATTGCCTGGAATGACGAATCACTGTTGAAGTTGTGTGTTGAAACTCGTCCAGCTTTGGTGTCGCAGCCAGCTCCAACTTTAAGGTTTATCTGCAAAATTGTGAAGAATGGTGTTAGAGCAATGACAAATCAGTTCCTACCTTATCCCTATGCTACCAACAGAGATGTGATCTCATTCAATAATGCATTCACCAAACGATTAAAAGAAAAGCAGAACATCAAAAGAAGCCTTTGAATCTATCATATTTTACTAACTTTTTTGTGTCATGTGCAGAAACAGGAAATACAATATTGCTGTTTTTTATCAGTTTCGTGATGAGTGGGGTTAAATGTGGCTCCCACAAGGGTTGAGCCCAGCTCATCAAATGTTTAAGTGCAATATGAACATCATAAAATCTGTTTTGTATTATGCCAATTTTTCACAAATTTCACCACAAAGGGTATGAAAAAAGTAAACGACAACAACGCTGCATTTTAAGTTCATTTCCAGAATGCATCGTTTTCAGTTTTCATGAGAACAGCATTATGCCATCTTGCTGAGTTTTATGAGATGATATCAAAAAATGTATAAAAGAGAGCAGCAAACATAGGAACAAATACGTATTTTTTCCACTCATATCACTATGTTACGTTACAGCCAAGATGATGAAGGTCACAATGCTAAGTTGCTGAAAGAGCAAAAAAAAATCAATACATTTTGTTTGCATCAGTTACAGCTAACATGATGATGTTTTTCTTTTATCATGATCATAAAGGCAACATCACGTTATTTGCAGAACATATTCGTAAGTCAAAGCTCAGAAATGGATTGCAGCCACATTTGATCATTTTGATAAAATACAGAAACGAAAAGATTCTTTCAAAGTTTCCAAATACCAGATTTAAATTATATACAGAATGCACATTCCTATTATTTTCCAGTTTTTTAACCATGCAAGAGATTTTCAGCAGACAGAAGATACAGTTTGTGCTTCAAACAGAGGATACCCATATGGAGGTTTTCATTGCAAAATTCTCAAGGGTCGAGCCCAGGAGGATATTACACAAAAAAATTTCTAAAAACGAGCTCCAGCTCAAGTATTAATGGCGCGGCCAGTCAAACAGGCCTGCAATTTTCTAAAAAATTGACAAAGTTTCTGCAGATAAAGCTCACATTTTTCCTTTCAAGAAGCTTTGAAAATAAGAGGAAAAAACGTGATAATGGCGAACTCTCCCCTGGCGGCTAAGCAAGAGTATGACAAAAGGAAAAAACGTGGCCAATACAAAGACCCAGCAGAAGAGAAAACACAGATTTTCGATTATGAATAAAGAGAAAAGCGTAGCAAGGCTGAACTCACCGTGTGGAGAGCTGGAAATGAAAAGAACTCATAGCTTTGGAGCCGCATCCGGCTCTTTGGAGCTCACAAAATATAGGGGTTCGAGCTCTCCCATGGCGGCAGAACAGAAAAATGATAGTATAAAATGCAAGGAAAATCAGAGATTGTTACATACAGGCCGCGGCCTTAAAGGCTTTTGCTTTTAAAAAACGAAATAGGGAAAACTTCCAGATCGAGCTTACCTTCAGTCTTCCCACAAAAATCTAAGAAGAATGCGAGCTATGGCGCGAATTACAGCCAGACTTCCAGTCCATGTGCGGCTAGGGTTCTTCTCCATGGCGGCGCCCAGCAAAGAGAAACAAAGGAAATGAAATGAAAGTTGTCATTTCATTTTTAGGGTTAATACCCTATTTCGACCCAAAGGGAGAAGGCAACGAATTGCCCTAAGTTTTTATTTTATTTTTTCCTCTCTCATGCTTAAGTCGTGGTTTTATCAATTATGCTTGGCAACAAAAGTCTTTCACCGAAATTATATACTTTGGTTTTTATCTTATTTCCTTGGTGAAGACTTTATTTCTATTTTTATGTTTGCATTTGATTTGATTTTTTAAAAAAAAAAAAATTAATTAAAATATTTTTATTAAAATGATCTATTAAATCATTTTGATAAAGATCAAATAATCTTAAATGCAAAGTGTGGTATTTTATCTCTTGAATTGTAAATTTATTCAAAATGATGTATTATAAATCATTTTTGAATAAATGATATTATAAAATGCAAAGCTTCAACTTCACATTAAATATCATCAATTTGCATCTAAAATTAAAAATCCTTTATTAAAATGATGATTATAAATCATTTTAATTAAAAATATTTTAAAAAAATGCAAACATGAAATGTTCTAGATGAATCAGAAGTCTTTCCACTTGTATTTTCTGTCAAATTGTAAAACTTTATTTTAAAGTGATAAATTATGAATCACTTTTTAATAAATGTTTAAAATGCAAGTTGAAGTCATTTAATGACTTTCAAAGACTGATCATTTTGATAAAAATTCAGATATTTTTGAAATACAAGTCAAGGTCACATTTAATGTCATTTAATGACATTCAAAGACTTGCTGCAAGGTTTAAATAAATGTTTTAAAATACAAGTTGAAGTCATTTAATGACTTTCAGAGACTTAGTGCCAAGTAGTCAAGTCTAGCCTTAAAAGCAAGCTTTGTTCAAGGTATGCAAGTAGGGGAGGTTTTTTTGGCCTACCTTGTTTGAAGGAGATTTTGACATTACTTTGGTTTTTGGACCCAAAGTCCAATTCCGAATTTTGAGAGGGCTTTTCTATAAAGTCTTGTTCCTCATTCATTGTAAGCAGTTCTGATTATGCAGAGGAGGCTTATGTGACATTTTGGTGTCCTTAGCATTTTGGTGCAGACTTTGTAACTCTTTTTGGAAGATCAAATACAAGTAACAGCAGCTGAGTTTATGTTATCTGAATTTATTTTGGAGCCTTCTCTTCTTTCTGGAATTCTGTGTGTATTTACAGGTGATTTGATAAAGGTAATCAGTGAATAATCAGTATTCCATGTTATTTTGTCTCACTCAAGCACCTAGTTGCAGAAAAGTATTTTTGTTTGCAGGTTGTAGTTCATGTCTTTAAGGGTGAAGCTCATAAGAGAGGCATCTGTTTCCCTTCTTATTCTGGTTCACTTTTCAGACTTTATTGCAAAATACTTATGCAAGCCTATACAGAAAGGAAGTGTTTTATTCACTCAGATAATTTAGTAATCCTTCTTAGTTACCTGTATTTGAGCTCTCATATCATATTTGGTGTATCACCTGTTTCTCTTGTTTAGATTTTAAGATCTTAGGTTCATTTCAGTAACTTCTATCTTTTTCCCCATAAGTTCAGGTTAGTTTTTTGGAGTTATCAGTGATTATCCAATAGGAACCGGCCTAGAATCCGGAGGTTTCATTTCTAGTTACGCATTTCCCACATGCAAAAATGAATCCCATGTTAGGCAAGGTTGTTAAACTTGTATAGTTTAACAGGGTGCAAATTTTAGCCTTTAACAATTGCAATTGCTGAGAAGTTCGAAATTGTGAGAGAGCTGAAGGAGAAGTGCAAATTTGTAAAAGTTGAAGTTGCTGAAGGAAGTGCGACTTAACTTGCTGAGGCTGCAGTTGTTGAGAGGCACGAATTCCCAAGTTGCCAGTTGCTGTATTTGCTAAGAAGGTATGAATTTGCAAAAGTTGAAGTTGCTGAATGCTGAAGTACGACCTGAGAAGAAAGTTTGAAGTTGCTGAAGGTTGCTAAGTTAGAAGGAGAAGTACGAACTTCAAGGGAAAAGTTTTAGATTTGTTGAAAGTAAAATTGCTGCAAGCAAACATTTCCAAGTATTTGGCATTGTGTTGCTGCAACCAGAGAGGAAACTTCTAAAAGCGTTAAAGTAAACAGGCGTAGTTGAGGTTTGCAGCTGAAAGTGACAAAGTGTTGCAGCCTTTTTATTTAAAAATCTGTTGGCACCCTCAAAAGCGATATATTGTTTTATAAAAACTTGTTTTCTAATGACTCTCTTGCCTTTTTGCAGAATGGCCGAATCAAGCAGAAGAGTTGCAGGCAGAAACAACCACACTGAGTCCAGACAGGCTGTGATCAAGAAATTGGGCAAGTCATTCTTGCCAGAATCCAAATTTTCATCAAAGCTCGGCAGGCTAGCTGACACGAACTTAGGCTCATTCAACATGGAAGCACTCAGAAGAAGGATAATGGGGATGGAGGCCATCACCCGTCAGTGACTTCGCACAGTATTGTCAGAAGTGGACTGTATGCAGCTGCCAACTTTCCGCCAGCTATCCGATGTCCAGAACTCATCATGGAGTGCGCCTACCACTACAATGCAGAACAGAGGACGGTCACATCGCCAGATGGCAAGGTGCTGGCTAACCTGACACCTGAAGCAATCGGAGAGGCATGCGGGATTCCAGTTCATGAGAAGATGATCTACAAGACGAAGGAGAGAGCTGGAAAGATGTACTCATCCACCACAGATCGGTGTGTTGATTTGATAAACACTAGGTGGATGATTAAACCCAAGCCAACTCGCACTAAATTGCCCAAGCAGATAGTCTCAGAGGACTTGAGAGAGGAGTTTGGTGATCTCATTATGATGCTGAGCAGAGTTGGAGGTTGCCCCCAAGCGTTCATCTTTGAACCTTGGATGTTCTATTTTGTCAACTTGGTGTTAGAGGGAAAAGATTACATGGATTGGGCACTGATGATCAGTGATAACATACATGAGTAGCTTTGTGGCGTGAGGAGAACGAAGACATTTTACATGAGCTCCTACCTTGTCTATATGTTGGCTCGCATGACGAGATACAGAGGAATCTCCTACAAAGAACCAATCGGTTGCGGATCCCATCAGTTTAAAATATATGAGGCTTGTCCACAGTTGCATCTGACAAGCACAACTAATTACAAGAGGGTTAATGATGCCTTTACAATGCATATCACGAGGACCTTGCAGCAGAGAACCCACCACAGAATATCAAGGGAGGCACAAGAAATGATTGAGAAATTCGGATGTGGTTTATCCAATTTCCAAAATTCACCTACATAAGGCTGCAAGGATTTTCCTCTTATCCATACAGATTGTCTCGGTATCCCACAAACAGGATAGTGATGCTGGAAGTATCTAGGCAACTGATTGCCTATGATAAGATTCAGAAGAAGAAGAAGAAAGGTGGACTCGGATTCCTGATTACTATGGTAAATTCAGATGAAATCTACCCATCGCTGCAAGCAGCAAGAGAGGCAGAAGCGGAGCTCCAATTCTTCCACCTTTCCTATCACACCAGCAGGCATTACTACGATCCCCACAGAAACATCAGGTGGATATTGATAGAAAAGTTCAGGCACAAGGTGCAAATCAAGGACTTTTGGGCTAGTGCAATGGATGAGGTCGAAGTCAGAAAGAGGATGTTCTCTCGGATACCGTTGGGGATGGTCAGAGAGTGTGAGATCATCCCAGTGCTAGATCAGATTGAGGAAGATATAAACGTAGTACAGGCTGACTACGAGACAGTAAGAGATACACCTTTGCCACTCCCAGATTGGTCTGAGCCAGAGATCACTGACTTGGATACACTTTGTATCCCAGTCTTGACATTTACACGGAGTTGGGTAGAGAGGCATGTCAGCCGACTCAAGGGAAAGTCAATTCCCCTTACCTACAATTTGATGGGAGACAGCAGATTACAGGCAACTAATCAGAGGAGACGGAGTAACCCAACTCCAGAGCCTAGAGGAAAGGAGCCAGTTTGACCTGAGCCTATGGTAGTTGAGGAGTCCATGCATACACCATCTCGGACACATTCTCCAAGCTTACAGGAGGTGTCGTTATTTGTTGATCAGAGGGAGAGGTTGGATGTAGAGCAGACGGTGCGAGTGGAGAGTAAGCCACCTCGTAGAGAATCAGTGGGTCAGAGCATCAACATGCCCCAAGAAGATCATCAGCAGGAAAATCAGCAAGAGACAGATGAGGGGACGGCTACTGATACTCAATTTCAGCAAGAAATTGAAGCGGCTCTCGAAGGTGATGCTACTTCAGATCAGGATGCCTAGAGCTCGCGAGACATGGAGCCTATTGATGACGGTGAGCCTCGTCAGAACGATGGCAGAGGAGAGGTTCATGAGGTAGAGGCTGAGGTAGAACAACCTTTTATTATATCTGACATGCGGTAGAAGGTGCCAGAATGGCTAAGGGACAGAATGAGGCGTGATCCCATGGATGAGACCGATACCACAGCCGAGATGGAGGAATTATTACAGAGGATCAGCGCACCTCCAGCAAAGAAAAAAGCTAGGAAGTTCTCGAAAATATCCATAGATGAGGATGGATCCTGAACCTTGCATATGGCAGTTCCTCGGGTAGAATGCGATAGAGATGAGGTCGTTCCTGAGAACTATGTTGTGACAACCATGGAACTAGGCCGCCCTACTGGAGCACAAGTGGTAGAGGAGTGTGATAATTCCTATTGGGCACTCAAGGATAGATTGTCCCATGTTGAGGGAAAATACAAAAGGTTGAAGGTAGAGCACAAGACACTGATTGGCTACGTACAACACTTGTCCTGTCCTTTTGGGCATGAAAATCCGACAATTGAGCTTCCAGTTGAGTTTTCCAGGGAGTCAATCAGTGGGTTAGAAGATTTGAAGAGAATGGCACAGCAGGTAGACAAGTGGGTTGCCAGTGTGCGTACAGAAACAAGAAAGTTCATGGAAGATCTTGCACATGCCTATGGGAAAGCTTTCGATATTATAGCCAGAATGGAGGCAGTTAACCATGCTTGGGGTGAGGCTCGCATCTATCAGACGAGAGTTGTTCTCCGTTTAGGGGCCTTGATGAGCATACCTCAACAGACTCTGGTTGAGGGAGGTGTTATCCAGCAGGGAGATAGATACGACTTCACCAGATGGTATTCTTCAGTAGTCACAGGCCGGGGATTCTATGATGCATCACAGGCAGATTCTGTCAGGGTCAAAAAGGCCATGACGAACATCTTAGATGGAATTCTCAACATGTTGGAGGCAATCTTTTCCAAGAGGTTGATTGCTGAAGAGGTAACTGCAGATGGATTGAAAGACAGATTGGCGCCATTCTTCTCTGAGGTGAAGACCTTCACACAGGATGATTTCGAGAACACAGCCACGTTCTCCAGTATCATACAGAATACCCAGGATGCCCTTGTTGCCTGAAAGAAATCATGTGCCTGGCATGGGCAAACAGTTGCAGTTTTAGAGTTCCAATTGGATCACATTCCTCCTATCTCCGATCAGGAAGTTGAGGCAGTCTTGGCCAGATTCATCAAATTTGCAGCCAGCGAGAAGGAGAAAGGAAATGCCCTTCTGGACGATGACCTTCTTGAGGGAGACGACGTGCATTGATGGCAGGGTGTGGTGCATTGATGAGGAGTGGATGGCGCATTCATTGCCCCACTCCTCTTGGTGGCGGTTTTTCGGGCAGAAACCCTAATTAGGGCATAGGTGGCTCAATCTGAGCCCTTTATCGTAATCAGATCTGAACCGTCCACTAATTGGACTCACTATAAAAGGGGCATCCCCCCTCATTTGTAAAGAACTAGAATCGAATAATCAGAGATAGAGTTGAGCTAGAGAATAGAAGGCATATAGCATTTAGCTTAGAAGTTAGCTTAGATTGAGGAGGAAACGAAGTTTTCCCATTGAGGACTTTGTAAGAAGTTGTTGTGAACACTCTCATAATATAAAGATTTATCATTGTTTGGTGGTTCTATCTTCTATTGTGAGTAGCTAGCAAGGCTTGTTCGTCTTTCCAATTCAAGTAGATAGAGTAAAATAGACTTTTAATTCGTGCAAGTAGTCGTTAATTGTGGTGTGGTGTGTTTAGTTTGGACAAGTCTTCCTCTATCCATACCACTAGCAGGCTTGCTGATGGTAAGTCTGCCCTGCGTGGTCAACTGGAATTTCAGTACTTAACTTTGATTGTGATTTGTACGTGTTCACTTGCATCGTTGCGATGGGGTACACATGTTGAATCATAATTTGAATATCTTATTTATCCTTTGAAGATTGCACCTACTTTGTCAAAGTTTTCCGACGAGGAGGTGAAACAAAGTTTGGTTTGAAGATTGTTGAAGCTAATCCTCACATTCCACCCCCCTTTAGAAGTAGATTTGTAGAATTCCTATCCCTATCCCTTTTTAATTCAGTATTTCCCGGTTAATTTAGGAGTTAGAGCAATATCGTCAAATCATTCATGTCTTAACTGCTTCACATAATCGAACAACTACGTAAGTCCCCTTGAATACCCAACATATTCACATTAGCCAACTGAGTTTATTCGCGATAAAAGGAACCTTGGAGTTGAACGCATGAACTTTCATGCAATCTTAGCATGCGGGATACTTTGATCAAGAGAGAATAGAGTGGCCATTGGACATTTTATTCTGTGTTGGCGTTGTCATAAAACACACGTCAATAGAACCTATGGTTAAAATTCTGAAAAAATGAAAATTAGCGTTTTACGCCCCTATTTTTAAGGAAACCCTTAAAAATAGGACCTTCCCAGAAATGATTGAAAATAATTCTGATAGGGTTAATTACCTTCACGATCACACTGATCAAGTTAGAATCATAAAAAAATATGTTTTACTCCGGTGGGTCTATTTCTATTTTTCAGGAACAAAGTTAGCAGCTCCACAGCCATTAATGGCAGATTGGCTAGTACCAGGTGCTGAAAGCTAAACCTTAAAAGCTCCAACGAAGAAGCCATGGTGAGAAAGGTCAAAAAGATGCTCGTTCAATGAAGGAGATTCTCAAAACGAAAAAGGCCAAAATTTGGCTAACTCTGGAAGATGGGCGTTTTGTCTACCAAGGCAAAACACAGTCACAGTTGAAAAAGGTGCCACTCTTGAAGAAAGGCGCCCTTGGATCTCAGAGAACAAATCAAGTCATTTGACATCTTCAAATCAGTCATCCTCTTCACTTTCGCGCTGGCTCGACAATGAAACAATCAGCAAGATCATCTGATTCAGAGATCACTGGCCAACCATTAGCAAAGTATGGAGGATCCATCAATGACAAAGATGCCAAATTAGAGAGCTTCAAGGTAAAAGGGCCCCTGCTGGCCAGAGGTGCCCCCTGTTGACGTGTTTTTTATGACAACACCAACACAGAATAAAGTTGTTCAACGGTCACTCTATTCCCTCTTGATCAAAGTGTCCCACATGCTAAGATTGCTTGAAAGTTCATGTGTTCAACTCCAAGGTTCCTTTTATTGCGAATAGACTCAGTTGGTTGATGTGTTTTGCTGGTTATTGAAGGGGACTTACGTAGTTGTTCGATTTTGTGAAGCAATTAGGATATGAATGATTTGACAGTATGGCTTTGACTCCTAAATTAACTGGGAAATACTAAATTAAAAAGGGATAAGGGGTAGGAATTCTACGAATCTACTTCTAAAGGGTGGAGGACGAGGATCGACTTAAACACTCTTCAAACCAGACTTTGCTTCGTCTCCTTTCGGACAACTCCGACAAAGTTGGTGCAACCTTCAGAGGATGAGAAAGGTGTTCAAATTATGACACGACATGTTCATACCATCACTACGATGCATACGGACATATGAGCCACAATTGAAGTTAAGTGCCAATACTCCAGTTGACCACGCAAGGCGAACTTACCATCAGTAAGCCCGCTAGTGGTATGGATGAAAGAAGATATGCTCAAATCACAGCGCCACACTCCATAATTAACGACCACTTGCATGAATTGAAAGTCTATTTTACTCTATCTACTTGAATTGGAAAGACAAACAAGCCTTGCTAGCTACTCACAATAGAAGATAGAACCACCAAACAATGATAAATCTTTATATTATGAGAGTGTTCACAACAACTTCTTACAAAGTCCTCAATGGGAAAACTTCCTTTCCTCCTCAATCTAAGCTAACTTCTAAGCTAAATGCTATATGCCTTCTATTCTCTAGCTCAACTCTATCTCTGATTCAATTCTAGTTCTAATATATTACAAATGAGGGGGGATGCCTCTTTTATAGCTAGCCCATTTCAATAGACGACTCAGATTGAATTACAATGAAGGGCTCAGATCGAGCCACCTATGCCCTGATTAGGGTTTCTGCCCTAAAAACCGCCACAGAGAGGAGTGGGCAATGAATGCACAGAATATTCTCCACTCCCCTGCAGGAATCATAATGAGCAATTAATGCCCACTACCATCATCAAGAAGATCCTCATCCATGAGAGCGTTCCCATTGGCCTGTTCTCGGACTGCAAACTCGATCAATCGGGCCAATACCGCCTCAACCTCCTGGGCAGAAATCGGTGGAATATGGTTGAGCTGGAACTCCAAGACCGCTACCGTCTGACCGTGCCGAGTGTAAGACTTCTTCCATGCCACCAAGGCGTCCTGGGTATTCTGGATTATACTGGAGAAAGTGGAGACATTCTCAAAGTCATCCAGGACAAGCGACCTCGCAGCTGAGAAGAATGGAGCCAGTTTGTCTTTCAAGCCATCAGCAGTTATTTCCTCTGGGGCCAACTTTCTAGCAAATATGGCTTCTAATGTATTAAGGAATCCCTCCAAGATGTTACCCATTGCTTTCCTCACTCTGGCTGAATCTGCCCTTGCTGCATCGTGAAATCCACGGCCTGTGACCACCGAGGAGTACCAACTGGTGAAATCATACCTGTCACCATCCTGAATCACACCTCCATCCACCAAACTTTGCAGAGGTATATGCATCAAAGCCCCCAAACGAAGTACAGTCTTCGTCTGATAGATGCGGGTATCGCCCCAGGCCTAATCCACCATGTCAATCCATGCCAAAATACTTGACGCCTGCCGATAAGCATTGGCGAGGTCCTCCATAAATTTCCTTGTCTCAGTATGAACATGGCTAACCCACTTGTCCGCTTCTGTTTCCATCTTCTTTAAATCCTCTAAGCCAACAACTGACTCCCTTGGAAGCTCTGGTGGGCGTTCTACTGTTGGGTTTGCCGGTTCAATTGGACGTGCTAGACTCTGCACATATCCTATCAAGGTTTTGTGCTCCTTCTTCAATTTCTTATACTTCCCCTCCGTGCGGAGCAACTGATCCTTCAATGCCTGATAGGAGTTATCGAACTCCTCAACAATTTGGGCTCCCGTAGGACAACCCAACTCTACGGTGGTGATCACATAATTTTCAGGCCTCTCCTCGGTTCGATCACAATCCTCTCTCGGAACAGCCACCTGAAGCGTGCGAGAGCCTGACTCATCAGTCGAGATCTTTGAAAACTTCCTGGCCTTTTTCTTTTCTAGTGGTGCACTGATCCTCCTGAGGAACTCCTCCATCTCGATGGCTGGATTTGTATCATCCTCGGGTTCTCTTCTCATTTTGTTTGAAAGCCAATCCGGCACCGTCAGCTGCGGATTGCAAATGACTAGGGGCTGCTCCTCCGTTGCCTCCACCTCGTGCACTTCTTCTCTTCTTGCACTGTTCTACTCGGGCTCATCATCCTCCACGAGTTGCGTATCTTCAGACCCTTGGGTCCCCTGTTCTGTGTTTTCCTCTTCCTCCAATGTCATGTCCAACATCTGTTGGAAATGAGTGTCAGCCACTGTTTCATCTTCTTCCTCTTGTTGGCCAGCCCTGGATACACTGACGCTTATACTATTTGATTCTCGGATGTTGGGTTGATTCACCTCCTCAAGCTCCCGCTCTTCACCCAATCCTGCCCTCTGATCAGCAAATAATGAAATCACTCTCAAACTCGAAGACTGAGTTTGTGAGTGCATAGGTGATGCTTGTTCCATCCTCAACGGTATCGGCTGGGTTGGTACTTCTACTTGTGCTTCCGGTGTTTGAGCAACCTGTTTTCCCCTTCTCACCGATAGCGGCCTTGGGTCACCCATCAAGCTATAAGTAAGGGCGATTGATCTGCTCTTAACTCTGCATACATGTCTATCGACCCAAGCTCTTGTGAAAGTCAACACCGGAATAGAGAGCATGTCCAAGTCCATGATTTCTGGCTCGGACCAATCAGGTGATGGGATCGGAGTATCCCTAACTGAACCATAGTTGGGTTGCATAACGTTGACATCCTCTTCCACCTGGTTGGGAACTGGAATGATCTCACATTCCCTGATCAATTTGAGGGGAAGCCTGGAAAACATCCTTTTCCTTATCTCGACCTCATCAACGACATTTGCCCAAAAGTCTTCAATGTGGGCCTTGTGTCGGTACTCAACGTTCTATATCATTCGGATGTTTCTGTAAGGATCGAAATCCTATTTGCTTGTGTGATACGATAGATGATAGAATTGCAACTCATCCTCTGCCTCTCGAGCTGCCTGCAAGGAGGGACACACCTCAGTGGAATTTCCCATGGCAATAGGAAAGTCAAGCCCACCCTTCTTCTTTTTTTGAATCTTATCATAGGTGATCAATTGCCTAGATATTTCCAGCATTATAATGTGATCGGTGGGGTACCTCGGTAACCGGTATGGATACGAAGTGAACCCCTGTAGCCTAATGTAAGTGAATTTCAAAAATTGGATGAGCTAATATCCGTATTCCTCTATCAATGCTTGTGCCTCTTTGGATATCCTTTGCTGTGTTCTCCGCTGAAGGGTCCTCGTGATGTGCATTGTGAATGCATCATTAGCCCGTTTGTAACTAGCAGGGTTCGTTAGATGCAACTGTGTGCAGGCCTCATGGATTTTGAACTGATCAGGTGCACAGCCTATTGGCTCCTTGTATGTAATCCCTCGGTACTTGGTCATTCTCGCCAGCATGTATATCACATACGAGCTCATGTAAAAGGTTTTCGTCCCCTTCAGGCTCCTGAACTGTTCATCTATGTTATCACTGATCATCCTTGCCCAGTCAACACACTCCTTTCCCTCCAAGATGATCTCGATGAAGTAGAACATCCAAGGCTCGAAGAAGTAGGCTTGTGCACTCCCATTTATTCGGCTCAACATCATCATCAAGTCGCAGTATTCCTATTTCACATCTTCGGCAATTATCTGCTTTGGGAGTCTAGTGCGAGGTGGCTTTGGCTTTTGCATCCAGACTCTGTTGATGACTGCAGCAACCCTCTCGAAGGAGGTGGAGTACATTTTATCCACCCTCTCCTTTGATCTATAGAGCATCTTTTCGGCAGTAGGAATCCCAAATGCCTCTCCGATGGCATCTGGCGTGAAGTTGGCAAGCAATTTGCCATCCGGCGAGACAATGGTTCTACGGTCCGGCTTGTAGTAGTTTGCACACTCCATGATTAGCTCTGGGCACTGAATTGCTGGTGGAAAACCAGCGGCTGCGTAGATACCACTCTTCATGATGTTATGTGCTGTGACGGACGATTGATGGCCTCCTAGTCCGTACATCCTAGACTTGAGTGCATTTAGATTAAATGACCCGAGGTTGGTGTCACTTAATCCTGCCAATTTGGAGACAATTGCCGATTTTGGAAGAAATGACTTGGCGAGCCTTTTGATCATTGCCTACCGGGATGAGCTAGCCTTGGCCGTTTCAGTGTTTGCAGCTCTGCTTGTTCCTGCAACATCCTTTGCTCCAGCCATCTGCAAGAATAAGATATAATAATAACAAGTTAGTTTGCAGATTTTTAATAATATAAAATAGCCTCCGAGACGGCTGCGGACGTGGAGTTAGCTTTTGAAAATAAAAATTCTCAGCATAAATTACCAACTCCAAACCTCGTACTGTGTAAAAACTTCGAGCTTATAAAGAAGCTTTCAACGACTGCACTTCTGACTGGCGAAGAAAATCACAGCCAACTACTAACTTTAAGCAATGTGGTTATTTCCTCAGCACAAAATAAATTAAATCTTTCTCCTCAAATTCCGTCAACCTCAGCAACTTTCGACTTCTTCTCAACTTCAAAAGCAACTAACTTTCGGCAGCTCGAATAAATAAAGTCTGCAGCAACTCTTTTGCAGCTCCAAAAAAACTACCTCAGCACTCCGAGAATAAGATCTTCAGCGCACAATAAATTTCTGCAATTCAACACTCTGCAGCAACTTCAACAAATAAATCTTCCAGCAACTCCGGAAAACAACTTCAACCTTCAACTTCGAAATTGCAGCAACACACTTTCAGCTTTCGAAAGAAAGAGTCTCGGCAGATAAAAATTTCTCCAGCACTTCGCACTTTCAGCAACTCAACACTCCGAAATAAAATAAACTGTCAAGGAATTTCTCTCCTCAACAACTTCGAAAATATTTCAATCTCCCAAGAACTTCTTCAGCAACTTCAACTTCGAAAAATGTGAGGAGAAATGAGAGAAGAGACTGTTTAAATAATTCTTCTCGAAGAATCCTGCCAAGTAAGGTTGGGGCTATTTTTAGCACCCTCATCAATTCTCCACTCTCTTCGTTCAGAATCTTCTAATTCAAGCGCAGTAGTGGGCTAGTCGTTAGCCAGTCATTATGGCAGTTGCCATTAATAATGATTCCTTCCTTGTGAAAATTCGAATTTTTCCTCTTGGTCTGCCAGTTAACTCTTGGTGATTTAAACAACTTGCGAGAAAAAATCACTTGATTTGGTTTAAAATCCCACTTTAAAATCTCGCAGTGTTTAATTGAATTCAACTCGAAAAATTCGTGGGAGTTGTCTGTCATTTAAATCCTCGATTTCATAAAATTTGCCTTAGACATTTTAAAATTTCTCTTTAAAATATTCAACTCCGGGTGATTTAAAATCACTTGCCTGTTCGAAATAACTCATCCTTTGAGATTTAACTTCCGTCAGGAAAATAATCTAGGCAAAACGAATTTCTTCTGAAAATATTAAAATTTCCCTTAGGAAATTAATTTTTTAACTTCCCAACCCATGGGTGCCTTTTGAACGGGTTCATTTAATCTTTACTTGACCCATGGAAAAATATATCAGTTGCTTCCGCCTTGGAAATAAAACTTTGTCACTGTGTCCATTTCATTTAAATGTCTCTGGAAAATTTTCTTTATTCATATCAAGGCGTCTTTTCTCCAATGAAATATTTATCTCATTTAGAAAATATTTCAAACATCTTCATACTTTTGGCGTACTTAACCCCTTGGTATTTTATTTTATCCTCTTCACCTTCACCCACTTAGAAATAAAATTAAGTCCTTTCATTCTTTGGGCGCATTCACCTCTTTTCATCATTTTGCTCAACTTGGGCGTATTTGGCCTAGGGAGTTTTTGTTTTACTTAGGAAAATTTCTGACCTTTCTCCCTCGGACGCATTTTGAAGGGTCCATTTTTATATTTCTCATACTTAAAATCCCTTCTAACTCATCTTCTTCATGTGCACATTTAGAGGGTCAAGCTCCCATTTTCTATGCCTTAGAAAATTTCAAGACCCTCACTTCAAAGGCGCAAACATTATGTGTCTTCATTTCACTTTTCCCACACTTAGAAAATTTTGATTTTCCCATCACCGCCTTGGGTGCAATTGACTAGGCATACTTTACTCTTCATGCCTTAGACGTTTTATCAATCATCACCTTCCTTTTACCTTGAGGGCGCAAATAGGCATGTTAGCTTCCAATTTTATTTTGACTTAGGCACATTTCAGCTAGGCAAATTTCAATTTCATGAAGTGGGCGCATTTCATACCCTCAACTTCTATCTTCAACACTTAGAGGAATTTTCATCACCACTTACCTTGAGGGCGCATTTTGCCATGTCAACTTCCACTTTTGCCTTAGGCATTTTTTAGCCTCCAATAACCTTGGGCGCATTTTCACTAGCATGCTTCCATTTTTGTTGCCTTAGGAAATTTTCAAAGTCTTCTATAACCTTGGGCGCAAATGGGGTAATGTGCTTTCATGTGAGGGCGCATTTCCACCCCTCTACTTTCATTTCAATGCCTTAGGCGTTTTTTTTTTCTTTTTACTTAACCCCTTGTTCCTTGGGCGCATATTAGAGGTGGTGCTTTCGTTTCTCATGCCTTAGAATATTTCTTGGAGGTGGGCGCATTTTCATACATGAGCTTTCAAGTTGAGGGTGCAAATTGCCATGGCTACTTCTGTTTTTATACTTAGAAAAATTTCGGCCCAACTACTCCTAGCACAAGGGCGCATTTGATGGGGGTCTACTTCTACTTGAGGGTGCATTTGAGACCTCATGCTCACATTTTTATTTTCCGTGCCTTAGGCGTATTGCTAGGCATCCTCCAACATGGGCGCATTTCAATGTCCCTACTTCCATTTCAATGCCTTAGGCGTTTTATCAATCATTACCTTCCTTTTACCTTGAGGGCGCAAATAGACATGGCTACTTCTGTTTTTGCCTTGGAAATTTTCACACACTTAGAATTTTGCTTGAGGGCGCATTTGAGAGGTGAGACTTTGATTTTTCATCATGGGCGCATTTTGCCTAGGAAGCTTTCATTTTTGTCTTAGGCTTTTTTGCCAACCCCTCAACTTACCTTGGGCGCATTTAGCATGTGTGGCTCCTATTCCGTGCCTTAGAATTTTTTTTCCAACATTTTCAATATTCTTTCAAGGTGAGGGTGCATTTCCCATGTTGAACTTTCATTTCAATGACTTAGAATTTTTCGAGGGTCTTCACTTTACCTTGGGCGCAAATGAGGTAGGCTACTTTTATTTTCCATGCTTAGACAAATTTCCATGCCTCTGCTGGATCTTGATCTCACATTCTATTTTTAGTAAGTCCTTGATTTCCTTGACTTCCTCAATTCCGTTTTGCCTGAAAATTTCACCATCTGATCTTCTTCGCCTTGTGAACCTATTTTGCCAGTCCTCTGCCCTAACCTGCTATTTATAGCCACCTGCTATTTATAGTAAATTCTTGACTTTTTGACTTCAATAGCTCCGTTTTGCCTGAAAATTGCAACGCCTGATCCTGATAACGTGAGTGTCGCTCTGATGCCAACCTCGGGTGGAGACCTGCTATTTATAGCCGTGCCCTGACTTACTAAAAATAGTAAGTTCTCCGATTCTGCTCAAATTTTGCCAGCAGGTGCCTTGAAGTATGCTGACATTGGTGGGGTACTTCGTTTTGACAATTTCTGGATTTCACCCCCTATAAAAGTGGAAACCCTAATTTGACCTGCATGTATCCCGAATGGTGTCTGTTTGACTTCGTTCCCTCTGCATGTCGTTCTGCTTGCTGAACTGGAGTGTTAGGCGGCTGCCGGAGTGTACCTGCTAAAAATAGAAACTGCTTGAAAAGTGATCAATCCACTGCCCGATGATTTTGCATGTCATATTGCCTGTGGGATCTCAAGAAACCCAGAAAAACCCAGAAAACTAGTCTGTATGCATGCACTGGCTAAAAATAGTAAGTCCTCGAAACTTGATCTTCTTCGCTTGCATGTCACACTGTTGCAAAGCTCTTGGAAAACGCAGAAGGAATATCCGGACATGCGTTAAAGAACTCTGCATGCAAACCCTAAAAATAGCCTCCTAAGGCTAAACTCTGAAAGTGATCATCTTGGTTTGCATGTTACATCACTGCGAAGGTTTCGAGAAACCCAGAAGTAATCTCCGGACATGCAATGAGGAATCATACGTTTGACCCCTGAAAATGGCTCCTGAAGCCTGAACTGCTAAAAATAGCAAGTTGTTTGATCTGGCTCAAAATTTACGTGCAAGCAGTTTGATGTGTTCTGAATATGTCGAAGTTGATAGAATTCCAAAATCCTGCTGAAACAGTCCCCGATTGAGTACTTACTATAAATAGTAAGTTGTCAGAATACAGTGAAAATTTAATGGGACCCTGCTGGAAGTCTTCTGACTGCTGTACCAAGCCTGGATTTCAATTTTATAACTCAGTTTGACCTTTAATAAGCCTGAAGGATGAAAACCCTAATTACACAGACTTAACCAATACTTCAACCTGGGTCAAATGACAGGACATCCCCGGAAGGACCAGAGATAGAGAGAGAGACGCACTAACCCAAGCCAAACGACCAGAATGGAGCAAAAATTAGGGGGTCCCCATCTTGGGTGGGGTGATGTGTGAAAAAGGTCACAACACCCCCCAATTGCAGGCACCAGATGAATCCATAGGCAGCAACTCTATCCATGATATCTTTCTAGCTTCCTCCCAGCTACGCGATCAATCTAACAACAAGTCCATAAGACACACCAAACGATCACGAGTTGAGATCAAGCAAAAAAAGCCAAAATTGAAGAACTGGAAAAATAAGCCAGAAAATGGCTAAGACATGATCAAAAGCGCCCCTCTTGAAAAAAGGTGCGCTTTCTTGAAGGCATCCAGATTCAGTCAGAATCTTTACTGCCTCCCAAGATGATCTTCTCAACTATGACCAATCTCGCCAGTGAAACCATCAGCAAGAATTTCTAACAAATCAATCATTTCATGGAGGAGGTCAAAGTCAGGCATTTCACAGCATGAAGAAATATAGTCAAAAGCTAAAAGCACCCTTGCCAGCCAGGGGCGCCCTTAAGCTTGAAGGACTTGAACTTGTCTTTTCCAACTAAGAAGTTAGTCATCCTGAGCAAGACCGAGTTGGCTACCCGATGCATCGTCAAGCAAAGTCATTCGACTCATCCATCAATGGGAACGTCAGATCAAAGCATAGAGGGTCTGAAAAGGCCAAAACGAAGAACAGCCAGAAAATGGCTAAGGCACAGCCAAAAGCGCCCCTCTTGAAGAAAGGCACCCTTCATTCTGGAGGCTCAAACTCAGTTTTTTGAGTTAATCTCTCCCAGGCATATCTTGTCAAGCTGATCCCATCTTGACAACGAATCCGTCAGCAACTGCCAAAGATCAACCGAACAGCCAGGATCAAAGATCAAACAGAGGCACTTCAGCCTGCAAAAATGATCAAAACTCCAAAAAGGAAGCCTAAGAAAGTCAAAAGCAAATGTTGACTCGAGTTAACAAATTTTGGAGGCAAAAAGAGGCCAAACACTCCACAATCAGTGAAAATCACCTTTTTGAACTCCAAATCAGGCTCAATCATGAGTTGGATGCCCAATTGATGCTTGCAACTCCAAATTGACATATCAAAGCATCTAAGCATCCATTATTCATTATTTCTTTACAGGTTGAGGAGCTCAAGAACGGATATTTTTCTTCTCCAACATTTTTGAAGATTTGACAGAGGGGTTTTCACCGTTCTTCATATTTTTGAAGATTTGTTGCACAGAGGGACTATTTATTAGAGTTTGCATCAAAAGGCATAATTCTTCCAAAGTGGCAGTTTATAACTTCCAATCCATCTTCTGTCTACTTCCTCTATTTCTGTCTATATTTCTTTGCATGTCACAGGAAACGATAGATAATCACAGATCTGGCCAACTGGGTATGATCAGCATAGCTTTTTCAACAAAACCCACATGTTGGATTTTTTCAGAAAAAGTAGCCTTGCTGCCCCTATTTTTTAGGGTTTTCGGAAAGTCTTAATATTGAAAAACGGACAAATTGGGTTTGTTTAGCTTTGAAGCACAAACAAAACCCATGTGTTGGATTTTTTCGAGAAAAATTACTTTCTGGTGCCTCGCTGCCTCTACCACCGAAGGGCTCTTGCATGTCAAAGAAAAACTCATTTTTCCGAATTTTTGATGATCTGGGTTTGTCTAGAAAATCATTCTTAACAAAACCCATGTCTTAGAATTTTTCGTAAAAATTACCTGCGGCAAGGCTATTTTTAGCAGTTCTAGAAAAAGTTGTCCGAGCAGCATCGTGTGCACAGTCAATCTTCAAGGTTTTCAGAATGCAATTCTCCCAAGATGAATACAAAACCAAAATGGTCTTACTCCATGATTTTCTGAAAAAATGACTGGCACCGATCTGCGTCGGGCACACCCAGAGGTCAATCTAGCCAGATTGACAAGCATAGACACAAGTCCATCGTATATTTGATTGCCTTCCAACGCCAGTTTAGAGGATTGTAACCGTTTGAATTTTACACATGCAGCAAGTTCATGTGCATTTCTCACAGTTGGAGTGATCGTGGTCAAACTTCGCGGTTTCATCATCAGGCTTCGCGGTTTCACCATACAACACTCTTCCATTGAGAAAGATCAAGGAAAACATCAAAGCTGCAAAAGAGCGCAGAAGGTAGTCATTCCCAACACAGAGCCGCCATCGGTTAAAACTACACTACCTTCCACGTCAAAGTGGAAACACAGAGAAAAAGAAAAGGAGTAACCCTCCTAAGGGAAGCAGAATAAAGGAGATGCAAACATCAAGTTGCTAACAAGTGATAAGCTGATGATTGACAGGCATGTAACGATCTCCGTATGAAGAAGTCAACGAATGAACAAAAGCACCGTTGACCAATGGTGATGAGGTGTGAAGCACCAAGGAAGGACGCCCTACCCTCCAAATAACATTAAATATGACTAAAGTCAACTTGATGCCCCTTTCCAAGTTGACTCCAGATCTCCACAGATCATGCATGTCAGATCCCACTGATCTAGGATGTCTATTTGACTCCCACGATTTGTGGATCTCAGATCTCCTCAAAAGGTGGATGTCTATTTGGAGACATATTTGTAATTATAAGTTCACTTTTAGTTAGGTGTCAGTCAACTGAGGTAGACTTCCAGTTTGACTTTTGTTTAGTTTCAGTTAACTGAAGTAGATTTCCAGTTAACTGCTTGCTTACCTACTTTTACACATAGGAATAAATCTTGCTGATTGGCAAGAACTGATTGTTGACTCAAGGAGATTTTAGGGTTGCCTACTCCTTTGAGTTTCTATAAATAAGAGCCTTAGGTTCTTTATTTGTTTAACCTTTATTTGCTAGCAAAATTGTTGCGCCATTGTTGCCAGAGTGAGCTTGTTTATATCTGTTCACTCTTGGATGAGAGTTTGTTGGTTGATCGCTATTGTGCATGATTTCGTGCCTTTGCTGTCCCGACCTTTGTAATTCTTTTGAGAACCTTGAAGAAATAAATCAGATAGCGCATGCTTGCTTGATCTAAATACTTGAGTGTATTCAAAGTCTTGTTCTAAATAGTGCATTGTTTCAATCTCCTCCTTGGATATTTTATCATCGATCATTATCGTTTGATGTTGTTTAATGTTTTGTCTTGTAGCCTACACTTTGGACAGGTGTCGTCACCTCCTCGGGAATCCTGCTAGACAGTGCATCGTTCCTTGTTGTTTCCAGTGAGCTGTTTCCAAGCCTACACCTCGGATAGGGGTTCCTCCTCCTTGGAAAGTCTCAAATCCAGTTTACCATAACGAGTGTTTACTTGTATCGAGCCCTATCTTGGTATATATCCGAAGGTTCAGAGCCTCAGCCATATTCCATTGAGACGGAGGATTCAAGTGATCCAACCAATCCATTTCGCTCCTACGCTGAAAGATATAGAACCAATTTTTTTAATTTTTCAATTTCAACAAGCAAAGCAATACACAATCGTTAAGGTTAGCACTTAAACCAAACGATGCGGAATTCAACTCTAACCAAGAATGTACACCAGGATCCTGAGTTGGGCAAGGTGTGAACATATGGTCAGAGGATCTCAATGCAATGTTGATAAAGGAACTCTAACCAAGAATGCGTCGGATGACGACGAGCATATGGTTAGATGGTCTTAATGCAATGCTGATACAAAGAACTCTAACCAAGAATGCGTCGGAGAATGACGAGCATGTGGTCAGAGGATCCCTACCAACTAATATGCTCAAATAACTCGACATCAAGAATGTGCTTTCCAAACCGAGATGGAATTGGAGCTACCATATGACGGAGATGCTAAATAATATGATAAGATATAAAATGAAGAAGCAAGATTGCTGACAGTACTACTGTTCAGCTTACAATAATTAGAGAATGCCTATCAACATCATTGAATAAGAAGGTCTATCATTGCTGTAATGTAGTATAACGTCTCCTTGATGCACACAATGAGTTCTCACTCAAACCCAACCCAAAAACTGATATTCAACAAACTGATATGATTGACCAGCAACTTGAAAGACAGAACCAGCAACATAGAACCCTACAAAAATGCTCATATCTCACTCATCTCTCAACCAAATGACCTCAAATCTGTTGCAATGTACTCCTATGACAAGGGCGACCAAGCTGCATACCAGAAACCACACTTAAACCCACGTATTTATTTAACACGCTTCCCAATTCACTTCAAAGAGTGGCGGCCTGGCAAGAAGGGCGAATTTCTTTTAGAAAATCAAGTTTTCCATGATAAAATCTGCAAATTGACACAAAGGGGCGCCCAGCATAGAGAAAGGGAAATATGCAATACCCAGAACGAATATACTTTTTATTTTCTGATCTATGAATGAAACTACAGATTCAGTCCTATTATCAGCAACTCCAAAAAATGACATAAAATGCAATAAACTAAACTACAAGCAAAACTCAAGCTACAATGCAAACCTCACTACAAAATCTCTCAACAATAAGCAAACTTCTCCACTAGATGCTATCTCTCAAGCATGAAGTCGATCCAAGGCTAGGAGGCATTCATTCCTCGAAGCAGTCCAGCAACCATTTCGACAGCATAACAATACTCAAGATATCCCATACCAAATGAAGACCCAAGACTCCCTTTTATAATTTTGTGAAGACCTCTCCAGAAGCTTCTAGAAACCCTAATCCTTTTCCCTCCAATAATGGCGTCCTTTTTCCTCAAGGCTTCATTTGAATCTTTTAATGAAATTCATATCTTCAAGATAGGCGTCCCACTTAAGGCTTTAATTTTGAATTTAATAAATATAAAATTACCTCAATGAGGCGCCACCCCATAAAGACCACCTTTTTAACACAACCTTAAGTTATGAGACTAGGCCAAGGGGGTATCTCAACATTAAAATATAATCATTGTTTTAAAGAAATGAACTTATCTCTCCAAAATGCATCCCAAGGCCAAAATTGAACAAACCAACTGAGTCGACCAAAGAGGAAAGTCAACTGTGCCGAGAACGACGGGTCTACTGCCAGAAATAGAATTTACTAAAAATAGTAAATTCCCGAAGGCGCTCGGAATACCAACAAAACACACCACTGCAAAGCTCTCTGAAAACCCAGAAAGAATCCGCCATTCAATCATTGATTCACAAGCAATAGCAACCCCCAGAACACGAAACCCTAATTTCACCTTCCGAGTAGCCTACGGGTCTCCGAAATAGGCCAACGGTCGACTGAAAAGATCATGCTCGAGATGGGGACATTACATACGCCCTCATACTCTGTTTATCTTGGGGAGGTAAGATAGTTTAGAAGCTTAGTTAGTCATAGTTAAGATTTGCGGGAACCAGAGAAAAGGCTTAGCTACGGCACATTGGTTAATGCACCCTTGTGTCCTGCCGTTGAGTAAAAAAGATAGGAATCTTAGGACACCCCTTTTTTATAGTAGAAAATCAGCAAAGAGAGATCTTCCTCTCTATAATTCGAAGAGCATGTACTAACACACTTGCAACAACTGTCTGTTTCCAATAAGCACTCCAGAGGTGCTAATTGAAATGCCAACAAGGTTTAGTCATTGGGATTTGGGCGCCATCATTGCTAAAAGCATTTGTATTTTATTTCAGGTCATTTGAGTGAGTTTGGAGTGTGTTACATGCATTTTAGTGGGTTTCAGTGTTTCTGGTCTGCAATTTCTAGTTGGTGGTCTGTCAAATCATATTGTAGAAGTTTGTCTTTTGGGTTGGGTTTTGTTTGGATTGAGTCATTTGATGATAGGAGAGATATAATACATCATTGCAGCATTGAGACATCTCAATTTCAGTGTTATTGTCAGGAACTCTATCTCATTGTAAGGTTGAACAGTAGTATTGTCAGCTATCTTCATTTCTTGCTAAGTTTCATTGTAATTCCCACGATTGTGGAAGAGATGGTCTTGTTCCAATATTTCTTTACTGAATTTACTTTTCTGTATTGCCCACTGAACAAGTGGAAGGGGTCAGCAAGTTGCCCATTTACTTTCAACACTTGCATTATAATCATCATACTACTGATTGGCTTAACCGTCATCTTGCTCCCGCTGAAATACGCAGTTGAGTTGCATACATTTACTTTCCAGCATTGTACTTTCTTGATTTGAAGTCTAACGATCCCCGACGCCATATGGTCACACCTTGCCTAGCATTGGGATCCTGGTGTACATTCTTAGTGTAGGGTTACATTCCAGTTGTTGATTTGGATTTGAGCTAACCTTAACGGGTGCTTGTTGTATTGAGTTGACATTTAAAACTAGAAAAAATTGGTTAGCACATTTCAGTGGTATTAGAGCCATGATCCTTCTAACTTGTTCCCAACAGTGTTTAGTTGACAGATGAGTGATAGAGCCTACAGATACTACACCAGAAGTCAAGCCAGAAATCAGCAGTTTCAATTTCCACCTACAACAGAGGCAGATACAATTTCAGGGGCTCTCAAAGAAACAGGGAAAGCAGTTGACACTTTTTAAGCAGTTGTAAACATGTCTGACAATCTCAGGCAACCCATGGAAGAAAGAGATACTAGGATGGAGAAGAAGTTTGATGGAATGATTGATTTGATGACACGTTTTCTCTCAAGAATGGATCAACAGGCTGTTCATAATCAGCCCCAAAACCAAACAAATACTAATGGTGAAAATAGTGGAATCAATGGGAACAATGGCAATGGGAGAGACAAAACTATTGGCCAACATGAGGCCACCTCTAGAGGATCAGCCTCTAGGCCACTTTTTCCCACATTCACATAGAGGGATGAACCACAAGTTGAGGCTGCAACACCTTTTGCAGATGATGCCAGACAGGCCTACTTGGAGTACGCCTCTTTTCCTCCTGATCTTAGAGAACAATGGACCTTCGATCAATTCATAACCCAAAGAAACAGAAGAAACAGTGGAAGAGTGTAATGTCCCTTACCCGATTTGGTCTATAATTCATTTTTTTAATTAGGTTTAGGGTTTCTTCCTTCCAAATGAATGTTCTTTTAATGAAGTAATCTTGGTCTGAAATCTGCATTCACCATATTAACAACATTTCCACATACACATATATCTGTTAGCATTAATATTTAGATATCCAAAATATAAGCATAATAATAAATGCAATTTTAACAAGCAAGAGGAGTGTCCTATATGGATCCGCCCTGAAGCCTTTGTGTTGGGCACGAGAGGTTGCCTCTCACAATCCTCCTTTCCCAATGGCTTAGTCCCTGCATTCTCCATACATGACAGTACCTCAGAAGACACTTGCCCTATTAGGACAAGGTGAAGTCCTACGATCCAAGGGCCTACAACCTACCACCCCTATAATAGTGTAGTTTCCTATGGTGGGACACCCACCTCTCTATGTCTAACCCGTTCCTTGGCCTACGAACATGAGAGGGGGGTTTTTAGGCTAACCACTTGGACTCTACTTCACCTGCCTAAGAGGGTACCAATCACGGAGAAGACAATCTTTACACAATCAGATATATTTGCATTCATCCAAGATCTATTTCATGCCTATAATCAAATATATTTTCATGTATCAAGGATTCTTTAAGTTCATTATTTCCTAGAATGATTCTCATTATGATAAGATTAAAGAAAGCATTATAGCAATGATCAAATTAGCAATATTTATTTCTTATATTCAAAATATGCTAAATATTATTGCTAAGTGAGTACATCACCTAATCTGTTGTATCTCGCCTCCTTTTCTGATTCCTTACTCGCCTCCTTCGACCTTATACTAGATTGATCATTGGATGAGGACAATTCATAAATATACATAATCTATTTATGTTTATATTAAAGAATCATCATTACTTATAAGGCTTAATAATTGTTGCATGTATCATTTGTATATTCACAAGTGATTCACATATCTACTTATCCATACATATTATATATATAATATATATATGTGTGTGTGTGTGTGTGTATCATCATTTTTAATTGACTTCAATGTATAAGTATATACATATAAGTATTTCTGTATGAATATGTATATATATATTATATTTAAATATGTATACATCATTATTCCTAATAAATATTTATATATCATTATTGTAAATAATAAATATATATATATATATATATATTAAACTTGCTGCTCAATGTATTATTCCTTCATTCCCTATTCCTATTCTTTTCTTATCCTCTGCCCTTTCCTTGCTTAAAATCCCATGATTCTCTTTTATATATTTATTTCAGGATGAAGTGATACATCTCTTTGAATGGAGATTTCCTTTCAAAGAAACATGACTTTTCACACAGAAACTGATCGCTGCCTTTAGACTAATTATTGTCTTTTATCCCAGGCACTGCCTTTTATAATTTTTGACTTTAATTATATTAATCCCTGCCTTTGTATGATCTTAAATACTGTTATTGCTGATTGTTATTAATCACTACCCATTTTAATATATTGTCGCAGCCTTTTACTATGTTATCACTGCCTTAATAGGATTTTTAATGCCTTTAATTTACTTCATGAGATCGTATGCCATTCCTAATATCATTTATATATATTATGTGTTTTATATTCATAAGTTAATATTAGCTTTATATATATGCTTTATATTATTAATATCAAATTCTTAATATTTATATTTTATATTTGACAATTGTAATTATAATATTATCTTGTGATAATAATATTAAATGGCTAATATTTTTAATATGTATTTTATTTATTCATTTGTATTTTAACATTAGCGTTTTTAGTTTCGTAATTTCGGGGACATGACAAAGAGCTAAACATCGTGCTCCTATGGGTCCGAGAACTGATTACCAACAAGCTCTTGGGAAGGTGACCTTGGCTCACTTTGATGGAAGTGATGCGTGTACAGCCAGGTCGTGGGTGCAGAAGCTTGATAACTACCTCTCCTTGAGACCTACGCCAAAAGAGAACACCATAAAGTTTGCAACCTTACATTTGGAAGAAGCTGCCCATGAGTGGTGGTACCACGGTTTGGTCACTCTTGGCCACAACCTCATTCGTACGTACGAAGAGTTCACCAACAAGCTGATTGAAATATTTGACACTAAAGATTCTGAGGTGAAGTTTAGGGAGCTTGCACAGCTGAAACAACATGGTTCGTTGGAAGCATACATTGGAGACTTCAAAATACTTTCTGTGATGGTGCCCAACATCATTGAAAGAAGGCTAGTTGTGCTATTCTCAGAAGGATTGATGGAACCATTGAAGGGATGGGTAAAAGCTTTTGATCCACAAAGCCTTGATGAAGCCATTAAGAAAGCTAGAAGCATGGAGTTGTCCCCACCTAGGCCGAAGTTTCCATCCAAGCCTTTTCCTCGTAAGCGTGATAAAATACATTCTTCAAATCAGCACAAAAAGTTTCCTTCTAAAATGGATGATGAGCTTCGTGAGAATCTTAGGAAGGAAGGAAAATGTTACACTTGCAAAGAACCTTGGTCAAAGGGACATAGATGCTATGGACGAGGTCATTCTAACCACATGGAGGCCTATTCTAATTTTGGATCAGAATCTGATCACTTGGAGCAGCGGTCTGATTTTGCTGAAAGTGAGGAAGAAAGGGATCCAGAAGAGGCTGAGGATGAGCTTGGGGGTGGGGGTATCTTGCTGTGTTTATTGTCTTATGTGTTGCATTTTCTGAGTGCTTTCAATTGTATTATCTGATCATTAAAACACTAACAATCAGCACTCAAAGAAGGCTTGCTTTTTCATACTTCATCCAGAACATCAAATCTTTGAAGAAGGAGGCCATTGTTTTCAATTTTCAGCGAGCTGGTTTATACTGGTTCTATCTTCTTGATATTTTTTTGGAGAATTTTCTTAAGGTTGCAACAGCTGCTTTTTATTTTGCATGTCAGAGAAAACTTCAAAATTTACAACTTCCAATCTTCTGGGTCTATCTCAAATATTCTTTTGGACAAAACCCATATCACAGCTTTTTCAGTGAAACTTCAAGTGGCTGCTTTTTCAATTAAACTTTGAGGTTTTCAAAATCTAACCAAATGGGTTCATCCAGAATTTGCCTCTGAACAATACCCAGATGCCAGCTTTTTTTGCTTTTTTAGGGAAAATTAGGGTTTGCTACTTTTTCAATCTACACTCGAAATTTTAAAAAACGAACAATCTGGGTTTTCTTGTAACGAAATTCTAAACAAAACTCATATCTCAGAAAAATTTCCAAAAAATTCATCCGTTTGGTGAAGAAAATCAACAAGCTAAAAATAGAAAGTTGTGCAAAATTTGTCTGAGCATAGTCAAGTTTACACTCAATCTTCAATTTTTTCAGCATGAAGTACTCTCCCATTGAATTCAGAGCTAAACAAGTGTTGTATCATAATTTTCTGAATGGATGATGTTGCGAAGTGCTTTTCAGTACCAACATGGACATAAAACGTCATCATCTTAGTTGAAGAATGTGCAGAGGGAGTGGTATGAGCGAAAGAACAAGTGTCAAAAAAAGTTGTGCAAAACTCTTCTGTGGGAGAATCAAGAGAAGTGTCGGAAGCATAAAGTTGCAGAGCCGCCAAGTTATGAATTAGTGAGTCATCTTTTGGGGCAGCGATGTTTTTCAAGAATAGAACTCATAAAGAAGTTGAAGATGTCAAAGATTCTCTAAGTTTGATTGCAAAAGAGGAAAAGATCTTAGAAAAGCGGAATATGGCTATAGATAGTATCAACACTCCTGATAGAGAGGCAGTTTGAAGTAAACCAAGCCAATTTTTTTTTAATTTTTGATTCCACTAAGCAGAGCAACTCACAGTCGTTAGGGTTAGCTCTAAACCAAAACGATGCTGAAGCAACTCTAACCAGAATGTACAGCAGGATCCCGATGTGGGCAAGGTGTGAGTATTGGTCAAAGGATCTGAATTCTGAAACAGAGTTGGAAGGAACTCTAACCAAGAATGGCACCAAGAGATGGCTAGCATATGGTCAGAGGATCTTAAATGAAATGCCGATACAAGAACTCTAACCAAAAAATGCGTCGGTGAACGACGAGCATATGGTCAGAGGATCCCTGTCATCTAATAATTGAAAGCAAGCTCAACACCAAGCATGTGCTACTCAATCCATTACGGAAATGAGGCGACCATAGGGTGGAGATAAAGGAAATACAAATGCGATTACAGAATGTAAAGATGAGCATTACACATTCATGATAAAGCAAGATTAAGAACTGCTGTTAGTACTACTGCCAGCTTACAATATGTTAGAAATCTTGCCAAAGCCTAGTAATCCAAGTTCTTCAATGCTGCAATAATTTGTAAGACTTCCTCAATGCTTGACAAATCTCTCTGGACTCAAACCCCTCACAAATCTGCATTTATCTATGACTGATATAACAGACTACCAACTGAAATGAAGCAATCAGCAACCCTAAAACTCACCAAAATACTCACAACTCACTCAATACTTGCCAGAATGACATGAGACCTGATGCAATAGAAAGCTATAATAATGGCAATGAGGACTAGACCAAGAAACAACTAACAAATCGAAGTATTTTTTTTTCTAAACACTTGCCAAGCAAACCAGAATGGTACGACCAATAGAGAGAGGTGATTTTGCTTTTAAAAAATAAACACACAATATTAAAATCTGAATCTTTGCAAGAAGGGTCGCCCCTATCAAGGAAACTCAATGAATCAATACCCAGAACGACTGTATTTTTATTTTCGGATTTATGAGTGAAACTATAGATTCAGCCCTGTTATCAACAACTCCAGAAAATGACATAAAATGCAATAATCTGAACTACAAACAAACTCCAGCTACAAAGCAAACCTCACTATAAAAAACTCTCAACAATAAGCAACTTCTCTACTAGGCGCTATCTCTCAAGCACGAAGTCGAGCCAAGGCTAGGAGGCATTCATTCCTCGAAGCAGTCCCAAAGCCATTCCGACAGCATAACAATATCATAAACATAAGATAATCCAAATGAGGACCCAAGACCTCCTTTTATAACTTTGTGAAGACTCTCCAGAAGCTTCTAGAAACCCTAACTTTTCAATTTTGAAATAACTCCTTTCCCTCCAAAGATGGCGTCCCATTTTCCAAGCAATATTTGACTTTAATTTTAAATTAATCCCCTCCTCAAAGAAGGCGTCCAACTCAAGCATAAAATAGACCTTTGAATAATAATAAATTTCCTTCAATGAAGCGCCCACCCTTGAAGAACACCTTTTAAGAACAACTTGAAGTGATGTAGCTAGGCCAAGGGGGGAGTCAACATTAAAATATAACATTAACATAACATTATTTAAATAAAATGAACTTATCTCTCCAAAATGCATCCCAAGGCCAAAATTGATCAAACCAACTGAGCTGACTAAAGATGAGAGCCATCCATGCCGAAACCAACAGGACCACTGCCAGAAATAGAATTTACTAAAAATAGTAAATTCCAGAAGGTTGCCCGGATCAAAGTGCATGCGATACCAATGCGAAGCTTTCTGAAAACCCAGAAAGAATCCGCAATCCAAAATCCCAAACTCCAGGATGTAGTCGTTGTAACTTACTAAAAATAGTAAGTTCGGAAAGGTTGCCCGACGCAATTGCAAGTCATACAGCTGCGAAGCTCTCTGAAAACTCAGAAGGAATCCAAAATCCAAACAACTAAACTCCAACAAGCAAAACCTTGAATCATCAATAGAACCCACCAAGCAGCCGGAAACCCTAATTCTGCCACTGACTAGCCGACAACACACTGGGAATAGGCTACCAATCATTGAAAAGTGGAGTGCTAAAAACGGGGACATTACAGTCCGCCCTTCCCAAAATTGCTTGTCCTCAAGCAATATCACCATAACTCCAGAAAAATTAAGACTGATCCATACCAAAACAAGTATGATCCCAGGTTCCCAAAACCATCTCAGGAAGGACCCACCCTGCCACTGCTGCACCACTCTGATCACATCAGTGAAAACATCATGCCAATGTTGCACTAACCTTCTTTGTAACTCCAAAGTGTTACCATCCATGATACTCAAACTGAAAGATCTTAAAGGACCTAGATCAATATCATGCAACCCCTCATGCCCACGATGCCCCAAATTAACAGTATCAACCAAACCACTGTTAATCATAATTCTAGGCAAGAAGAAAGATAGGATACTCAACTCAAAATCAACCTCCTCAGTATACCTCCACATGGTAATAAACAAAGCCCTGATAGCATAGGTGACATCATCAAATCTTCTTGCAAAGAGGAAAGCAATCCTTTGCAAGAGCTCAACAAACTCATACTCATGTCTCCTCATGGAGCTACCATGCATCAACTGAATTATACTAATACCACCATGAAGACTACAAAGAACTCTCATAGTTCCAACCTCGTGAGTCTTAGAATGATGAATCAAAACAAGTGGTAGTTCGCTGTTCTGAACCAACAATGAGAGAGAACTGTCAAAGTTAACATCACAAACCTCCATAAGATTAACTACAAGAGTAGGATAGGTGTGAAGGAACAAATAATCTCTGTTGTTCAAGGCTGAAGTCAGCGAAATGCAATCTGATTTTAGTACTTCACACAAGGAAAAACAACAACACCAATGAAATTTCCAAGAGTGAGTGTATGAGATGAATATTGAGTTGCAAGATAAAGCCTCAAAAATGGCAGGAAAACCCACTATAACAATCTCCAACTGAAAACTACCACCACGTTGGCAAGTAGTGAAGGACAATCTCTTCCAAACGAGAGTAACTCCACTAGTAAAGTGGCTGGCATGCCTCTAACCAGCAAGCACGTGTCTCAAAATTTGCCCTTGTCCTAGCCAAAAGTCACTCCCAAGAGCAACCGATCGTTCAACTCTCCAATCCATACTCAAAATTTCTCTCCAATCCATTTGTTGATGAACAAACGGAACCATCAAGTGGCTGGAAAAGAAGGGAACAACATCAACAAATCTGAAAATTTGATCCTTATTCCTCCAAAAGTCCTTTCCATATGTAATAAACTCTATCAAGCCAAGTTGAGGATCCCAAGTATGGATACCCAACTGAAAATGATTTCCAACACACTGAAAAGAAAACTCAATACATTCCCAAATGCTAGTCGAAACCAAGTGCATACTCAGGAAATTGATAGCTTCACTCGTGAACCCCTGGAACCAATTCCTGATAGCATTCACATCTATGGAACATGAAACAAATGTTGTCTTCAATCCAAACTCCAAAAAAGGACTAGTTCGAGCCCAAACATCATTACACCCAGAGGATGGTTTGTCAAGAGTACAAACACCAAGCTCTAGTTCATCATTCTTCCCTTCTTCATGAGTAACAAAACTGAAACCTTTGCTCCTTGCTGCTGTAATGAAGTTACCAACAGCTACGAAGTCTTGCTTTGTTAACACCTTGGTGTCGAAGATGTTGAAATCTCTTCGAACCAACACTCCCCATGTGGGGACTCCATCCTCAAACCCACTTGTGCATTCACTATCGAAAGGCCTTGGAAGATTACTAATCACTAAAAGTGGCAACTCCTCGTGTAATGATATCAAAGCGCCCATTGACTGGGGTTCATACTCTTCCTCATGCTTGGTCGCTTCACCACATGACTCATTTCTCAAATCAAAGAGAGGATTGTCATAAGTTGCTTCAGCACCCACTTCAAAGAAAGGATTGTCAAAGACTTGGAAGTCCTTTTGTTTTTCTTGCTGATCCAAATCTGCACACGCAACTTCTGATTTCCTTGTGAAACCTTCAAGATCAAACTCCTCTCGAAGACTATCAAGTTCGTCAATTACTTGCTTGATTTCTTCAACTCTTTGCTCATTCTCTTGCTCCCTAAAAAATTTGAAATCAGCAAACCGGTCTTCAACTTCTGTTAGAGCCAACTGAGTTTCTTTCAACTTGTCCTTTGTTGATTTAAGGTCCAGAGTGAGCTCATCAACCAAACTCTCCTTTTCTTGGAAAACACCAATGGTCTTCTTTGCAACTCCAATGGTGTGATCACAATCTTCAATCAAGTGTAAGTACTCCGATTTCAATGTCTTCAAGGAGTCTTTGACTTGTTGCAAATTAGGGAGAGTAACTTCACCCTTAATCCCTTTCAGTCTCTCATCTGATTGAACCTTCCAGTAGAGATCTTCAACCAAGCTATGTGTGTGATCAAACATGGATAGAGTTTGCACTTCCTTGTTAATGGACACCTTGAATTGTCTTTCCCACTCATAAGAATGCAAAGATGGTGAACTGCTGATAGGCTGCAACTGAAAATCAGAACCTTGTCCCTTGTCTTTGCTGCCCTCAATGCTGCTCCAACATCCTTGTACTTTACCACCAACATACGGATAATGGTCAATGCCATGGAGATGACCATTCTCCATGATTTCTACGATTCTATTTTTGCAATTAGCTTCTTGAATGGAAAAATCAGACTTGTGTTTGTAAGCCTTTTTAACTCTTTCCTCTTCAAGAGCCATATGGTTTTCAAGCTCTCCTTCTTCATCACCGTCTTCTTGGTCAAACATTATAGCAGCATCCAACTTGCTCAATGGATCATAATCATCCGCTGTTCGGAAAGTTTCTGTAGAGACATGCTCTTCTTTAGTGGCTGCAACCACTTCAAAGAGATCATTATGGAGCTTCGTTGAACACTCTTCTTCTTCAAGGACAACTTCCTCTTCAATGGCCACCTCAAAGTTTGCAATGCAGCCTGATTTTTGATCTTCATCTGGATCAAAGGGGAATTCATCCCACAAAGGTTCTTTATCATATCTTGGTGCCAACCAACCGGGATCCCAAGCGATAAAAGGCCGGTTGTTTTGATCAAAAGGAAAGTACTCTTCATGCTCCTCTTGGAGTGTTGAGTCTTTGAATAAGTCACCATGCAACTCACTTGAACTGATTTCTTCATAAGTCCTTCTCTCCAAGGGATTAGTTTGATGATCAAACCCACGTTCATCCCAGTCACCAATGTTATAGTGAAGCTAGGAATCTTCACTGTTAGCTGTTTTGAAAACTTCGTCCCTTTTTCCTTCAATGTAACCACCCTCTATAGGTATATTTCTGATCTCATCTTTAGTAATCATATGCATACCAAAAAGGTTTCCTTGATCACTTGTCATAATTTCTTCTTGTGAAAACTCTTGAGGAGTTTGGACAGCAACAAGAGGAAAACTATCCATCACCAAATCTTCAACATGAGGTGGTACAATCTTGTTGGAATCATTACCAACATTATCACTTTGGCAATGGTCATGGGCTGATTCAAAGGCACCAACATTATTTCCTTCTACTTGCTCTTCTTCAGCAAACTCATCCGATACAGTAGTACTACTGAAATCTTCTATGAAGCCCTTAGCTTCAAGACCTTCATAGGTTGAATCCTTATTAGGACTCAAGACTGTTATGTTCTTTTCACCGAGCTGATCTTCATCACTTCCTAGTACATGCAAGTCAAGGGAAGTATTATGGGGCTCTACCCTTAACTCCTCATTTGCCAAGGTATCTTTATCAAGCTCACGATCATTTTTGATGTGACATGTGCACCTTTCTATCCCGACTTTCAGACTTAGCATAAATCTTTCTGATTCCCCACCCAATGTCAGGATCCTTCATTAGCGTAAACAGTTCCTACATTGAATCAAGTAAAGACTTCTCTGCAGTCATCTCTCTCTGTACGTAGTGTCTGGTATCTCTGTCACTCATCTGATAATTAAATCATTGACTACTTTCACAGGATGGCAGGATCTTGGCTCTGATACCACTGAAGTAAACCAAGCCAATTTTTTTTAATTTTTGATTCCACTAAGCAGAGCAACTCACAGTCGTTAGGGTTAGCTCTAAACCAAAACGATGCTGAAGCAACTCTAACCAAAATGTACACCAGGATCCCGATGTGGGCAAGGTGTGAGCATTGGTCAGAGGATCTGAATGCTGAAACAGAGCTGGAAGGTACTCTAACCAAGAATGGCGCCAAGAGATGGCGAGCATATGGTTAGAGGATTTTAAATGAAATGCCGATACCAGAACTCTAACCAAGAAATGCGTCGGTGAACGACGAGCATGTGGTCAGAGGGTCCCTATCATCTAATAACTGAAAGCAAGCTCAACACCAAGCATGTGCTACTCAATCCATTACGGAAATGAGGCGACCATAGGGCGGAGATAAAGGAAATACAAATGCGATTACAGAATGTAAAGATGAGCATTACACATTCATGATAAAGCAAGATTAAGAACTGCTGTCAGTACTACTGCCAGCTTACAATATGTTAGAAATCTTGCCAAAGCCTAGTAATCCAAGTTCTTCAATGCTGCAATTATTTGTAAGACTTCCTCAATGCTTGACAAACCTCTCTGGACTCAAACCCCTCACAAATCTGCATTTATCTATGACTGATATAACAGACCAGCAACTGAAATGAAGCAATTAGCAACCCTAGAACACATCAAAATACTCACAACTCACTCAATACTTGCCAGAATGACATGAGACCTGATGCAATAGAAAGCTATAATAATGGCAATGAGGACTAGACCAAGAAACAGCTAACAAATCAAAGTATTATGTTTTCTAAACACTTGCCAGGCAAACTAGAATGGTACGACCAATAGAGAGAGGCGATTTTGCTTTTAAAAAATAAACACACAATATTAAAATCTGAATCTTTGCAAGAAGGGTCGCCCCTATCAAGGAAACTCAATGAATCAATACCCAGAATGACTGTATTTTTATTTTCGGATTTATGAGTGAAACTACAGATTCAGCCCTGTTATCAGCAACTCTAGAAAATGACATAAAATGCAGTAATCTGAACTACAAACAAACTCCAGCTACAAAGCAAACCTCACTATAAAAAACTCTCAACAATAAGCAACTTCTCTACTAGGCGCTATCTCTCAAGCACGAAGTCGAGCCAAGGCTAGGAGGCATTCATTCCTCGAAGCAGTCCCAAAGCCATTCCGACAGCATAACAATATCATAAACATAAGATAATCCAAATGAGGACCCAAGACCTCCTTTTATAACTTTGTGAAGACTCTCCAGAAGCTTCTAGAAACCCTAAAATTTCAATTTTGAAATAACTCCTTTCCCTCCAAAGATGGCGTCCCATTTTCCAAGCAATATTTGACTTTAATTTTAAATTAATCCCCTCCTCAAAGAAGGCGTCCAACTCAAGCATAAAATAGACCTTTGAATAATAATAAATTTCCTTCAATGAAGCGCCCACCCTTGAAGAACACCTTTTAAGAACAACTTGAAGTGATGTAGCTAGGCCAAGGGGGGAGTCAACATTAAAATATAACATTATTTAAATAAAATGAACTTATCTCTCCAAAATGCATCCCAAGGCCAAAATTGATCAAACCAACTGAGCTGACTGAAGATGAGAGCCATCTGTGCCGAAACCAACAGGACCACTGCCAAAAATAGAATTTACTAAAAATAGTAAATTCCAAAAGGTTGCCCGGATCAAAGTGCATGCGATACCAATGCGAAGCTTTCTGAAAACCCAGAAAGAATCCGCAATCCAAAATCCCAAACTCCAGGATGTAGCCGTCGTAACTTACTAAAAATAGTAAGTCTGGAAAGGTTGCCCAACGCAGTTGCAAGTCATACCTCTGCGAAGCTCTCTGAAAACTCAGAAGGAATCCAAAATCCAAACAACCAAACTCCAACAAGCAAAACCCTGAATTATCAAGAGAACCCACCAAGCAGCCGGAAACCCTAATTCTGCCACTGACTAGCCGACAGCACACTAGGAATAGGCTACCAATCATTGAAAAGTGGAGTGCTAAAAACGGGGACATTACACAGTTTCCCTCTTTTTGGCAGATGTGATCGAGATTTAAAGCAACAATCCTTTCTCCAAGCTTTCTTTCCATTCTTATCTCATGGTTTCTTTCTATTCTTGTTTCAGTTCTTATCCATTCTTTGAAGAAGAAGGATATCAAGTTGTAATAGTTGGCATTTCCTTTTTTTCATGCTTTCTTAGGTTTTCATAGTTGTAGATTTTTTAGGTTTAGAAATAAATCTTTCATGTTGGCAAGTCTTAGTTGTAAAAGAAAGGAGATTTTAGGGTTCCCTACTCCTCTGCTTAGCTATAAATAAGATCAGTGTTTGCTCATTTTCTTTAACTGTGCTTATGATAACAGAATTGTTGAGCCTATGCCTTCATGTTTGTTATCAATTAGTGTTAGTTCACTTTGTGTTAAGGGAAAATTTGCATGCCTCTTTTAGCTGCAAGTTCTTGTTCAGTACATGTGTCTTGTGTCAAGTGATAATCTAGTTTGATCGCATGTTGCATGTATTTTGCCACAACTTGTTCTCCCGAAATTGTAATCTTGAGCCAGAAGTTTGAGTAAATAAAGTCCTGAGCATGTTTTGCTGCCCTGATATAAAAATCTCAGATTTTCGTTTATTGTTTTGTGCCAAGAAGTGTGAGGAAATAAAGTCTTGAGTATGCTTTGCTGCCTTGATATAAAGTCTCATATTTCCGTTCATTGTGTAATGCTTTTATGATCTCTTTTTCAGCTTGCATTGAAATTTATTAGATGTATGTTGAAGAAAGTTTGTTTATCTTTGTCAGAAAATCAGTCTCGTCCATTTGTAATTCTCTTGCTCTGTGTTTACTTGAGAGGCTAGGAACGTCAATAGCGTAGGTTAGTTGTAGTTGTTAAGTTTCATTTAAGGGAAAACCTCAGTTGCAACATCTAGAGTTCTATAACCTTGTGTTCTCGTAGTTGAGCCAAAAAGATAGGCAAAATTAGTTTAGTTTATTTTCTTTATGCAACTCAGCAAAAGAGGGAGCTTCCCCTCCTAATTTGAAGAGCAATTTACTGCACATAGCTGTCCATTTCCAAAATGCATTCCAGAGGTGCGATTTGAAACGCCAACAAATTTAACATTCACATGAAAAATATTTACTTGCAACTAACATAACGACCATAATTCCATTGTCATAAACATGTTTGAGTTAGAGGGGATGTAATATCGACATTTTTCGTTGGGTGTGTTGGCATTTCAAATCGCACCTTTGGAATGCGGTTTGGAAACGAACAGCTATGTGCAGTAACCTGCTCTTCAAATTCGGAGGGGAAGCTCCCTCTTTTGCTGAGTTTCCATAAAGAAAGTAAACTAAAGCTAATTTTCCTATATTTTTGATTCAGCTGCAAGGACACAAGGTTACATAACTCTTTAATGTTGCAGCTGAGGTTTTCCCTTTAATGAAACTTAACAACTATAACTAACTTACGCTATTGATGTTTCTATTCTCTCAAATAAACACAGAGCAAGAGAGTTTAGAAATGAACGAGACTGATTTTTTGACACAAATACTTTAATAAACTTTTCCCAACATACATCTACTGAATTTCGATGCAAGCTGAAAAGGAGATCATATAAGCATTACACAATAAACGAAAATTTGAGACTTTATATCGGGGCAACAAAAGCACGCTCAAGACTTTATTTTCTCAAACTTCAAGCATAAAGATTACAATTTCGGGACAACAAGTTGTAGCAAAATACTTGCAACATGAGATCAAACCAGATTAATACTTGACACAAAACATATGCACTAAACAAGGATTTGCAGCTAGAAGAGGCATGCAAACTTGCTCTTAACACAAAGTGAATTGATACTAATCAATAACAAACATGAAGGCATAAGCTCAGCAATTTTGTTATTGCAACTTACTTACCCACTTCCGCTAACGATCATTGCAATCAAAGTCATATGACTGCAACCTACTTACCCACTTCTACTGATGATCATTGAGGTCACGCTTCCCTAGGAAATGTCTCAGGCTATTATGGTTTGTCTTAACACAAAATTTTCTGCCAACAAGTTACTGCCTGAATTTAGCCAACGCATGCATAATGGCCAACATTTCCTTGTCATATATATTGTAGCTCCTCTCGGGTCCCCTAAGCTTACTGCTCTCAAAAGCAATAGCGTGCTTATCCTGCATAAGCATTGCGCCAACGCCCTCACTAGATGCATCACACTGAAGCTCAAAGGGTCTTATAAAATCCGGTAATGCTAGGACTGGACAAGTAGTCATCAACTGCTTAAACTTCTCGAAACACGCTTGTGCCTCAGGAGCCCAAACAAATGTCCCTTTCTTTGTCAAGACTATAAGTGGTGCTACATGCCATGAATACCCACTGACAAACCAACAGTAGAATCCACATAGGCCCAAAAAACCTTTGAGGTGAGTCAGACTCTCAAAAGTAGGCCACTAAACAATGGCTCGGACCTTGTCCAGATCCATGCGAACACCCTCTCCACCAATAATGTGTCCTAAGTACAACAACTTAGCCATGCCCAAATCACATTTGGATTCCTTGGCATACAAGGAATCCCTACCAAGAATACCCAACACTGTATCCAAATGGGCAATATGCTCCTCTCAAGTTTTGTCGTAGACCAAGATGTCGACAAGGACGAACCTCCTTAGCTGTCACTGGAAGACCCTGTTCATGATGGACTAGAACATAGCAGGGGCATTGGTTAGCCCAAATGGCATAACCACAAACTCAAAGTGTCCACAATGACATTTAAATGCTATCTTCCTGATGTCCTGCTCTCTAACCCTGATCTGGTGATAACCCAATCTCAAATCTATTTTCGAAAAGCAAGAAGCACCACAAAGCTCATCAATCAACTCATCAATACGAGGTATAAGGTACCTGTTCTTAATTGTCCTCTTATTCAGAATCCTGTAATCAATGCACATCCGAAGGGTACCATCTTTTTTCTTCACCAACATCACCGATGAAGCAAAAGGAGATTTGCTAGGTCTAATGTGCCCCATAGCAAGCAGCTCTTTAATGGTCTTTTCAATTTCATCTTTTAGCCACTTAGGGTTCCTGTAAGGAGTGATTATCACGGGTTTGACACCCTCCTCCAATTATATGATGTGCTCAATCCTTTGTCTGGAGGTCTACCTAGTGGAATGTCACTAAACACCTTAGTGTGTTTAATCCTCAACTCCTGAATATCTGGATGATAAACTGATTTCTGTTGCTCCTCTTGTGATGGCAACAACTCAACTGCCCACTCAACCATGTCATGGCACATGAGTCTCTCCATCCTCCTATAAGATATCATCCTAAAACTATTGTCTCTAATGGCTTTCAAGCTTCATCACATGAGTCTTCCCGTCCACCTTGAATCTCATTTCCATCTCTCGAAGGTTAAGGGTAAACTCTCCTATGTCATGAAGTCATTTCATCCCTAAAACCATATCAGTATCTCCCATATTCACCACATAGAAATCTACCTTAAAATCAAAATTATTTAAGTTCATAGGGAGGTCTGAAATCATCCTGTCACACTTAAGAGTGTAGCCATCTACAACCTTCACTCTTATACCTTCAAATTCCTTAGTCTGAATCCCACATTTCTCAACCAACCTAGCATCAATAAAGTTATGTGTGGCACCTGTATCAAGCAAGGTAATGATCTTCTAACTAGCTAAGACCCCACACATCTTGGAAGAGCCCTCTCGCTATATGCTAGTGAGACGTGCTTCCTGAAGTTGAGTGTCCTCATCCCTTTTAGTCTCTTTTTCAACCTCATCTTCAGAATTTTCTGCCTTGGATTCCTCTTGATCAGTTTGCTTATCTGATTTTTCAGATTCAGAATCGTCATAGAATGCCCACATTATTCTATTGGCCTTACCCTTAGGCCTCAAGGGACAGTCATGGTTTACATCATAGGGCCCGTTGCAATAGAAACATAACTTATTTTTGTGCAAATCATAAAGTGTTTATTGGTCTAATGGTGCTGCTGATTTCCCTTTTGGATCTGATTTTTCCTTCTTAGAAAATGACTTGCTTTCCTTGAATGAAGAGGATCCCTTAGATGAGAACTTGCTTTGTGGGCTTCAAGTTCCATACTTCTAGCATTGCTTTCCTTGAATGAAGAGGATCCCTTAGATGAGAACTTGCTTTGTGGGCTTCAAGTTCCATACTTCTAGCATTTTTCATGGCCTCCTGCAGTGTTGGGGGATCAAAGAATTTGATCCATCCTTTCAATGGTTCCAATAGGCCCTCAAAAAATAACACAACTAATCTCCTTTCAGATATGTTGGGAAACATAATTGACAACTTCTGAAAATCACCAATGTATCCCTCCAAACTCCCAACTTGCTTGAGTTGAGCCAGTTCTCTGAAATATGTTTTGGATCTTTCTCATCGAAGCGTTCAACCAACCTATCAACGAACTCCTAGTAAGAGGTGATAAGGTTATGTTGCAATGTGACCATCCCATGGTACCACCAATCATGAATTACTCCTTCCAAGTGTAAAGTGGCATACTTGATGGCATCCTCCTCTGCCATAGGCCATAGAGGCAAGAAAGTGTCCAACTTATTAACCCAAGCTCGTGCTATGACCTTACCGCTACCATCAAATGTAGGCAAAGTGAGTTTGCTAGTGGCATGTTTTAGGTCCCTATTTTGGTTCCTTGGTCTCCTATCTTGCCTTAATTTGTAGTGCTCTCTCCTCTGACTCACAAATTTGTCAAAGTTCATTTTCTCCCTAACCTGTGGCGTGAGCAACTCCATTCATCATGAGTTGACATAAGATTGTCTGCAAATAGAGCATCTCCCTGTTCTTCATCATTTGCTTCTTCCAGTTCATTTCTAAAAAATGTAGGACGTGTAGGACTATCTGTGGTATGAATGGGTGTTCTCTATGCCCTAGGAGTCCCAACCACACTTCTATTGTCATCTGGTTCATGATTCTATCCTCTAAGAGGATTCATTTGATGTAACATTATTGTAAGTTCCCGCAAAACATTTGCAGCTTGTTGCTGCCCTGTTGCCATGTTTCTCATAATTTCTCTTGCTTCCCTCTCTTCATTTATGGCTTCATTTATGGCTTCATTTCTAGGTGGGATACCACCACCTCTATCACCCATTGTGCTAGCTAAACCAACCTCAGTAGCACGCTGTCTCGCTGCTATTGCAGCCGATAAGGTATCCTGTTCAAGATAAGGTTGTGCCCACTGTTTTTTCTTTTGATCCTCCCTTGCAATATATCTTTTGTACCTATCACTTTGTTGCATCAACGGAGCTGGATTCAAACCCTAAGGCTGGCAAGAAACAGCTCTAATACCACTCTAAGAAATCTAAGTTCTCCCAAGCTATCAACTCTGTACTTCTAAAATAAACTTTGAATTTGTATTTGTTTTGTTTTGGATTTTATGGTTTTTTGGTGTTTTTGAAGGTATTTGCTTTTTTTGTATTTTTTTGATAAGATGCCATGCATAAAGAACTAGAATGAGATTAAAATGCAACTACTGAAATATCAACTTGCAGCAAAGATAATATATATTGTCTATTGATTATTTTCAAACTTTTACACATAAGGCATACCCGAAAATTGCTACATTCTTTTATATTATTCTTGGAGAATGTTGGCAGCAAGTAATAAACCCTCCAATAAATCGATCTGCTGTAAAACAAATATCCCCACCTCAAAACCACCCCCAAATGCTTTTAGAGATAGTGATGCCAAACATGAAAGGAGATTGAGCCAAAAAGGCAATGCGATTTGCCTTGAAGAAATCATGCCATGGCTGGAAGATAGTATGGCTGGCTGTAAGACAAAAAGTACGGCTCCTTGAAATATGTGTAATGATCATAAAATGCAGCCCTTGTGATATTTGCCTCCAACAATGAAGAATATACCTAAAACCCCTTGAAATATTTCTTCAATCTGCACAATATTGGTCTCTGGATGAAACCAATTCTCATTGGCTAACTTTAGCTAATGTTGCACAACCTCAGAAAGCACAACACTGGAGAATGAACGTTCTCCAATGCTTTGATAGCTTTAGAATAGCAGAAACCCTAGGTTTCTCTCCTCCAAATGCCAAGAGATCATAAAATGTCAAAGTATCAAATGCTCAATGAATAAAGTCGATTTCTTCTTGGTTGCTTAAATACTTCATCAAAGAGGTCGATCCCTAATTTTTCCTTCTAAATCATTTAAAATATTATAAGTTTGCACTTTAGCATATATACATAATCTTCTTGAAATTGACGCCCTGCTATTAATCAAAATGACCCCCTTTTAAGGACAAAAGGACCTGTTGACATGTGTTTTATGACAAGGCCAGCACAGAATAAAATGTCCAACGGTCACTCTATTCTCTCTTGATCAAAGTATTCTGCATGCTAAGATTGCGTGAAAGTTCATGCGTTCAACTCCAAGGTTCCTTTAATGCGAATAGACTTAGTTGGTTGATGTGAATATGCTGGGTATTCCAAGGGGACTTACGTAATTGTTCAATTTTATTACTCAAGCAAATGAAAGGTTTTGGCTATGATGCTCTGGTATTTGAATGGACCGGGAAATACTAAATTTAAAGGAGGTAGGGGTAGGGATTAAACTATCTATCTCTAAGGGTGGAAGGCAGAGACTAGCTTCAACAATCTCCAAACCAAACTTTGTTTCGTCTCCCCTTCGGACAACTCTGACAAAGCTGATGCAATCTTCGAAGGATGGATAAGATATTCAAATTGAGATTCAGCATGTACACCCCTTCACAACGAAGCAAGTGGACACACAAATCACAACCGAAGTTAGGTGCTGAAATTCCAATTGACCATGCAAGGCAGATTTACCATCAGCAAGCCTGCTAGTGGTATGGATATAGGGAGATATACTCAAACCAACACTGCATTCCACAATTAACACTACTTGCATGAAAACAAAATCTACCTTACTCTACTCTACTCGAATTGGAAAGACGAACAAGTCTTGCTAGTTGCTCACAATAGAAGATAGAACCACCAAGCAATGATAAATCTTTATATTATGAGAGTTTTCACAACAACTTCTTACAAAACTTTCAAAGGGAAAGCTTCCTTTCCTTTTCAAACTAAGCTAACTCCTAACTTTACTCCTATTTCTGATTTCTGTCTAGCTCTGATCTATCTCTGATTCTAATTCTAATTATAATTAATTACAAATGAGGGGGGATGCCCCTTTTATAATAGGCCCAGTCCAGTGGACGGTTCAGATCTGATTACAATAAAGGGCTCAAATTGAGCCACCCATGCCCTAATTAGGGTTTCTGCCCTAAAAACCGCCACTGAGAGGAGTGGGGCAATGAATGCGCTATAGATTCTCCACTCCTCGTCATGAACCACTAACTGCCATCAATGCACGTTGTCTCCCTCTAGAAGGTCATCATCCAGAAGGGTGTTTCCCTTCTCCTTCTCGCAGGCTGCAAATCTAATGAATCTATCTAATACTGCCTCAATTTCTTGATCCGAAATGGGAGGAATGTGATCCAACTAAAACTCTAAAACTGTAACTGTTTGCCCATGCCGGGCACATAATTTCTTCCAGGCAACAAGGGCGTCCTGGGTGTTCTGTATGATACTAGAGAACGTAGCAGTGTTCTCGAAGTCATCCTGTGTGAAGGTCTTCATCTTAGAGAAGAATGGCACTAATCTGCTCTTCAAACCATCTGCAGTTACCTCTTCAGAAGTCAACCTCTTGGCAAATATTGCCTCCAATGTGTTGAGGATTCCATCTAAGATGTTTGTCATGGCCTTTCTGACCCTGACAGAATTTGTCTATGGTGCATCGTAGAATCCCCGGCCTATGACTACTGAAGAGTACCATTTGGCGAAGTCGTATCTATCCCCCAGCTGAATAACACCTCCCTCAACCAAAGTGTATTTAGGTATGCTCATCAAAGCCCCTAAACGAACAACAACTCTCGTCTGATAGATGCGAGCCTCACCCCAAGCATGGTTAACTACCTCCACCCTAGCCATAATATCGGAAGCTTGCCCATAGGCATGTGCAAGATCCTCCATGAACTTTCTTGTTTCTGTACGCACACTGGCAACCCACTTGTTTGCCTGCTATGCCATTCTCTTCAACTCCTCTAACCCACTGATTGACTCCCTGGAAAATTCAGCTGGAAGCTGAATTGTCGAATTCTCTTTCCCACAAGGATGGGACAAGTGTTGCATATAGCCAATCGGTGTCTTGTGCTCTACCTTCAACTTTTTGTATTTGCCCTCAATATGGGACAATCTATCCTTGAGTGCTCGATAGGAATTATCGCACTCCTCTACCACTTGTGCTCCAGTAGGGCGGCTAGGTTCTATGGTTGTGATCACATAGTTTTCTTGAATGGCCTCATCTCTATCACACTCTATCCGAGGTACTGCCATATGCAAAATTCGGGATCCATCCTCATTTGTGGATATTTTAGAGTCTTCTTCGCTGGAGTTGCACTGATTCTTTGTAATAATTCCTCCATCTCGACCGCGGGATTGGTCTCATCTACAGGATCACACCTCATTCTATCCCTTAGCCATTCTGGCACTTCCTGCCGTACATCTAATATAATAAAAGGCTGCTCCACCTCGGCCTCTACCTCGTGAACCTCTCCTCTGCCATCATTTTGATGAGGCTCACCGTCATCAATAGGCTCAGTGTCTCCTGAGCTCTGGGCATCCTGATCTGAAGTAGCATCACCCTCGAGAGCTGCCTCAATTTCCTGCTGAAACTGAGTATCAATGGCCGTCCCCTCATCTGTCTCTTGCTGATTTGCTTGTGGGTTATCTTCTTGGGGCATGTTGATGCTTTGGCCCACTGATTCTCTACAAGGTGGCTGACTCTCCACTCGCACCGTCTGCTCTACATCCAATCTCTCCCTCTGATCAACAAACAATGACACCTCCTGTAAGCTTGGAGAATGTGCCCGAGATGGCGTATGCATGGACTCCTCAACTACCACAAGCTCAAGTCGAACTGGCTCCTTTCTTCCAGGCTCTGGAGTTGGATTACTCCATCTCCTCTGATTAGTTGCCGATAATCTGTTGTCTCCCATCAAATTTTACGTGAGGGGAATTAACCTTCCCTTAAGTCGGCTGACATGCCTCTCTATCCAACTCCGTGTAAATGTCAAGACTGGGATACAAAGTGTATCCAAGTCAATGATTTCTGGCTCAGACCAATCTGGGAGTGGCAGAGGTGTATCTCTTACTGTCTCGTAGTCAGCCTGTACAACGTTTATGTCTTCCTCAATCTGATCTGGTACTGGGATAATCTCGCACTCTCTGACCATCACCAACGGTATCCGAGAGAACATTCTCTTTCTGACTTCGATCTCATCCACTGCACTTGCCCAAAAGTCTTCAATCTGCACCTTGTGCCTGAACTGTTCTGTCAATATCCATCTGATGTTTTGGTGGGGATCGTAGTAGTGCCTGCTGGTGTCATAGGAAAGGTGAAAGAATTGGAGCTCTGCTTCTGCCTCTCTTGCTGCTTGCAGCAATGGACATATTTCATCTGAATTCCCCATGGTAATTTGGAATCCAAGTCCACCTTTCTTCTTCTTCTTCTGAATCTTATCATAGGCAATCAGTTGCCTAGATAATTCCAGCATCACTATCCTGTTTGTGGGATACCGAGGCAATCTGTATGGATAGGAGGAAAATCCTTGCAACCTTATGTAGGTGAATTTTGGAAATCGGATAAACCAACATTTGAATTTCTCAATCATTTCTTGTGCCTCCCTTGATATTCTGTGATGGGTTCTTTGCTGCAGGGTCCTCATTATGTGCATAGTAAAGGCATCATTGACCCTTTTGTAATTAGTTGTGCTTGTCAAGTGCAACTGTGGACAAGCCTCATATATTTTAAACTGATGGGAACCGCAACCGATTGGTTCCTTGTAAGAGATCCCCTTGTATCTCGTCATGCGAGCTAGCATATAGACAAGGTAGGAGCCCATATAAAATGTCTTCGTTCTCCTCATGCCATGGAGCTGCTCATGTATGCTATCACTGATCATTAGTGCCCAATCGATGTAATCTTTTCCCTCTAACACCAAGTTGACAAAATAGAACATCCAAGGTTCAAAGATGAACGCTCGGGGGCATCCTCCAACTCTGCTTAACATCATGATCAGATCACCAAACTCCTGCCTCAAATCCTCCGAGACTATCTGCTTGGGCAATTTTGTGCGAGTTGGCTTGGGTTAATTCATCCACCTAGTATTTATCAAATCAGCACATCGGTCTGTGGTGGATTAGTACATCTTTCCAGCTCTTTCCTTTGTTTTGTAGATCATCTTCTCATGGACTGGAATCTCGAATGCCTCTCCGATTGCTTCAGGTGTTAGGTTGGGCAATACCTTGCCATCTGGCGAAGTGATCGTTCTTTGCTTTGTATTGTAATGGTGGGCGCATTCCATGATGAGTTCTGGGCACTGGATAGCTGGCGGAAAATTGGCAACTGCATACAGTCCACTTCTGACAATACTGTGTGAAGTCACTGATGGGTGATGGCCTCCAGTCCCCATTATCCTTCTTTTGAATGCCTCTAGGTTGAATGAGCCTAAGTTCGTGTCAGCTAGCCTGTCGAGCTTTGATGAAAATTTTGACTCTGACAAGAATGACTTGCTCAGTTTCTTGATCAACGCCTGTCTGGACTCGGTGTGGTTGTTTTTGCCTGCAGCTCTTCTACTTGATTTATCCATTCTGCAAAAAGGAAAGAGAATTAGAAAACAAGATTTAAAATAATAAAATAACCATCATTGAGGGTGTCAGCAGATTTTTAAATAAAAAGGCTGCAACACTTCTGCCATTTCCAGCTACAAACCTCAACTGTCTTGTTCACTTCAGCTGTGAAATTTTTGTATTTGCAGCAGCTCTTGAGACCTCTCTCAAACTCGCATTTCTCTTCTAAAATGTACTTCAGCAACTTGAGACTTCTCCTAAATGCGTTTTCAGCAACCTTGTGAAGTTTCTTCTTAAATTCATACTTCTCAGCAACTTGAGACCTTCTGCAAATTTGCACTCCAGCAAACTCCAGCTCTCTCACAATTTCGAACTCTTCAACAACTTTAGACTCTTCAAAAATTCGTAATTTTCACTTTAGCAACCTTTTTTTTTTTTTTTTGCTCTTAGCAACTGGTGAGAGGAATGATGAGTACTTCAAAATCTTATAGCCAGGTCGAATTCCTGCAGAGGCTATACTTAGCAAATTTTTGAATTCGTTTTCCCTCTCTTTCCAGTCACAACACTTGTCATCTGAGGCACCGGAATCTCAAGTTTCTAGAATTATGAATTTTACCATTTCTGCACAGGTCTGCCTCGTTGCATTTGATTTTTTAAAATATTAAATCACCCACTCCGTCGAACAACTTCGAATTGTTTGGCTAAGATTACATGGATTGGGCATCCTCCAATTTTGACTTTTAATTATTAAATTATTCTTTCATTGAAGATGGCGTGCACTTTTGCTTGGGGAATAAATCTTTTAATAAGAAATATAATCAATTCCTTTAATGAGGTGCCCACCCATAAAGAACCTCTTTTAAAAACAACTTAAAGTAAAGTTGCTAGGCCAAGGGTCAATGTTAAAATATAACATTAAACATAACTTCTTCAAAATAATTCAGCTTATCACCTCAAACTGCATCCCGAGGCCAGAATCTGAATATGCCAATTGAATCAGCTGAAGAGGAAAGTCAACTGCCTGAGACCAACTTGTTTACTGCCCGGAATATAATTTACTAAAAATAGTAAATTCCTGAAGATGCTCAGAATGCCCAGAAGAACATACCACTGCGAAGCTCTCTGAAAACCTAGAAAAAATCCGCCATTGAAACAACCAACTCCAAGCAAGAACTTCCATCAAAATAGGAAACCCTAATTTTACCTTCCGACTAGCCTACAGGTCTCTGGAATAGGCCAACGGTCACTGAAAAGATCAAGCTTGAGACGGGGACATTACAGTCCGCCCTCCCCAAGATTGCTTGTTCTCAAGCAATTGCAAACCTGGATGCTGCAGAACATCATCACTCTCCCAAGTTGCATCCTCCATAGGCAAATTTTTCCACTTCACCAAGTATTCTCTGATTGTTCTTTTCCTCAAAGAACGTTCTCTGAAATCAAGTATCTCCTTCGGAATTAGAACCAACTGTCCTTCTTCATCCAAAGGTGGCAACTGTGATGAAGCAACCACATTATGTCGAAGTGCCTTCTTGAGGCGAGACACGTGGAAGACATTGTGTACTCTGCTATCAGAAGGTAGCTCCAACTCATAAGCTTCTGCTCCAACTTTTCTGATGACCCTGAATGGCCCATAGAAGCGAGGTTTGAGCTTCTCAGCTCCACTCTTTTTGAGAGTAGACTGTCTGTAAGGCTGTAATCAGAGATAAACCATATCCCCAACCTCGAAAGAACACTCAACACGCCTTTGATCAGCATACATCTTCTGCTGATTCTGTGCAATCTGCAGATTATTCTTCAATGATTTCATGATGTCTTGACTTTGCTGCAACAAGTCCTTGGCTTGAGGTGCTTTGCTATCACCAAACACCAAATCGGCAAAGTTAGGTGCTTCATACCCATAGAGAGCCAATAAAGGAGACATCTTAATTGACATATGAAAGGAAGAATTATAATAGTACTCCCCTATGTGAAGCCACTTAACCCACGCTCTTTGCTGCTCCGACACATAGTTTCTCAAGTAGCCTTCCAACCACTTGTTCACTATTTCAGTCTGTCCATCTGTTTGGGGGTGATAACTAGTGCTTGGAGTGAGGACAGTACCACTCATTCTGAAAACCTCTTGCCAAAAAGTACTTAGGAACTTGCTGTCCCTATCACTCACAATGTTCTTTGGCAACCCATGCAGCCTAAACACCTCGTGAAAAAACAGATCTGCAACTTGGGCTGCGGAAAAAGAGCTGGTAATGGCGAAGAGATGAGCAAATTTGGTTAGCCTATCCACTACCACATAGATACAATCCTTCCCTTGGGCTTTGGGTAACCCTATGATGAAATCCATCGAGATGCTTTCCCATTTTTGATTGGGAATAGGAAGTGGTTGCAACAAACCAGCTGGTAGTGTATGCTCATTCTTGTTCATCTGACAAACAGGACACTCTTGAATGTAGCATTGTACTTCTCCTTTCAATCCTTTCCAAGAAAATCTTTCTAAGATCTGCCTATATGTCTTAAAAAATCCTTGGTGACCAGCAAGCGGGATGTCATGAAATGTCAATAGAATCTTCTTCTTAAGCTTAGAATCAGCCACCAGAAAGATTCTCCCCTTATAGTGTATCAACCCCTCAACCACCTTGTACCTTTCATCATGAAAAGTACCCTCAATAATGCTGGTTGTAAACTGATTTTTGGCATAATCAGCAAGCAACATGTCCCTCCAATCCGCAGTAAACTCACACAATGAGCTAAGATGGGGTCTCCTTGACAGAGCATCAGCCACAACATTATTTTTCCCTTTGACATACTCAATGTCAAAGTTGTAAGCTTCAAGCTTACTCACCCACTTTTGTTGCCTCTTGTTCAGATCCTTCTTATGCATGAAGTATTTGAGGCTATTGTGATCAGTCTTGACCACGAACTTGTTTCCCACCAAGTACTGCCTGAACTTGGCTAATGCATGCATAATGGCAAGCATTTCCTTGTCATAGATAGAGTATGTTCTTTCAACACCCCTCAGTTTTCTGCTCTCAAATACAATAGGATGTTTGTCTTGCATTAAGACAGCCCCAACTCCTTCACCGGATGCATCACATTGTAGCTTGAAAGGCTTGGAAAAATCCGGGATAGCCAGAGCCGGACAAGAACTCATGATCCTCTTAAACTTCAAAAAGCTCCCTTTTTGGTGAGATCAGTAAGAGGAGCAGCATTCTGTGAGTAACCTTTTACAAACCTCCAATAAAAACCACAAAGACCCAAAAAACCTTTCAACTGAGTCAAGCTTTTAGGGGGTGGCCAATCAACTACTGCCTTGATCTTTTCAGGATCCACCTTCACTCCCTCAACACTGATTATGTGGCCAAGGTACAGTAACTCCTTCATTCCAAATTCACATTTGGATGCTTTTGCAAACAAGCTCTCCGATTCCAGGATGCTAAGCACTTCCTCCAAGTGCTTGAGATGATCCTCCCAGGTCTTACTAAAAATCAAAATGTCATCGAAGAATATTAACACAAACCTTCTCAACTGCTTCTGAAAAACTCGGTTCATACATGACTGGAAGGTAGCAAGAGCATTAGTGAACCCAAATGGCATGACTAGAAACTCAAAGTGGCCATAGTGGCATCTGAAAGTTGTCTTCTCAACATCAGATCCCCTCATTCTAATCTGGTGGTAGCCCGATCTCAAATCGATCTTCGAAAAGAACTTGGCTCCATGTAGCTCATCAATGAGCTCATCTATCCGTGGAATGAGGTATCGATTTTTGATGGTGCTTTGATTCAAAGCACGATAGTCCACACACATGTGCATGGTACCATCCTTCTTCTTCACAAGAACCACTGCTGAAGCAAAGGGGCTCTTGCTTGGGCGAATGAAACCCATCTCCAAGAGTTCCTGAATATTTTTCTCAATATCATCCTTCTGCTTCTTAGGGTACCAATATGGAGTTGTAATAATTGGTTTAGCTCCTTCCTTGAGCTCTATGATATGCTCCGAACCCCGTTTAGGTGGTGGTCCAGGAGGTAAATCAGCAAATACCTTGCTCTTCTTTGTGAGTAAAGACTGCACATTAGGAGGATAGTCTCTCTTAGTGTCAACCGGACTAGCAGGAAGGATCATACATTCTGCAGCCCACTCAACTTGATCATAATGAACCAGCCTTGCCATTCTCTTGAATGACACAACCCGAGGACCCCCATTGGACATTCCTCTTAGTACTACCCTCTTCCCATCGGATTGAAACTTAAGCTCCATAGTTTGCAGATTTAAGGAGATCTCTCCCTGTGAACGCAGCCATTGAATGCCTAAAACGGCATCCGTATCTCCAATGTTAACCACATAGAAGTCGTCCTTGACTTCATAGTTTCCCAATTGCATAGTCATGTTTGAGATCTTCTTGGTGCATGAGATGTGGAATCCATCAGCAACCATGACCTTGAAGCCTTCAAACTCTTCTATTTGCAGCCCCTTCTTTGCCACCACCACTTCATCAATGAAGTTATGTGTTGCCTCGGTGTCAATCAAAGCAACTATTCGCTGCCCCTTAATCATCCCCTGAACCTTGAAGGATTCATTTCTTTGAAAGCTCGAAAGTTGAGCCAAAATAACTCCACTTTCTTTTTCATCTTCAGACTCTTCTGGAACTCTTTCCATTTCAGTATCTTCAAAATCAGATTGCCGGTCTGAAAAATCAGATACACTTTCACCAGCGGAACAGTACTCAATCTGATTAAATTTAACTCCCTTTGGACAAACATGATCTTGAGACCATTTTTCCCTACATCGGAAACATAACCCCTTTCTTCTGAGTTCGTTCACTGTCTCTGAATCCAATCTTGTGACATGAGGATTATGGTGTTTGAACTCCTTGTGCTGAGGTCTCGAAGGAGGTCTTTGATGAGGTCTTTTTCCTTTATCCCCTTTGTGAAAGGATGGATTGGATTGAAACTTTGCCTTAGGAGCAGCCCACTCCATGTTTCTTGCCTTCTTCATGGCCTCCTGTAGGGAGGGTGGATCAAAAGCTTTAATCCATCCCTTGAGTGGTTCCATCAATCCTTCACTGAAAAGGATCACCAATCGCCTCTCCGTGATTCCAGTGACCATGACTAAGAGTCTCTGGAACTCCGCTATGTAGGCATCAATGGTGCCATACTGCCTCAACTGCGCCAATTCTCTGAAATGAATTTCAGGATCCTTTTTCTCAAATCTCTCGATGAGCCTATTGGTGAACTCATCATAAGTTGTGATAGACCGATGACCCAAGGTAACTAGGCCATGGTACTGTTGTGACCTTTTTCACACATCACCCCATCCCAGATGGGGACCCCCTAAATTTGCTCCATTCTGGTCTTTTGGCTTTTGTTAGTGCATCTCTCTCTTTCTTTCTCTGGTCCTTCCGGGGATGTCTCGTCGTTTGACCTGGGTTGAAGTATTGTTCAAGTCTGTGAAATTAGGGTTTTCATTAGTCAGGCTTATTAAAGGTCAAACTGAGTTGTAAAATTGAAATTCAAGCTTAGTGCAGCAGTCAGAAGACTTCCAGCAGGGTCCCACTAAATTTTAACTGTATTCCGGCAACTTACTATTTTTAGTAAGTATTCAATTTGGGACTATTTTATCGAGATTTTGGAATTCTGTCAGTTCCACCATAGTCAAGCAGCTTCAGAATGCCTACGCGCAAAATTTGAATAAATTCTGACAACTGGCTATTTTTAGCAGTTAAGCCTTCAGAGGCTGTTTTCAGGGCTTAAACATACAATTCTCCAATGAATGACAGGGGAATTGATCTGGGTTTTTCAAGACCTTTGCAATGATATGACATGCAGATGGATCGGGTCAGTTTTCAAGGACTTACTATTTTTAGCCAGTGCCAAAACTTTGACCAGTTTTCTGGGTTTTTCTGGGTTTTTTGAGATCCCACAGGCACTGTGACATGCAAACTCGCTCGACATCCGGGTGACCACTTCCCAGGAACTTACTATAAATAGCAGTATCATCCTAACAGCTACCCACCACTCCAGCGCAACAATCAGGTGCAATCAGGCACGATCAAGGACAACAAGGAACAAATCGGAGCACATGCAGATCAGATTAGGGTTTCCCCTGCCACGTCTAAAAATAGATGAAGCAAAATGCAGAAATGACAGAACGAAGCACGCCACCGGGATCAGCATCCTTCGGGCTACCTGCTGGTAAAATTTGAACACAATCTGAATAGTTACTATTTTTAGCATGTCACCAAATGGCTAAAAATAGCACGTCCTCATCAGGGAAAAGGTGTGAACGAGCCCCTTGCAGCATCAAGTACAAGTGGAACAAATTTCAAAGCAAACGGAGATACGAAATTGATCAATTCTAGGGTTTACTAAAAATAGCAAATGGCTAAAAATAGCATGTACGGTGCCAAATCAGGTATAAACAAGGTGATACAGGTCAACGAGGGCACAACCACGCCAGTTCCAGTTCAGAACAGGGTGAAAATCAATGAAACCCTAATTTCTCTGAATTTACTAAAAATAGAAAGCCAGAATAGGGTTGGGGCGTTGGAAATTTTACAAACATAACTGACAGGTAAACACCTTCATATGCCCCTAGGAGGAATGAAAGCTTCGAAATTCTCTAAATGTGAAAATTTCCCTGAGCAAGAATGAAACGCGCCCTTCAAAAGCATGATAAAATTTCCAAGGCAAAGGGATTTTCCTCTTCATACCCCTATATGCGCCTAGAGAAGGTGAGAGGTCACCAAAAATATAAAAAAAAATTTCGCCAAGGCATCAAAATTTCCTATGACATCCTCAAGGGCACTCAAAAATGGAAGTCTACAAGGCAAAATGCGCCTAAAGGAGCTGAAGAGTCACTCAAAGAGGGCGGAATTCCTTGACCACATAGTAAATGCGCCTAAGATAAAGAAGTTTCCTCCTAGCACTAGCAAATGCGCCCAAGGAAGGTCAAGAGTCATGTCCTAGGCGTGGGTTTTCCATCTCACATGAGGAAATGCGCTCAAGGATGAAATAGAAGTTTACCCCCCCCCCATATGCGCCTAAAGGAGCTGAAAAGTCACTTGGAAGGCATGGGTTTTCCTTGACCACAATGAGATACGCCTAAAATGGAAGTTGCTTGGCCTATATGCGCCTAAAGGAGGTGAAGAGTCACCCTAGGCGTGAGAGTTCTTCATGGCATTTGCGCCCCAAGTAAAAGGTAAGGATGAAAGGTAAAAAGGTGAAGGTGGAAGCTACACTTGAGGGATGCGCTAGAAGGATATGAAGGGTCACCTTGTGAAACATGCCTAGAAGGGAATAATACTAAGAGGGGCGTAATTTTATTTTATTCTTCTCCTCTTGACTATGTGAATTGCGCTTGAAGGTGGGAATTTATTGTATGAAATGTGCCTATGGAGTTGGAATTTGAAAATAAAAAATTGCTAAGCATGAAAATTGCTAAGAAATGTCTAGGCGTGGCATTGCCTAAGGAATCAAATGAAACTCATGACATATTCAAATGCGCCCTCTAGAGATAAAATTTTAATTTTCAAAAAATTCCTAAGGCATTTTCTTAAGGGAAAATAAATAAGGAATACGCCTAGAGGATGATTGCAATTGCCAGAGGTAAAAAAAAAAATCTTCAAAGGAAAATTCTTCAGGGAAAATCAAGATAATTTGCCAAGGCCGAGAAGATCGAAATTGCAGGAGTGAAAGACATCCGGAAGGGGAAAAATAAACATTAGCCTTTTTATTATTTTAAATAATAAAAATTAAACGTACCCCTTCGTCCGGATACACATGAAAACAATGGATTTCAGGAAGATTTTTCTTCTGGGTATTGGATGTTTGCAATTCGGAAGTGATCCGGAGTTACTCCACGCCCCACTCACGTCGTTTCGATGGATATTTTGCCCAGTACCTATTTTTATAAAATTCCTAAGGCAAATTTAAGAAATTTCTCTAAGGCAAACAAATGAAATGGATGAGAAATTTCGCTAAGAAGTTTGAACTTGATAAATTTTGCCAAAATGCCTTAGCCAAACTTTTCGAAATTGTTCGAAGAAGTAAACGATTTAACATTTTAAGAAATCAAACGCAATGAGGCAGGCATGTGCAGAGGTGATGAATTCATAATTCTAGAAGTCTGAGATTCTGATGCTTCAGACGACAAGTGTTACGAGTGGAAAAGAGAGGGAAAATGAATTCAAAATATTTGCTAAGATTAGCCTCTGCAGGAATTCGCCCAAGCTATAAGTTTTGAAGTTCTCTTCATTTTTCCCTCGCAAGTTGCTGAAGAGCTGAAAGTGAGAAGTTTGAATTTGTGAGAAGAGCTGAAAGTTGCTGAGGATTTCGAATTTTTAGAGAGCTGGAGGTTGAAGATTTCGAATCCCTGAAGGACTAGAGTTGCTGAAGTCACAAACTTGCTGGAGAGGTGCGACCTACCTTGTTAGGATTTCAAGTTGCTGGGAAGTGAGTTTCTAAATTGCTGCAATTGTGAGGAAGTTCGAATTTACCAAAGTGAAGTTGCTGAATGCTGAAGTGCGACTTGTGAAGAAAGTCTTAAGTTACTGAAAGTTGCTAGGTTAGGAAGAAAGTACGAACTTGAAGAAGGAGGTTTCAAATTTGTTAAAGTTAAATAGCTGCAGGCAAACATTTCCAAGTATTGGGCATTGTGTTGCTGCAACCCAAAGGAAATTTCTGAGAACATTGAAGTAAACAGGCAATAGTTGAGATTTGCAGTTGAAAACATCAAGAAGTGTTGCAGCCTTTTTATTTAAAAATCTGCTGGCACCCTTGGAAGTGATATTTTATTGTTATGAAATCTTGTTTGCTGACTATCTTACCCTTTTTTGCAGAATGGCCGAGTCAAGCAGAAGAGCTGCAGGCAAGAACGTCCACACTGAGTCCAGACAGGCAGTAATCAAGAAATTAAGCAAGTCTTTCCTGCCAGAATCAAAATTCACATCAAAGTTGGGCAGGCTGGCAGACACAAACTTGGGCTCGTTTAACCTGGAGGCGTTCAAAAGAAGGATAATGGGGACTGGAGGTCATCGCCCATCAGTGACTTCACATAGCATTGTCAGAAGCGGGTTATATGCAGCTGCAAATTTTCCACCAGCCATCCGGTGCCCGGAGCTCATTATGGAATGCTCTCACCACTGCGATTCAGAGAAGAGGGCGATCGTTGCGCCAGATGGCAAGGTGCTGGCTAACTTGACACCACAAGCAATCGGAGAGGCATTCGGGATCCCCGCCCATGAGAAAATGATTTACAAAACGAAGGACAGGGCTAACAGAATGTATTCATCTACAACGGACCGGTGTGCTGATGTAATAAACACTAGGTGGATGATCAAGCCCAAACCAACTCGTACGAAGTTGCCCAAACAGATAATTTCCAAAGACTTGAAGCAAGAGTTTGGCGACCTGATTATGATGTTGAGAAGAGTTGGAGGGTGTCCCCAAGCGTTCATCTTCGAACCTTGGATATTTTACTTTATCAACTTGGTACTAGAGGGAAAAGATTTCATGGATTGGGCACTGTTAATTAGTGATGGTCTACATGAGCAGCTCCACAATGTGAGGAGGACTAAAACATTTTATATGGGCTCTTACCTCGTCTATATGCTGGCTCGCATGACAAGATACAGGGGGATCTCTTACAAAGAACCAATCGGTTGCAGTTCTCAACAATTCAAAATATTCGAGGCTTGTCCGCAGTTGCATTTGACAAGCACTACTAATTACAAAAGAGTCAACGATGCCTTTACTATGCACATCACGAGGACCTCGCAGCAAAGGACCCATCACAGAATATCGAGGGAGGCGCAAGAAATGATTGAGAAATTTGGATGTTGGTTTATCCAATTCCCAAAATTCACTTACATAAGGCTGCAGGGATTCTCTTCCTACCCATACAGGTTGCCCCGATATCCCACGAACAGGGTAGTGATGCTGGAAGTTTCTAGGCAACTAATTGCCTACGATAAGATCCAAAAGAAGAAGAAGAAGGGAGGACTTGGGTTTTCGATTGCTATGGGAAATTCAGACGAAGTATGCCCATCACTGCAGGCAGCAAGGGAGGCAGAGGCGGAGCTCCAGTTCTTTCAGCTTTCTTACCATTCCAGCAGACACTACTACGATCCTCATAGAAATATCAGGTGGGTATTGACAGAGGAGTTTAGGCACGAGGCACAAATAGAAGATTTCTGGGCAAGTGCAGTAGATGAGGTCGAAGTCAGAAAGAGGATGTTTTCCCGGATACCATTGGCAATGATCAGAGAGTGCGAGATTATTCCTGTGCCAGATCAGATTGAGGAGGACATAAACATTGTATAGGTTGATTACAACACAGTAAGAAACACGCCCTTGCCACTCCCAGATTGGTCAGAGCCAGAGATCACCGACTTGGATACACTTTGTATCCCAGTCCTGACATTTACACGGAGTTGGATAGAGAGACATGTCAGCCGACTAAAGGGAAGGTCAATTCCCCTTACCTACAATTTGATGGGAGACAGCAAGTTGCAGAAAACTGATCCGAGGAGATGGAGTAATCCAACTCCAGAGCCTAGGGGAAAAGAGCCAGTTCGACCGGAGCCCGTGATAGTTGAGGAATCCTTGCACATGCCGGTTCAAACACATTCTCCAAGCATACAGGAAGTGTCCCTATTTGCTGATCAGAGGGAGAGGTTGCAGGCAAAACAGGTGGAACAGGCAGTACAAACAAAGAGCCAGCCACTTCGTAGGGAGTCTGTGGGCCAGAGCATCAACGTGCCCCAAGAGGATAATCAAGAGGAGAATCGGCAGGAGACCGATGAAGGCACTGCCACTGATACTCAGTTTCAACATGAGATTGAGGTAGCTCTCGAGGATGATGCTGCTTCCGATCGAGATGCCCAGAGCTCAGGAGACACTGAGCCCATAGATGATGATGAGCCTCGTCAGAACGAAGGCCATGAAGTAGAGGCCGAGGTAGAGCAGCCTTTCATCATGACAGACACACGACAGGAGGTGCCAGACTAGCTGAGGGATAGGATGAGACGTGATCCTGTGGATGAGACTGATCCTGCAGTCGAGATGGAGGAATTGCTGCAAAGGATCGATGCACCTCCCACGAAGAAGAAGGCTAGGAAGTTTTCCAGAATATCCACAGATGAGTATGGATCCCGAACCTTGCATATGGCAATTCCACGGGAGGAATGTGATAGAGACAAGGCCGTTCCTGAGAACTATATTGTGACAACCATGGAACTAGGCCGCCCTACTGGGGCACAGGTGGTAGAGGAGTGCGATAATTCCTATCGGGCACTCAAGGACAGATTGTCCCATGTTGAGGGCAAGTACAAAAGGTTGAAGGTAGAGCATCGGACAATGATTGGCTACGTGCAGCACTTGTCTCGTCCTTGCGGGCAAGAAAATCATGCAATCGAGCTCCCAGCTGAGTTTTCCAGGGAGTCAATTAGTGGATTAGAAGATTTAAGGAGAATGGCACAGCAGGCAGACACATGGGTTGCCAGTGTGCGTACAGAGACAAGAAAGTTAATGGAAGATCTTGCACATGCCTATGGGCAAGCTTCCGATATTATGGCTAGAGTGGAGGTAGTTAACCATGCTTGGGGTGAGGCTCGCATCTATCAGACGAGAGTTGTTCTCCATCTAGGAGCTTTGATGAGCATACCTCAACGCACTTTGGTTGAGGGAGGTGTTATCCAGCAGGGAGATAGATACGACTTTGCCAGATGGTATTCTTCAGTAGTCACAGGCTGGGGATTCTATGATGCATCACGAGCAGATTCGGTCAGGGTCAGGAAGGCCATGACGAACATCTTGGATGGAGTTCTCAACACATTGGAGGCAATCTTTTCTAGGAGGTTGACTTCTGAAGAGATAACTGCAAATGGACTAAAGGACAGATTGACGCCATTCTTCTCTGAGGTGAAAACCTTTACTCAGGATGATTTCGAGAACACTGCCACGTTCTCTAGCATCATATAGAACACCCAGGATGCCCTTGTTGCCTGGAAGAAATTATGTGCTCGGCATGGGCAAACAGTTGCAGTTTTAGAGTTTCAGTTGGATCACATTCCTCCTATCTCCGATCAAGAAGTTGAGGAAGTATTGGCCAGATTCACCAGATTTGCAGCCAGCGAGAAGGAGAAAGGAAATGCTCTTTTGGATGACGATCTGGTGCAGGAGGACGATGTGCATTGATTGCAGGTAGTGGGCCTGCAGAGGAGTGGAGAATATTCTGCACATTCATTGCCCCACTCCTCTCAGTGGCGGTTTTTAGGGCATAAACCCTAATTAGGGCATGGGTGGCTCAATCTGAGCCCTTTATTGTAATCAGATCTGAACCGTCCACTGGACTGGGTTTATTATAAAAGGGGTATCCCCCCTCATTTGTAATTCATTAGAACTAGAATTGAATCAGAGATAGAGTTGAGCTAGAGAATAGAAGGCATATAGCATTTAGCTTAGAAGTTAGCTTAGATTGAGGAGGAAAGGAAGTTTTCCCATTGAGGACTTTGTAAGAAGTTGTTGTGAACACTCTCATAATATAAAGATTTATCATTGTTTGGTGGTTCTATCTTCTATTGTGAGTAGCTAGCAAGGCTTGTTCGTCTTTCCAATTCGAATAGAGTAAAGTAGAATATATTTTGTTTCCATGCAAGTAGTATTAATTGTGGAATGCAGCATTGGTTTGAACATATCTCCCTATATCCATACCACTAGCGGGCTTGTTGACGGTAAGTCTGCCCTGCGTGGTCAACTGGAATTTCAGCACGTAACTTCGGTTGTGATTCACGTGTCCACTTGCTTCGTGGTGAAGGGGTGTGCATGTTGAATCTCGATCTGAATATCTACCTATCCTTTGAAGATTGCATCGGCTTTGTCAGAGTTGTCCGAAGAGGAGATGATACAAAGTTTGGTTTGGAGATTGTTAAAGCTAGTTTTGCCTTCCACCCTTAGAAATAGATTGTAGGATTCCTATCCCTTTCCTTTTAATTCAGTGTTTCCCGATCGATTCGAACTTCAGAGCAATATCGTCAAAATCATTCATTGTTTCACTGTGATTGAACAACTACGTAAGTCCCCTTGAAATAACCAGCATATACACATCAACCAACTGAGTCTATTCGCGATAAAAGGAACCTTGGAGTTGAACGCATGAACTTTCATGCAATCTTAGCATGCGGAATACTTTGATCAAGAGAGAATAGAGTGACTGTTGGACAACTTTATTCTGTGTTGATGTCGTCATAAAAAACACGTCAACAGGTACCACCACTCGTGCGCCACCCCATCAAGGTGTAACGTAGCGAACTTGATCGCCTCTTCTTCTGCCATGGGTTTGAGAGCTAGATAGTTATCCAGCTTCTGTATCCAAGCTCGGGCTGAACTGTTATCACTCCCATCATAGTGTGGAAGTATAACCTTGTTGACAGCTTGATACAAGTCCCCTTGCACTGGTGTTCTTCTTTGCTCATAATGTCTCCCTTGTCCTTTATTCTTTCTTTTATGATCCATAAAGTCATTATAGGACATATCCATCTTGATGTCGTTAGGGAGAGAATCATACTCCGCACGGCCAAGCCTTAACTGCTCCACGAATGAAGCATTTTCTTCAGGATCTGGTTGAGTGTTTACAGGTGCCAAGAAGGTGGGTTTGAATGGCCTGGAAGAAATATATGTGTTGTTTGAAGTATGCTGAGCAGCATGTCCATCATGCTGGTTGGAAGCACTGTGCTCTCCTCTATGCCCAGTGTTGTTCTGTGGAATGGTCTTCTGGTCCACTTTCCCCATCATGAGCGATACCATATCCATTAAGGCATCCATCTTTCTTTCAAATTTCTATCCCGGAATGATGGATCTCTCTCTTCCCTTTCCACTATCATCTCTGTTGTTGGTAATCCTCTCGTTACCCCAAACTGATCTCTCACCTTCTGCCATGTCTGTTTCCTGAGAAGACTCCCAATGAGCCCTCAAGACTTCTGAAGCTGTCTGACCTTCTGGAGCCTGATAGTATTGGAACTATTTTCCAACCTTCTTGTCTTCCCTTGCAATGTACCTCTTTTCTCTGTCACTCATAGATAGTTTGTTCACAGGATGGCAAGATC